>CAHIKZ030005534.1:1162500-1237500 GCA_903632075.3 Acanthosepion pharaonis
CTCTTTATTTGTACCGACAGGACGTTCAAGTCTTAACACACTATATGGTGTATGAATAGGAATTTCATCTGATAACACACGTAGCTGTGTTTAACTCTACACAGTCTATGACACGGCATTTGATCCGGTAAAACGTGAAGTAGTTTAACTTTCTACACGGTCAATGAAAAAGCATTTGAACCGGTAAAATATACATCAATTCTTAACCCTCTATACGTCTATGAAAAGACATTTGATCCGGTAAGACGTGCTGCAGTTTTTAACTTTCTACACGGTCGACGAAAAAGCATTTCATCCGATAAAACCCACGGCTGTTTTTAACTTTCTACACAGACTGTATTAAAAGACATTTGATTCGGTAAAACGTGCAGCAGTTTTTAATTCTGTACGTAGTCAATGAAAAGTCATTTGATTCAGTAGAATGTATACGTGTTTTAATTCACTACTCGGTCTAAGAAAAGGAATGTGATCCTCTAAAACGCGTGACAGTTTTTAACTCACTGCTCGATCTAAGAAAAAGCACAAGAGTCAGTAAAACGAACTGCAGGTTTTAACTCTTCGCGCAAGCAGGGTATTAACGTAAAACATATAAAAGGTATTAAGAACATATATGATAACGCTCTTGCAATAGTGTCTATATTGTAACGTTATCTTAGTTGTATCTTGAGATAAGAAATTGTTGAGAGCCATAACCGTTCACGTTACGGCAAATAAAATAAAAAGAATGCATTTGTGCTCTCTATTTTTTTACATGGTTTTCATTTACAAGAAATCTAAAAGACGTTAATAAAGTTAAAAAAATTGAGATAATTAAATGTCAGCTATGACGTTTCGCCGAAATTACGTTAGCAACGTGAAAAATAAAAGGGCAACTCTTGCGTCTATGCAATATCGTTTTGTATTTCTCTTTGATGGTTTGCAGTTACCGCGAAACGTGATCTTTTCCTATGCGTCAGGGCCGATGAAAGTTTAAAGATAGTAATGTAGGTCATATAAAGTTAAGCTTAAAAAAACAATACAGAAAGAAAAAGCAGACGACAAGGCAATTGGCCAAGGGCGGAAAGAGAATTGCATTATATGATGAAGCGTAATGCTTTAACTTCTTTCAGTTATTCATAGAATCGTGAATAAATGTTGAAGAATGTTATGTCATTACGCTTATGTCAGATTCAGCAATAAAGAGTTTCTTCAATTTTGCCCGGAAGTCATCATCGGCTTTATTTCGTATTCAAGAATTTAATTTCTTCTTTGCTGATCGCTTCTTTTATACTGATGGCGTTAATGACTAAATTCGCCGTCAACGTGCAGGTTCGGGATTAGAAGCTTCCAGTTTCACCAAATCCTGCGGCCGTCATCCATTCCCTATCGCCGTTTAAATTTGCAAGAGCTTGTTGGAGGTGAAAATCAGAGTAAAAGAAAGTGCCGATGGCGTGAATTTGTTGAAGGTGGACCTCAACCTATCCGTAAGTGACCCACACACTTGATTTCGTGACCTTCCTCTGCGCAGCGTATGGAATGAGACATGGAGAATCCAGTTACGAAACTGCGACGAACTGCCGCTGAATCTATTATAATTTCGAGTGGATCCTTCTGGAGCATGTCCGTCATGCTTAGCCCACTTCAACCGGTGGGTCAACCGTTGAGATTTGTTGTAATCGTTATCCGATTGTTCCTCCGTTGGGTCTTTGTTGTTGTTCGCGCTTTGTCTGGAATATCGTCTTCGACATTTCTGCCTAGAGTGGCCCTACCAGGAGTTTAGTTTTAGATGGCATCGCTCTCAGAATCATTGGGCTTTGAGCGGAAATATAAAGATGATAAAGACATTTATAAATTTCTTTTTAATGGCGGACTACTTGATAGGTATAATTAATTAAAAGGGAGATAACTTTGACACAAAATACATTACCTGGTGAACACGAATAAGAAAAAAGTTCAAGACCAAATGCGATAAGCTCTTTTTTCACTTTAAATAACCTGCAAGGGGTTGATAAGAGGTAGAAAACAAATTAATCGATCAAATATATATATATATATATATATATATATATATATATATATATATATATATATATATAAGACTAGACATTAAAGACTGCAAAAACTGCATCCTCATAAATATGGCGGTGCCTTCAGATAATATGTATATGTTAAAGAATATGACAAAATATGTTTAAACATCGCTCGAGGAAAATAAATCAGAAATTTCTAAAGTCTGTAATTTTAACATATTGCCATGAAGAGGAAAGGTTCATAAAACAGATAAAATAATCTAACACAAAATAATACCTAAAAACAACAAAAAGTTAAAAAATACAAGGGAAATATTTGATATTTTAGAATGTAGTGCAGTGGAGATTAGGAGTTAAAATTTAACAGTTGATTTAACCTTGCCAAGAAGATTTATGGAGGATAATGTCGATGAGGAAACACACGGGTAATTTTAACAAAACAAGATAAAGGATTTATTCGTTTAGGTGGTTGGAATGTCGAACTGAACTCTTTATTTCTCACACTCAAGGACACATGGCGCAGTGGATAAAGGCATTAGTTAAATCCAGTGACAGGACCCAAAGAGTGTGAGTTCAATATCTGGTTAAGGCGGTGGAGAACTTGGAGAGGGGAATTAACAGGAGATAACTGATAACTGACATCCATTAGACATGGCACGTGGAACTAGATCAGTCTATCCCAGCGAGAGAAACGTTGTGATAAATATGGCAACAAAGATGAGGACGATAGTCCTAACAATGTAAATAGTGTACATAATACCTCATCTCAGAAATATAGACAGATACTGGAGTTATTATTATTTCGTACTCACTACAAGTTGTTACTATGGGATATTTTTGACGGTAGGTTAAGCTCTGCTCCCCTCCTTTTTTCGGTGATGTTGAACTGAAACACAACAAATACTCACTACAAATCTTTTAGATTTACTAAAATTTACTGACTACAAATCTTTTAGAATTTACTAAAATTTACGTTAAAAAATCATTATTCAGCAAAACTGGTACTAGCTAAATTAAATGCTATAGATGAAGTTTTCCCGCCAGACAAAAAATTGTACCCCTTCAAATCTGCACCCGGGGATAACTACACCTCTACTTTGAAAGAGACCCATCGGTTTCGGCCAAATCTAGAAGTTACATAAACCCAAGAATAAATGGTGCAATTATTGTATTATAAAATCAATTAATTATTTTTATTTAAATTTTGCATGGGGTTAGATGTTCAGATCATCTCTTGCACGATGTCCATTATTATGTTTGAATGTGCGCGTATGTTTAGAGAAAATCAAATATTTTTAATTTGTTAAATCCTCTCAAAGTCGAGATGTGACGAGACTCTCACTAGTCTCTCGATACTTCCATGGAAAGTGCTCGGACGAACTTGGTTCCTTTAGGTTTAACCTTCGTGGCTAGAACCCGCCATGCCACTCATATTGTAGCGAACCTCCCTCATTACGTTCGTATTCCATCGGTGAGAAATAAATTCCACTCAAACATCTTCTCGCGAACCACTGCTCTGTGGAATAGGTTCTCCAGAGAATAATTCCTCGATCACTCCAAATACAATCTTAAGTTCTTAACATGTTCAAGTCTAGAGTTATCTTCCCCGTCTATCCTTTTAAACTACCCCTTAACGTAATCTTCTACTTCGAGTGACCCCCGGACTTTGTAAAGGGTGAACCTTACTGAAATAAACTCTAACAACGAGCTAAATTCACAAACAGGGAAGCATTTTTATGAGATATCACGCAACATATATACAGGTTTTAAAACAAGGGAAGTAACTTTGATCTTGTCGCAAGAAGATCAGAAGGTTTATCTCCCTTTATTATTCATAGTAGTTGCAAAGTAATAGCAAGCTAAAATGCATTGCAACAAGCCCAGTTTGTCTTAAAAATCAACTTAAAAGATAAAAAAAATATGTAACATGTTCTATCCTATATAGCAAGCCTATTCAATACCAACTTTGTAGAACATATGCAAAGCTAATATTAAGTAAAATTACAATTAACTAATTTGCCCATAATTCTACCATGCATTGGATATTGCTGCCATATCTGGCCTGGTGATCCGGATATATATTACGAGATTCTCGACAAAATCCAAAGAAGGGTCTACAGCGTTATAGGTCCTGGTGTGGCATCTTGACTCCAATCACTTTCCCAACGGCGTTGTGAGGCTTCCGTTTGTCTTTTCTGTAAATATTTTCGTGACATAAATATTTTTGAAATATTTTTGTTTTAACGAGTTCTCCTCGATGGTCGCTCGACTTCGTGAATTTTAACTGTACTACTAGATTGGCAACTAGGCCTCACCGTTTTATGTTGAGATAGCTAGATTAAACCGTAAGTTCTATTCTAATAGTTTCTTCTCAGCCGTATAACATTCTTCTGTTTTTTTCTTTTTCTTTTTTTTTATGCTTATTGTTTTTTTCTTTCTTCTATGCCAGCAACTATCATCAAAAATTTAAATTTAATCAATCATCATCATCTGTCTTCCTGGACACTGTTTCTTTTTTGTTCTTTCTCCTCACTAAAGTCTTCTCATTCTCTTTCACTCCCAGAAACCCCTTGTGTCTTAGTGGCATTATCATTTGCAAGGAAGGAAATGATTTTAAAAAATCGTTACACGAATAAAAATATATGCTGGAAAAATTACCAAGATCGATTTGTTAATAATAGTTTTATTGTAACATAAAAAGGATAAATGCAGTTTTAAGATATGGTACATTTATGGATAAAAGTACTCAACATGAGAGATGGAGCGTATGCAAATGTAAAAATGGGCACAGAGGTTAATACCGAACACTGACAGTCTGTTTCATGACCTGAAGATTGCGTTTAAGTATGATTTTCACCGCTTGGTGTTAACCCCAATGCCTACTTTAATATATATATATATATATATATATATATATATATATATATTGATGCATGTATCATTAAATAATATAGACAAGTTTTGTCTATTTATTTTAAGTAAGTTCCTTTCATATTGTCTGATAAGCTTAACAACATTATCATTGAAAGACGAAAGGAAATCACCATATTGATACATGTTTAAATCCAATCTACACTTTCGGCTTACATAAACCATTATCAAACATGACAATTACTTTTCAATATATCAACCAATACACGGACGAAACAATAATGATAGTCTGTTTTTGTTGCATGCAAAATTTCAAAGCAACGACTAACTCGTGTATACGAGACGCGGAAGCGAAAATCGCGTCGCAGCTCGTGACGTCACTTAAAATAAATAAACAAAACTTGTCTATATTATTTAATGAAAGATGCCTCAATATACACAATTTATATATATATATATATATATATATATATATATATATATATATATATATATATATATATATATATATATTGAAAAATATACTGGTGGTGTTAAAACTGTGTTCGATGAAATACAACAGAGCTGTTAATTATATATTATAAATATATATATTATCCATGATCGTTAGCACCGATGTTCTGTATGCCCGAGCGATTTCAGCTATACTTTTAGCCATTCTCAAGAATTACTTTATTTTTACTTTTAACTGAATGTATGGATTGTTTTATGCATGTATCTAGAATTACAGGAATGCTTTATTTTCCAAATACATATTATCCCACATCGATAGCACGAATCGGTGTTTCATGTATAGCGCAATTTTCAGGTACTGAGTATAGACTGACCGTAACGTAATTTAAATTTTTTAAAAATATATCTGTTTATTGCAATGTTGGCGTACATATATGTTATACTGGGATTACTTGTTCCGTTTATATATATATATATATATATATATATATATATATATATATATATATATATATATATATAATATAAACCGTAAGTTACCTAAAAAATAAACCGCAATTTATATTAAAAATTAATCTGAATTTAAGCAGATATTTAATTTTATGTCTACATGTAACAATAAATTCATTTCTCTTGTTTAATAAGCTAGGGTTATTTAAGTGTTTTAAGATTTTAACAATTTTTCAACACGATATAATTTACATTTATTTCCTTTCCCGTTATAAGATTTGTTAAGTTAATATTCACATCTCTAAAATAAAAAAAAATTCTTTAACTTTTTTCTTACACACACACACATATATATATGTATATATGTACAAATCACCTATATTTTAAATGCCAATTATATTTTTAAAAATTAAAAAACTGTAATCTCAGTATAATATATATCTATGCTAACATTGCGATAAGCAGATATATTTTAAATTTTAAATTACGTAACAGCCAGTCTATACTCAGCACCTGAAAATTGCGTTGTGCACAAAACTCCAAATCGTATTATCAATGAGGGATATCTAATTGGAAAATAAAACATTCCTGTAACTCTGATACATAAATAAAACCATCCATACATTCAGTTAAAAGTAAAAATAAAATCATTCTTGAGAATGGCTAAAAGTATAGCTGAAAGCGCTCGGACATACAGAACATTCGGACGATTTCTACATAATTTATGTTCATAAAAGAAGAAAATTATAACACAAGAAAAATTAAATAAAATCACTTAACTGCAGCATCTTATCATTCGTTTTAATGAAACTTGCATAAAAGAAGGATTACTGCCTCAAATACATAATTATATATATATTATTTGTAAAAAAGTTAAATATTTAAATTGTTAGCAAGCATCAAATTAATTTCTTCGCGGATTTTTTAGACATTTAGATTACTATCAAACATTAAAATCTATTTTTTACATAAATTGCTAAAACTTACCACCCTTCTCCTTCATATGTAAAACCCATTTACTGCCTCTTTCTCTTTACTTCCCCCTTCTTTCTTTTTCCTTTTTCCTTTTCTCTCTTCTCCCCTCCGATTTCAATATATCACTTCCGTTAAGTTAACCGTTTAAATAGGTCAACGTCTGGTCACTCCTCCTCCCCCAATACTAAGTATGATTGAGAGAAATATTAGATTAAACCCTCTCTAAACTCTACCGTGTCTCTCTAACCACTCTTTATTACACTCTCTGTTAAATTGCAAAAACTTACACTAACTATCAATTTTCATTTCATTTTTCGTTTCATCTTTTGGAAGTGCTATCTGATGATCCGGCGTCCTTTAAAAGGGCTCTGGTGAAATAAATTATTATAATGGAACCTTAAAGTGGTCTGTTTTTCTTTTAATATATATATATATATATATATATATATATATATATATATATATATATATATATAATTATAATTTTTTTTTCTAGGTTTTCAGATAAGACGTTTAGCCATCTTGACACCATTTGTCGAAAGAATCACTGAGTTTGAGTTATTCAACCAAAAAAAAGAACAGGTTAAAATCGTTTTGTGTCATACTCAATGTCTTCCCAACTGAGAAATGGTGAGAGGAGAGAAATTAACATTCATACTCTGGCTTCCATCTTCAAAGTCCATTCAAGAACCATCAAGAGAACAGTAGAGAGGAAACCGGGATCAGGAGGTCACAGCAGGAAGAGGCATCATCATTTTGACTTAGAGCTAAAGAGAACAATTAGAAAAGATCCAACACAATCTATAAGATGTTTGGCACGTGAGAGTGGAGTTTTACGCATGACAGTTCAAAGAGCAGTGAAGAAAGACTTGAAAATGAAATCGTACGTGGAATCTGTTAGGCATCTCGTTACTCCAGTATAGAAAGTTAGAAGGTTAGAGAGGACGAAGATCATCTTGAATAAGTTGGAAAATAATGCTGGAATATATATATATATATATATATAAAGTTCAAATAAAGATATATATATATATATATTTATTTGAACTTTATTTTAGTATTTCATGAGCTTCCGATCCTTAACTATGATTAATTAATCATGAACACGTCATTTTCGTGTATGATCGATTTCATCACGATTATTTTATTAAGCTTGGAGAGTAATTATACATTCTTACTGCTCAAAAATAGAGTTCAATAGTGTTATAAAAACCTGGGAAAAATCCAGTAACATATCTTTAATCATTTTTCAAATTCAACGGTTCAACTCTGGTTATTTGTAGCCAAGACGCTCGGCTCTTAATATGGTATATTCTTTTCAATTTTCGTATATGCGAAAAGTTGTGGACTTACTTTTTGTTTTCTGCATTCTTAATTACTCTTCTTTTATTCTTTTTTCTCATTAATAATGTTTTTTTCTCTCATATTCTCTCACACTCAGTAAGTCCTTGTGTCTTAGTGGCTTCATTGCCTTGCTTGGATTGAAATGATTAAATACAACAAAGAATGTATTCTGACCCTCCTAATGAAAAATGTTTTTAAAAAATGCCTTTAGACGCACGTAACGTCTCCAACAGTGTCGGTTAGAGAGAATCAGATGTTCATCCGTCATTCGCACCAATTAATGTCGACTTTCATATTTTGTATCTTGCAGAATCGCTTGCTGATCAAATATCGCAGACAGAATCATCTTACCCGAAAAGAAAGCACCGTGGACGACAGGTTTTATTTAATCTCACCAGGCAGTTCAAATCACGGAGGAAAAAAATAGGACAACTAGATAAGGTCAGTCATCAGAATCTGATTATTTTAAAGATTTATATTTCCACTGCTCTACCTTTTAAATTTGTAAATTGACAGCTTACGAATCTATGGAGTGATGGGTGAGGGTATTATTCATTTATATTGAAAAAATATCTTACAGAAACTTTCCCATTACATTTTTCTAGTCCTTGGTATGGCGATAAATTACAAACAAGGCCACTAAACGTGAGATTAGAAGTTTTAGGTGTGTGGAACCACCACTTAATTGCTTTTATTTCCAGGTCCACCCGAACTCGGGGTGGCGGCACCTGTTAGGTTCCAAGCTATGGGCAAATAGTGAACCTCTAAACAAAAACAAAACACTATGAAAGTAAAAAAAAACATTACATTTTTATAGTAAAAATACCAACAATACATTTTACATAAAAAAGAACAACAATACAATTTTATAGTAGAATGACCAACAATACATTTTATAGTAGAATGACCAACAATACATTTTATAGTAGAATGACCAACAATACATTTTATAGCAAAATGATCAACGACAAATTTTATCTGTAGTTGAAGGCATACAATTGCGTTTAAAATATATTTAGTTGAAGCCATATAATTGTGTTCAAAATATTTAGAATTCAGCATTAAATAACTCATAAAGGTGTTGATATGCCGCTAAACAAATTCAACCAAACAACTAAATTGAAATAACCAAACTCTATTCCAAAATATAACTTCAACAAAACTACCACATAAAACACACATATCGCCGACTCTACTAATACACATATTACCCACACAAACATATATATGCACAAATGCTGAATATCATCTACCATATATTCAATTGTGAAAGCAGAATACGTGTTGAGAATCCTTTATCTGAAGTTCTTGCTTAGGTTACAGATTTTTTCGGATTATGGAATACAGACATTTTGAATATCTTTACTGAGCACGAAACACTTGTTTTATAATCCACAAACGAAAATGTTGTTGTTACGATCGCTAACAAAATTCTGGTGCCAAAGTAGTCTACGTAGCTTGGCTGGGGAATCCCCAATGAGGACAGATGAGGTCACTTACAACAGCTGCACATCACCTAGGAAACTTCCCAGTGCTTTCTAAAATTTTCCATTTTTGGCAAGTCATGTCAGCACCTAAAAAACTTTCGGATTTTGGAGGTTTTAAAATTTGAGAATTTCGGATAAACGATGTATTTTCGATATTAAATGACCCCTTAAGGAGTTGATATGCCGTTAAACAAACTAAATCTTCATACTTTTCCGAATCTTTGTTCATATCTACCACAGTATATTCGGTCTATTGTCATATATATATATATATATATATATATATATATATATATATATATATATATATATATATATTCGGTCTATTGTCCTTATATATATATATATATATATATATATATACTATGTGGCAACATGAAAGTCCGTTCCGATGAATTCCTAACGGATGAAACGCGTCACAAAAACTTTTTTCCAAATTTGCTATACTATTTTCTTAATCCTGTTTCTTGACATATAAAAATACATATCGTTGTCATAAAACACACACACACATACACATATATGAATTTACTGAAAACAAAATAACTATTAGCAACAAACAAAATGTCCTTAGCAACTAAAATAATTTAGAAAAAACGCTATTTTATTCATATTCTCAACTGAAAATTACGTCAAGTACTTTCACATGTAGAAATATTGTTTTTATTGTTGTGTTGACGGATTCGACCATTTTCTTTTGATTTCTTTATATAGTTGTTGTGTATGTTGGCTTGGGAGAGTAGTAATTCTGTTAGGAAAGGTGATATTGGGAAAAAACCTTAGCGTAGATTAAAATTTGGATAATATTCAATGGCGACACTCTCGAGGATTCTCCTTCTGAGTAAGTTATTTTCTTTCTTTTATGAGTGTAGCATTTTTAAAGTCAAAATTGCAGTTGAATTTATTTCTATGTATGACTCGTGCATTACTTAAGTTGTTATTGTGAGGTTTATTTTGTGCTCATAGATGCGTTTTTTAAATTTCTGCTTGTTTCTCCAATATATTAGGAGGAACAGTTTTGGCAGTTTATTTTATAAATGTCTGCTTCAGAATATATATATATATATATATATATATATATATATATATATATATATATATATATATATATATATATAAACGAAAAATCAATTATTCGATGATGATAAGCGAATATCTCATGAATAAGTGAGACTCTTTCCGATTTCTTCATTCGCTGTCAGTTAAAATCTTCAAAAATTTAAATGCAACGTCAATCGCCATCTTCTGACTTCCTGAATCTTTTTCGTTTATTGTCCCTTTCCTCACTTCTCACTAAAGTCTTCTTATTTTCTTTAACTCTCAGTAACTTCCTTTGCGTTCTGGTGTCATTATCGCCTGACTTGGGGTGAAATTATTTGAAAAAGAAGGAATAAGGATACTAATAAATTACTTTTTATTTCTTTTGTTTAGTGTTAGCTTAATGCGGAAATATTTTATTTTAATGATTAAACTAATATCTTTTCTTACGTATAATGATGTAGTTTGCTATTTTGTTTGTTAAATCCCTTGATATTTCTTGGGTTTGATAATGGAGGGGCTTCCCGTTTCTTTCCCCACGGTGATCTATTGAGACACTACCTCTAGTTAGCTGACCGTTTACTCGTCAAGAGTTCTTCTAACCTTTGTTTCATCTTACAGGTTTGCTAACAATCTGCCTCACACGCAAGAACTTGGAGTGGGGTATATGTGAGTAACGACTAAGTTTTAGAGAAAATGGAAACACAAAAGGAAACTTATACTTAACATCAGGAAGAAACAGTTGAGTTTTCTAGGGCACATAATGAAGAGAAAATATGATATTCATGAGACAGATCGATAGCAAGAGAAACACAGCAAAACAGCGCATGACTTAGTGAGCTTGAATAAATGGACGGCAGAACAGGTTTTAGGAGAAATTATGGAGCATTCAGTAAAGATGTAACTCACTACACAGTCGTAGTTGATCTAGCGAAACAAACTTGCTTACAATTACATAACGTCGAAGTGCTTTATACTTGTCGACAATAAGCTAAATAGCCTATGTGAAACAAAAAAAACATGCTAAATAAGCCTATGTGAAACAAAACTACCATGTCTGAAATTGAATCTTCTGAAGTCAAATATTTAACAAAAACAATGGATAGTAGATAGCTGGCTGTTATTGTAAAGAAGGGTTACTATATTAAGATATAAATCCTTCAAAGATTTATCATATGTCTGTTCTTTGTTCTGTTGTGGGTATTGATCAATTGTTGATGCTTTTATTACCTGGTTTTGCATAATAACTTCAGACTGCAGTTTTTATTGTGACACTGGGGTTGTAAGGTGGTTAAATTTTAATTCTAAGCAGTAAAAGGGTTAAGCACAAAATGAAAAATAAAATGGAAGACAGAGAGATAGAGAATGGGAAACATTTTCCCTGGTAATGTGGAAGTGAAAAAGGGCGATCTGGATTGTCTTCCCACTATGAATTGGAACGATACATCAAGAGTTTACTTTTTTTTTATCTATCGTAAATCTGGCAAACAAACTGAGAAATAATTTTATCTGTCGCTCGGAATGTTAAATGAGAACGCAGTGGTCGGTTTGTGTTCTCGCTGGACAGAGGTAATTCTAGGGAAGTAGAAGAGAGTTAGAGAATAGAAATTAATAATGAGAATAAATTACTCCCTTTCGCCTACGTAATTTAAAAATTAGATTTGTCACAAAGACCGTTACGCCAGCCCTGAGAGGTGGACAGAGTTAGAATATCGAGAAGAAAAGATGAAGTTAGAATCTAGCACCGCCTGTGTAGAGTGGTGGTGCGAGATGGGAAGTGAAGAATGTTGGAGTTAGGGGGAGGCGCAATTCATGTGACTATTCCCAAGGAAGGTGGATAATTCTCCAAATTTGGAAAGTTGATTAAGAAAGCAGAAACAGGGAACAAAAAAACCTTTATTGAGATTAATGTGAATATTGGGGAAATACCAAATTCTTAGAACCACGCCATTTTTGAGCCGAAGTGCATAGAAGCAGATGACTTTGGGAGCTCAGAGATTTGGGGATGAGAATTCGCATTAGTGCCTCTGGAATCCACGTCAACTGCTACCAGATTTCTTGATTCCGAAAAACTTTGAACCCAGCTCCGCCAGAATTTTAGACAAGGCCCAGTGTCACTATGGAGACTGATGCCGGAAGGGTTAATTTTTCTTGTACCAAGAGCTATATAGACCAGTTGAAGATTAACCCCATGGATCTTTCGTTTTATTTTTTCGTCATGAAGATATTTTCTTTCCTTAATGTAGCACCCGCCACGGCTTGAAACAGCGCTGTGATTGCTACGACCTTTGATCTTCCACTGATTTTAGATAAAGAACCCAGCGTGGTCTGAGTTGGTGTGGATCGAAGCGGTCAGCAACCAACAACTAGCTTGGACCAACGTCACCATTGACCAGCGAAGAGTTAGCCCTGTGGTTAAAACGACAAGACGTACAAGAATGATCAAGGAAAGAATAAATAAGAATAAATATTGGGAAAAGAGAAATATTAAAAAAGAAGAGAAAAAGAAAAAGAGATAAAAGAAAATAGTAAAACAGAAGACTAGAAGGAAAAGGAAAGTGTTAAAAAGGAAAAAGAAAACGAAAAAGAAAAGAAAAATAAGAAAAAATAAAATGGAAGATAAATGGCGGACAAATTAAGAAAAAGAGTAAAGGAAAAAAAAGAAAGCAGGAAAAAAAGGTGAGGGGAATAAAAAGGAAAAAGAGGTAAAAAAAAGAAAAAAATGGGAGAAAAATAAAAATGATAGGAATCCAGAAAAAGAAAGAGGAAAAGAAAAAGTAAAGAAAAGGGAGAAGAGTAAAGGAAACAGAAAAAAGAAAGGGGAAAAGGGTGAATAAGAAAAGTGAAAGAACGAAAAGAAAAAGGAAAAAGAAAGATAAAAATAAAAGAAAAAGGGGACGAAGAAGGAAGAGGAAGGAAGTAAAGAAAAGGGAACAAAAAGAAGAAACAGGACAAAGAAGGAAAAAAGAAACGTACAGAAGTAAAAAGGGAAGAAAAACAGAAAAGGTAGAAAAAAGGAGGAAAAACACATCAGAAAAATGAAGACGAAAAAGAAAGAGAAAGAAAAAACAACAGACGAAAAAACGAAAAAAAAGAAAACATTAAAAATTAAAAAAATGATAGCAGCCGAAAAAGAAAAAAAATCAACAATATTAAAAATGAAAAGGAAGAAAAAACAAGAGTCCAAAAAGAAAAAAAGAAAGCATTAAAAATTAAAAAAAGGATCAAACAAAAACCAAAATAGGGAAAAATGAAAACGCATTAAAAATTAAAAAAGAAAGAAAAACCAAAAGCCGAAAAAGGAAAAAAGAAAAGAAAAGAAAACATATTAAAATTAAAAAGGAAAGAAAAAAAGAAGAGAGTAAAAATGAATAACAAATATATCATTTATCCTTCCCGTAAAAATTATATCTGCTTAATTATTAAGCAGGAAAGCGAAACTTCTAAATTTGGCCTTGTTGACTGATGATATAATTGTCAATAATTACTACGATTAAAAATGTAGTAAAACACCCTCTTCATTTTTAATCGCCAATAACAACACGTTATTTTCCTTTGATGTAACTCTAATCTCAACTCTTTGTCACAATAAGTCATTAATCGTTTGATAAGTCAGATGCAAATCGTCATCCAATCCAATCATAACATTTTTTAGCGGAAACAGAATATGTACTGTCGCAGTTGATGACAGTACAAGCCGTCCAAAGTTACGAATGAATTCTTCATGGGACAGAGATTACTTATTTTCTGGTTATGGAAAAATAGCCGAAAAAAAAGAGAAGGGGAAGAGAAGAACAAATTCCACTGGTTCTAAAACGATTTACGGCATTTGTATTTACTGGTAAAACTTTTCTTTAAAAATGCGTCGAATGAGTACCATTTCCAACTTGGCTACTCTGATATCAAATGAACCAGTCAGAGATGTCCTGGAGGATATTGTGAGTATGGCGTGGTTCGTTCTCTTTATGGTCTGTCGGCTTCGGGCGTTCATACACTTTATTTGTTTACACTTGGAATTGCATAAAAATGAATTATCTATCTATCTATCTATCTATCTATCTATCTATCTATCTATCTATCTATCTATCAGCCACTTCCTTCATTCCTATCACTCTTCCTTTCTTTTTTTCTTTCTATCTATCTATCTATCTATCTATCTTAGTCAGCTCGTATCTATCTATCTATCTATCTATCTATCTATCTATCTATCTGTCATTACCTACCTTTCTTCCTCCCTTCCTTCCTACCTACCTATCTATCAGCCACTTCCTCCCTCCCTCCCTATCTATCTATCTATCTATCTATCTATCTATCTATCTATCTATCTATCTATCTATCTCAGTCTGTTCTTTATCTATATATCTGTAATTCTGATTGTGATTTGAAAAAATCTATCTTTATCAATCTTTCTGTTTCAAGGAAATTATTTTCATATCTATCTATCTATCTATCTATCTATCTATCTATCTATCTATCTATCTATCTATCTCAGTCTGTTCATTATCTATCTATAAATCTGAATATGTTTTAAAAGAAAACATATCTATCTATATCACTCTTTTTGTATCAATGAAAGCATTCTCATATCTATCTATTTATCTATCCCAGTCTCATGCTTTCTTTCTTTCTTTCTTTCTGTCTATCAAACTAACTAATCTTTTCTTCTTTCTCTCTTTCTTACATTATCAAATTCTCTTCCGTGATAAATTTCTAATCCCGTAAACAATGCTTTATTTGAAATTCCCTGACATACCAGGTGTACACTGATGACTGCTATAATCTTAATTCGCTGAAACTGATATTAAATAAAAAAGGCAATATTTAATCCTGGATATGTTGCTTTGAAAATATCTGTTAGGCCAGGTGATTGAATTTCTAATTTTGTAAACAATGCGACGTTTAAATATTCCAGACTGACTGGCTTGGACACCCACTGCAATACTATTGTGTTGGCCAAAATGTTCGTTAGGTTTATTCAGTAGATGTTTTACTTAATAAAGTGAATGAGCATTTTGGCCAGTCCACTATTAGTTTGTGACATGTGCGTTCACACCAGAAGGTCGCCAGTGTGGATAGGTGATAGGATAATTATTTTATCGGAACTTCAAAAAGAAAACGGACTTAAGGGTTTAAAATAATATGTTTTTATTTATTTTCTTTAAAGTGAGGAGTGAATCCTTTGGTATTTGGCGTAGCAAGAGTCCGTTAGTAAGGCGGATATTGGTAGCAGTCTGGAGAAATGTCCATTTCGATAGTTTGAAGTCAGACTATGATAGAGATAGTAGTAATCTTCGAAATAGATCATTGTCAATCTATTGTGTTTTTCTCGACTCTAAGCAGGGCGGAAATATGATTAGCAGATTTTACCTCTTAATTGCTTCTTCAGACGCCACGCATCGTTAGATTTTAAGCGGAAGCGTTCTTTTGTTCCGTCCTCTCCTCATTCTTTCTGCCTCTAGCCTAGAGGTGCATGGTTTATGTCCTTTTGACCAAGCCCGAGAATTTGGCACGAACATTGGTTTCGGCTAACATCAATTTTTTGGGTTGGCCAAATTGTTTTATTTTCCGGCCTTCCTTCCTTCCGTCCTTCCTTCATTTTTTTATAATGGAAGTTATGCGTGGAGCCTCACTGAATTTTGGTATTTTTCAGTCACAAATAAGTGGGTTCTGCTCCTGCAAACTTCCCGTGTCTTTGGCCAGGTTCAGTCTTTTCTTCTTCCTCTTTTTATTTGAGGGTTGCCTGCCCGTTAGTTTAGAGGAAGTATAGAAAGAGGAGTTTAGTGACAAAGAAAGAAAGAAAGAAAGAAAGAAAGAAAGAAAGAAAGAAAGAAAGAAGGGTTTTAAAGGAAAGCGCAAAAGCCTTATTTTAATTTTAATTTTTTTTATTTCAATTTATGTTTTATTTTTATATCTTATTTTCATCGGGACTCACTACAAGATCATTAAAAATAATAGAGAAAAGATGTTCGTTTGATTTTAGAGCTTGGCACCATTGTTTTGCGGAAGCTGCCAAAAGGAGGTTGGAGACAATATCCAATTTTTCCTCATCCGTTTCCCATGAATGTGTGTGGCTGCAGGACAGCGGCGGTTTTAGAGTTGCTTTTCTTTTAAACTAGTTACGTATGTCAAGGCTACTTTACCTACAGCTGGAGTTTACATATATTTTTAATTATTTCTAATGCAAAATTTTCTTAAGTACGAAGCTGGTCGATAGAAATATAAAAGTCAGAAGATATTACTCATAAGTAGGCATCTAGACTGTTAGCAAGATATTTACATGGTATCTTGATTAAAACATCTTGTTTTAGTATTGAGATGCATCAAAATTATTATTTTTTAAATTTTTAATAAAATCTTTTTGTTGTTCTTAATCTAAATTTATGTAATGCTTAATGTATCATCTGATAATCCTTGCTGTTAACCTATCTACCTATCGATCTATCTATTTTGATATTTCATTTCTAAGCATCTAACACAATCAAAAATAAACCTCTCCCTACCAATAACTAAAATCATAAAAAAACTTCCGACTAACCATCAATCAATACTAGTTCACCTTCAACAATAATTTTTATAAATAATGATCTGAATTAGCAATGGGTTCACCTCTGAGTGAGATTTTAGGGTGTAATTTCTTGAATTACGTCCTTTCTATAGTATTTTACCTAAATAATCATCATTATATTGATGACGCCTTATGTATATGCCCACAAAACTGCATTACCTAACATGGTAGGTAAACTAAACAAAGTCGAACATAGGATAGAATTCACTTATGAAACAGGAACAAATCACACTTTACCTTTCCTAGATATCATATCAAACTGTAGTAGCAATAGCCTAAAACTAAGTGCCCATCACAAATCAACTAATAAAAATGCTTTCATACATTTCTATGCTTTGCCACATCTAAGGTAGGCTTAGAAAATCGCCATAACAAGAAAATAAAATCCGAAATAATTATCTGAATCTATCTCATAATATTCACAATTTGTAATCCCACTATTTATATGAAGAGGAGAAATACATTAAAATACTTTTAAGTTCTTCTGATAACCTTTTATATTCAACGGGAAACAAAAAGGTCGCAAAATATTTCAAAATAGAAGAGTGGACCATTCTGACACACCCAATAAATCCCAATATATTATTCTACCCCACCAACTCTGTCACAACTACACTTGAAAAGAATGTGTCTAAAATAACACAGCACACAGAAGTTGGCTGTTAGGTGATTTGATATTCATCACTAGTTATCGCCCTTGTATCATGACGCGTGATGCACTGAACACGCTTCTCTTATTCAGCTTTTATTTTGCCTTTGTGATTTTATTTAGGAGTTTTTTTATTTAGAACTGACAGTTCATTGTAAGCTTCATTATTCCACCTCTTTTATCAAGTTGGTGCGTAGACTATTGGTTAAAACAAATTTCAGAAGACGGAAGGCATGCTTGTTAGCAAATTCAAACAAGTCCAACAATTTAAATATCTAGGAAGTGTTTTAACAGAGGACGAAAAGTGCGGCACTGAAATCCGAAGGCACATTGGGATAACCAAAGATGCCTTCCAGAAGCTAAGCAGAGTATTAAGAAAGAGACAAAAATTCATTAGAAACAAAGAAAAGAGCACTGAACTGTTACATGATATCAGTCTTCCTATATGGCAGTGAATGCTGAACAATCTCCTCAAAGATGAAGAGGAGACTTGAGGCATCAGAAATGTGGTTCTACAGGAGGATGCTGAGTATTCCATGGACCGAAAATTTGAGCAACAACGAAGATTTAGAGAAAATGGAAAGAAAAATTAAAGTTATACTTAACATCAGGAAGAAATGATTGAAATTTCTAAGGCACATAATGAGGAAAGAGGGCTTGGAAAATCTGATACTCACAGGACAGTTTGAAGGCAAGAGGGACAGAGGAAAACAATGCATAACTTAGAGAACTAGCGTAAATGTATGGCGTAACAAGTTTTAGAAGAAATAACAAAAAGACAAAATTTATTAAGAGCTACAAAGGACAGGAAGATGTGGATGGCCATGATTGCCTACTTCCCAAGGGGACACATGAAAAAGAAGTAGATATGTAGAAACTTTCTCAAATTGCTACAATTTTACATGTTCATCCATACATATATATATTCAAATATAGATACAAGTCATCCAATTTCCGGCCTCCATGTACAAGGCCCAAGAGCCATTCAAGATAGAGGGTTACAGTGGAAAAAAGCAGAATTTATGCAATTATGTGGTGGAGGTAATGGCTGATACTAGATTTGAACAGGTTAAGATTGTAGTGATCGGGGAAACATCCTCTTGGCTGATTTGTGGAACAGACTTCCACAGAGCAGCGGTTCATAGGAAGAAGCTGCTCGAGTGGAACTTACATCTCACCATTGAAATCCGAAAGGGACGAGGATGGTCCGCTACAATTTGCGTGGTATGGCGGGTCTTAACCGTCGTTCGTTTGAATACTTACCATGGAAATAGCGATAGAGCAACGAGAGGCATGCGACATTTCGTCTGTGGGAAAGAGGTTGTAGGGAGGAAAATAATTCGTCACCCACAAGGCATTTTGGACGCTTCTGAACTCTTTCAAGATTGGAAACTGAAGAGGAGGCAGCGGTTCATGTGAAGAAGCTGTACGAGGGGAACTTACATCGCACCTTTGGAATCCGAAGGGGACGATTGTGGTTTGCTACAATGTGCATGATATGGCGGGTCATAGCCGTGATGGTTAGGATGGTGGATCTATGTAATGTCGTTCG
Source organism: Acanthosepion pharaonis (assembly GCA_903632075.3). NCBI lineage: Eukaryota > Metazoa > Mollusca > Cephalopoda > Sepiida > Sepiidae > Acanthosepion > Acanthosepion pharaonis. Next base: position 1,181,894 of record CAHIKZ030005534.1, read on the forward strand.
TCTGAACACTTTCCATAGAAAGAGCAATAGAGCAGCGAGAGATATGCGACATTTCGTCTGTGAGAAAGAGGTTGTAGGATGGAAAATAATTCGTCACCCACAAAACACGTTTGAACTTTTTTAAGAGTGGAAACTGAAGACGGGACAGCGGTTCGTGGGAAAAGGCTGTTCGAGGGGAATTACATCTCACCAATACTTTTTAAGACAAGATAATTCAGTCGTTTAGTTGTATTATCTGATACGATAGATCATGGAGAGTAAAATAATAAATTAAAAAATAAATAAATTGAACCAATTATTATACACATACCTCCATCTTGCGATAATAATATCCCTAAAAACAAAATTAAAATCGGTAAAAAAAAACTGAATAAGGTCGGTTAGAGTATGCACTGGACATCAAAATTTGGCCATTTAAAGTTAAATGTCTTTGTATTTTACGCATTCTTTCGATGTGGGTTTATTTGTTTGTTGTATTTTCGACAGAGAAGGTAATGGCGTCTCTGGTTGTCAATTGTTAAAGGTTGGCAACTTCTGATATATAACTTTATAAATGCCTCCACTTGCACAAAAAAGATTTTATCATGTGGACATTTAATTTTAGAGAACTTGTGAAAAAAAGAAAAAGAAGTAATTATTCGGGTGGGATGTTGATAATTATAAAATTGTTGTACATTGTCTCCAAGAAACAAAAATAAAAAAAATAGGACTTGGTACTCATGTCGGGGTTGGACAGCACAAATTAATAGCTTTGGAAAGTGGTTTGTCATCAATGCCAAATAGAAGAATAACATCCATAGATATAGCATCAAGACATTGGGAACAAATGCAGACAGGCCAAAAAGAAGTGATCCTTATTGTAATTTTTCTTGTCTTTCTTTTCGTTAGTTAGTTCCTTAGTTTGCATGACCGTTACGCCCTGCTAATATCTTCATAAATAATTGACTATTCCGTTTTGAACGCGTGAAAACACGACAATGACCTATCAGAGATGCTACTTGGTTTCAGTGAAAGAAAGAAAGAAAGAAAGAAAGAAAGAAGAGAAGGGAAGATAAGAGAAGAGAAAATAGGAGCGTTTAATGTCTTCAGACAATTTCTCATAAATAATGGACTATTCCATTTTGATCTCGTGGAAAAACTGAAAAGACATATTATAGACACTAAGGATAAAATGAAAGAAAAAAGAAAAGAATAGAAAAGAAAAAGAAAGAAAGTGATATGTCCCGGAAAGGGATATATTTGTTCAAAATAGCAAAGTGGTTTTGGACTACTGTAACCGAGTAGGACAATCTAGCAGGTAACCATAATGGACTGGTCCTCGTCGTAGTCGTAGGCAATAGGCGTAGAGAATAGGCGAAGACAACAGGCGTCGTCCTGTACCTCCACATCAGTCTGTATTTATGTCTGACACCAGCCAATCATATTACTGTGAGCGGGAACCAGGTGTATGCATATTCATTACATCAGAAAGAAAGAAGTGAAGATAAAAATGATTAACGTTTACTGCAAATACCTCAAACATCATGAACTGGTTTGTTTTGATTGCGCGGAAAAACAAAAACAAATGCTACTTGATCTCATCGAGAAAATGTAAGAAAGAAAGATGGTAAGATAGGATTCTTTAACGTTTTCTGGCAATACCTGATTAATAATGGACTATTCCGTTTTGATCGCAGGGAAAGACTAAAAAGCCATATCAGAGACGCGACATGGTTTTAGTGATAAAATAAATGAAAGGAAGAAAGAAAGATGGAAAGATAAGTGTTTAACGTCTGTTTCAGTGAAATGGAAATGTACCCCCTTACTTCTCAACAACTAGTATTCATATTTATGATTGCTATAGCAATATTTTGTTAAAATTGTTAAGTTCACATATTTAACGATGCGATATGGGAATTTCTAGGGATATTTTATTGTTGTAGAACTTGCCATGAGCTTACTCAATCATTAACTTAAGAATTAAAAACGAAAAGAGAATATTTAAATAGGAAAATTTTCACGGGTACTTCTAGTAAGAGAACTATCAGGACAAGAGACATGCTCATCAACAGGCTGCATAAAATCCAAAGATAAAATATTGGAAATAGAAAAAGAAAAAAATTCTTCAGGGATGGAAGGAATTGGTCGGAGAAGTCTTTCCAAAATACACAGTAATATCGAAGGACCAGAAAGTTTAAAATCTGAAGAGAAGTCAGCAGTGGCCAAATTAAACAAGAACAAGCAGCAGGACCAGATGGAATTTATTACAATTCATCGACACTCTCTGTAGCCGAGAGGACAAAGCAGGTCAGATTTAATAACGGTTTCTCCTAGGTTCTTATCCAAAATTGCTGAAATAAAAGATCGCTGCCCAAAGACAGCTACTTGATAAATATAATGACAGTCTACTTTCGTTTTCACAGCACGTCCATCTGCTATGAAGGCTAGCCAATCCCTGTTTTAGACACCTGTTCAGGAACATTTGTGTTTCTTCACCATCCACAGAATACAACTGTGGCTTATACGGCAACTATGCTGAGCGGATCTTAGTTACAGTTTCTGGGAGAGAGAAAATAGTCTGTCATGATTAGCAACTTGAACAATGCCAGTACGCTGAAACCCTCGGTCATGGTGACTAGTTAGTTAGTGCTAATACAACCATTCTTATATATATATATATATATATATATATATATATATATAGAGAGAGAGAGAGATAGATAGATAGATAGATAGATAGATAGATAGATAGATAGATAGATATTCAACTTTGGTTGGTAATCGATGCACACTCTATCCGAGAGGGCAAAGCACGTGTAGATCTAATGACGGTTTACATTTGGGGAACGTAGGTTCGAATCCTACTGGAGAGCGAATATTTTTCTCTAATAAGATTTGTCGAAAATTCAAGCCGGTCTACAAAAATAAATAAACATACTGTTTAATAAATATACGGAGCGTCTACTCAAATACGAATATCCACTAAAAATAACGATTAAGCAATGCAAACACACACACATACATATTGTTGTGTATGATACACCTAATTTACATAAGTGGAGTACCGACCATATAAATATGGGTTGGTACCGGAAGACGACGGAAGATTAAGAGATCGAATCCAGAGACTCTGCCCGACTGCGACTTAGTCAACCCATTCTGCAGGAACAGTCTTCCCAAGAATATACCAAAACTACCTGTAAATATTGTGTACCTTTTTTTTCATTGTTTCAATACATTTTGTTACGTACATTTTTGTTGTATTATTATTATTCCATGCTTATTCAAGCTTCACACACACATATATATATATATATATATATATATATATATATATATATATATATATATAATTGTTCTAAGGGAATATTTTTAGCCGTGCCTACGGGCTCGGAGAAACCCACGTTAAACTCGGCCTTGTGCCACATACATTCCACGTGGAGGGACTGTTAAATATCGGCAGTCGACCCGCAGTCTCTGACTGTGTGCGACTTCTGTCGAACTCTCTGCTTTGGCAAAGAGGAACCTGGACGAGGCTTTGCCGAAGGGCAAAGTTTCGTCCGAGGAGGTAGACAGATCCAGAACCCGCTTGTGCGGGTTCTAAGGGAATATTTTTGGCCGAGCCTACGGGCTCGGAGAAACCCACGTTAAACTCGGCCTTGTGCCACATACATTCCACGTGGAGGGACTGTTAAATATCGGCAGTCAAGACACAGTGTAACCTGACAGTTCGGACGGACACTTCTATTATGCTGACTAATAACACCCTTATTTTGTATATATGTTCTATTATTTCAATACACGTGGTTCAACCTACGTTCTTCTTTTCGAGTCTTTCATTCTGGCCCCTAACAGGCCACAACACACACACACACACACATATATATATCCACAGAAAGACTGTTTTGCTGTATCACAGCTCATTAGTGAGGCTAGACGTCCGGTTGCCTCTAGCTAAGATCGAAACCCGACTGAATTGGCGTCAGTCGAAGATTCTACCTCTAAGCCGTTTGGATGAAGCTGAATTTAAGTGTAATTATTTTTAGATAAACACACAGTGACTGAGAGAACTCGATTCGCTTTACCGAAGAGTTTTGCATTATTAGCCGTAATAGTCACTGTTTACAAACTCACACTTCCTCCCCAGAGAGCTAAAGCGAAATATATATATATATATATATATATATATATATATATATATATATATATATATATAAAGTCAAATAAAATACTATGTGACATGTTTACTTCTTCTAAAGAACTTGCTCAGACTAAATAAAGTTTTATTGATAGAATCATATATATATATATATAAAGAAATATAGTCTTAAGGTGTGCTATATTTATGGGATAAAGTGCTCAATATCAGAGATAGAGCGTGTGTAAATATAAAAGTGAACATAGAAGTCAACACTTAGAGGCGACAGTCTGTTTCATGCTATATGCAATCGTCAGGCCACATATGCTGTTATTTTTTCTCGTATTTAACAGTTTTGTTTTGGTTTTAATTAAAGCTATTTGTTCAATTTTTGGGGTTGGTTGTTGTAGTTCATTCTAACTATTATTTTTTGGCGGGAACAGTTTTTAATTTGGGATTGGTTTGTCTATTTACTTGGATGAATTTAGGTCAATTTTTTTGTATATTTTTTCTTTTTGGTTTTCGGTTTTTAAGCAACATAGAATTGTTAAATACGTGATATAAAGAATTTTTTGCTACGTTAATAAATAAATAAATAAAATAAGAAACAAAAAAATAAAAAACGAGAAATATAATTTGACCCAAATAAATAAACAAAGCGACTTCCGGTAAAAAATAACCGCCATAATCGAATACCCACAATGCACCACTAACCCGTATATATATAAATAGCCGAGAAAAAATAACAGCATATGTGGCCTGACGATTGCATATAGCATGAAACAGACTGTCGCCTCTAAGTGTTGACTTTATGTTCACTTTTACTTTATATATATATATATATATATATATATATATATATATATATATATATATATCGATATCGAAAAAGTCCTTTGGAAGAAGGAAACATGTCACATAGGATTTTTTATTTCACTTTGTCATTTAATTACCCATTTCATGCTATGTGTTGTCCTGGTAGAAGAGAAATACAAAATGGAATAGAAAATGAATAAAATATTTTGATTAAATATCAGTCTGATTAAAGTTCGGACTATGGGAATCGTACCTGTAGACTGCATTGATAGAAAGACCAACGAATTAAGAAAAAATTCAATAAAGCGCTTTGCTCAAATGTTTAGTCTGATTAAATGAATGAAACTTGGACTACAGGATTGGTACCTGCAAAATTGATTGATAGAAACACAAATACAAAATCCGAATAAATCATTTTGATCAAACGTTAATCGGATTAAAAAAAAGATAGGGCTACAATAAGTTGGCCTACGCAACTGCTTAACGCTCAGAAGATTAAATATGAATAGAAAAACAAACATTTAATCCTAAAGTACGCTTATAAAATCGTTACTGAAGATGACATTAATAAAACAGCAAAAGAAGCATCCCATTAGTTAAGCAAGCTGCTGCGAATAGGAAAAAAATAGTTAGAAGCTAAAAGAAAAAAAAAAGATTGCTATTTGGTATCCATTGACTTGACAGTGAATGTTGGAAAATCTCCCCACGGATGAAAAAGAACTGACAGCAGCTGAAATGTGGTTCTACAGAAAGATACTGAGAATTCCATGGACGGAGCGAGTGAAGTGAATCTTAAAGAAAATGGCAACAGAAAGAACACTTATGATCAAAATTAGGAAAAGAAAGCTGAAATTCCTTAGACACATAATGAGGAAGTGAGCTTGGAAAACTTAACCCTCGCGGGGCATATTGAGGGCAAGAGAGATAGAGAAAGTCATCGAAACATTTATCTGACGAGCTTGTGTGAATGGACGGCGAAACAGTGTTAGCTTTGGCGAAGGGAGAAAACCTGCGAAGATCAACACGAAATAGAAAATTGTGGAGAGCCATGATCGCTTATGTTCTTAAGGGTCACGACACATAGAAGAAGAAGAAGTTAATAGATTCACAACATGGGTGGTAACGCACACTTTTGAGCGCTTTGAACTCTCAACGGGCGAGTAATCACCACAGAGATCCTTCCCTGCCCTCCATTAGAATGTCTGACGCTCAACTTCACGAGAGCACCTCTCTGCGGCTGCTCGGTCTCACGTTGACTGCTGACCTGAGATGGAACAAATACATTAAGTCAATTGCTTCGTCCACCGCAAGGAAAGTTGGCTCTCTGTGTCGCGCCAGGAAATTTTTCTCCCCGGAATCGATCCTCCATATCTACAAATCAACAATTCGCCCTTGCATGGAGTATTGCTGCCATATATGGTCTGGAGCCCCTTCTGTTTGCCTCAAGGTTCTTGATAGGCTCCAGAGGTGGATATGCAATATAATTGGCCCTGCTCTGGCATCTCGTCTACAGTCACTTTCTCACAGACATGCCGTCGCCTCTCTCTGTCTGTTTTACAAATACTTTCACGGCAATTGCTCCGAGGAGCTGCATTCGCTGGTTCCCAGACTTCATGAGTTCAAGTGCCCTACGAGGCTGGCATCCCGCTCTCACCCTTTCACTGTCGAAACTCCTAAATGTAGCCGTCTCTTCTACTTCAATAGCTTCATGTCTCGCACCTCTCGCCTGTGGAACTCCCTTCCCTATTCCAGTTTCCCTGAGAGCTATAATCTCCAGCTATTCAAATGTAATGTCAATCGACATCTACAGTTGCCTTGATCTATTCACTACCCTTCTCCTCATCCTTTCTTCTATCACTCCTATCTGATCTTGCTCCAAATTTTCTGTAACCCCTTGCGTCCTAGTGGCCCCTCGCCTTGATTGGGGTGAAACGCTTAAAAAAAAAAAAAAAGAAAAGAAAAAGTCTTCTGGACGGTTAAGAGAGCGATATAATTTTGAGAGGTCAGTAGGATGATTTGACTCTTTGAACCCCGAATTAAAACATTTCGTTAGAAACAAAGAAAAGCGTACTGACCTACTATGTAATATCCATCATCATATATGGCAGTGAATGATGGAAAACTTACACCCAAACGAAGAGGAGACTTAAGGTAGCAGAGATGTGGTTTTACAGAAAGATGTTTAAAATAACGTGGACGGAGCATGTGAGCAACAAGGAAGTTTTAAGAAAAATGTGAACGAATCAGAATGAGACGGTTGAGGAAAGAGGGCTTGGAGAATTTAACACTCACATAGCATAGTGAATGCAAGAGAGACAGACCGGAAACACGTGATCAACCGACCAAATGTACTTATAAAAATGGATGCGTCTAATTGTTCAATAGGCATTGCGACCAGAAATAATTTTTTTCTCTTCATGTTACAAAATCCTGATAACGAATATCTAATCGACAAAAATTGATTAAAATTTGTAAAGGTTAACGGGGGTGGGGGAGTTTACTATGTAAATTCATTGTAAATTGATCCACCACCCTACGGAGGCCAAAACAAATATGCTCATATAACCTGACTTATTAAGATGTAAAAAAAATAAAAGAAGTTTTGAAAATCGTAAATCTTTTCGAATAGGCTATTTTGTCGATCCCGGTAAAATAAACACCAAGCATATTTTGTCGTCCCCGGTAAAATATACACCAAGGCTATTGTCAGACACGGTAAAATAGACACCAAGGCTATTTTGTCGGCCTTGGTAAAATAGACACCAAGGCTATTTTGTCGGCCTTGGTAAAATAGACACCAAGGCTATTTTGTCGGCCCTGGTAAAATAGACACCAAGGTTATTTTGTCAGCCCCGGTAAAATATACACCAAGGCTATTTTGCCAATAAGTATACAGAGTGTTTTAGAACTAAGAATATATATAATGATTTTCCAAGCGTAGCTTAGGTGTGGCATAAGGCCGAAAGTAGGGGACTCCCAAGGAGCATCGAATTCACTACTTAGTCGTTATTGTTCTAGAGAGACAATCTTGATAACCATTACACCGCCTCGATGTCTCCGATTAATATATATATATATATATATATATATATATATATTTATATATATATATATATATATATATATATATTGAAAAGAGAGTTGTGTCCCTTTCATTGAAAATATATATATATATATATATATATATATATATATATATATATATATATATATATATATATATATAGTCACAAAGCAATAAACAATATTCGTTCAGTATAGCCATGGAACTCAGTGTTGGAGATACTTTCATTTCATTTGTTAAACTTGAAGAAAAACTGAAAAGTTACCAATCCACTATGTACAGTTGAGGAAAAGAGACAACAGAACAATTGGTACAGCTCAGAAGAGAATGCTGAATTACCAATTCAGTTCTGACATCAAATACTATGAGCTGTGGTACATTTGTGTGCATAGTGGCAGAAGATACAAAAGTAAAAAAGCAAGGCTAGCTACCAAACCAAGCTACATTCAAGTTTGACTGACCATTCTAAGCTGAAACTGAGATCCAGTGAAAAGGAAGAAAATATTTACCAGCAAAATAGCCTGGGGGTAACAATCAAACAACGTGTTAAAGTTTCAGGAGTTCAATTGGAAAGATTGTTCGTAAATTCAAACAAACTGTGTCGGTGTCAGATGTGGAATCCCCATTGCGTGCTCGTTTACGCCATTCAGCTGAAAAGATTGCTGCAGTGCACGAGAATGTGGCCGAAAATCCAGACACTTCTATTCGTCATCGCGTGCTGGAATTGAACCTCTCCACAACAACGTTACATCTTTTCCAATTGCACTCTCGGTTGGTCGATTATGTTGATCAAAAGATCGCGAAGTGCGCAAAATGCATTTCTGTATGAATATCCATTTTCGTAAAAGGCTTCGATAACTTTAACACGTTGTTTGATTGTTAATCTTTCCATGGTTGAAATTGCCAAAGACTTAAGTTGTTAAATCTAAAAAAAAAAACGAAAACAAATCATTAGACGCTTAAGCTTAATTCACATTTAAAATCAGTCCAAGTTATTGGAACAAGTTTTTTTATATATATATATATATATATATATATATATATATATATATATATATATATATTGTTATCCATTGATCACTCCAGATTACAAATTTCAAATTTTATTTTATTTTTTTAAGTTTTAATAAATGATTGATTCGTTTTCTACGGCTTATCAACCCTTTGCAGGTTTTTTAAAGCCAGAAAATATTTTTAGATGATAAGATTTTTTCCGAGATAATCATGGTTTAATTATACAAATTTTACTAATTAACCCATAGCTGGGGAAGAGAAGAGGCGGATTCATACCTTTTCCAAGGGATTTGCGCGTAAACGATATTGCCGTAAACCAAAACTTTTAATAAATCACGTCATATAAGCACATTTTTTTAGCTTCCGTAGAGGTATCAATTTACAATGAATTTACATGGCAAACTGTACCCCCTATTAACTTTTATAAAATATTTTTTAGATATTCGTGAAGAGTGCTTAATTTATATTAATATGAAAATAAAATTGAAAAATACGATTATTCTGATTCACTTATGACAGAACGGGGACTGAAAAGAATAGTAAAGAGGATAAACATTGCTAAGAGCTACAAAGGATAGGACGTTGTGGAGAGCTATGATCGTCCACGTTCTAAAGGTACATGGCAAAAAGAAGAAGAAGGACCTGAAATTATATGTATGATGTAAAAAGTTGTAAGCTATATCTGGGATTGATCTGGTGGGCACCAATCTTTAGATGACCGGACTGTTAAAATGCAACAAAATGTACTGACGTCTGTTCTATTAACTGTTCCACTTACCGTTGCAGTTTTAACATACGGGCCGTCAATCTGCAAATTAAATATCTGAAAAAGTAGTACTTAAAATGTTAAGAACCATTTATATATATATTAAACATACGAATGACACAGGACCTGTCTTGTAACTAAGAGAGTAAAAGGTTTACTATTCATACCAAAAACCACCTTTCGTGATTAGCTACTTTTTTTGTACCAACATTTAATGCCGTCTGTAATAGTCATGCTAGTGGGATTTTTTCTAAATTTCTAATAAACGCTCGAAAATAAATATCCCAGCAACATTCGATGTAGAATCCAAAATCTTTTCCCTTCATTTTTTAATCAGGGAAGAAGTGTTATTTATAGCCGTTCGGTTTCACGAATAGACAGAATACATGGTCATCATAAAAAAAAAAAAAGGATGAGCTCGAAATGTGATTTGCATGTCGGGGACACTAAATTCAAACAGGTGCGGAAGTTTAAATATCTGGCAAGTGTTTTGACAGAGGACGGCAATCAAAAGGGTAAAAAGGAATATGAAAAACGAAGACGTGGGCTTGAATACAGAAACAAGACCATTTGTCTAAATTTGCAAAGGAAGGTAGCGAATATGTTAATTACATGAATATGCATAAAGTTGCTTTGATAACTTCCCAGAAAGAAAGAAAGTTTCATTTGAGAAAAGTGATTAAAAGGTAGTGAAAGGGATACGAGAGCCTATCCGGAACATTCACCGTAAACATTTTTGCCGTATGAAAACTCGCTGTAAGAAACTTTGCCGTATAGGATTTTTGCCGTAAGATAATTTCGCCGCATTTTTTTTTTTTTTTTTTTTTTGTATATTTCAATATTTAGGTATTTATACTGAATTTAAAACAGATTATGTTTGAAAACAATTTGTGTAAATTTCAAAAGACTTACTGACAGTTTGAAAATGTTATCTTTCTTTGATCAGATATTTTATATTGAAGTTGGTTGCGTATTCAAGATGTAAGTTTGTTTGAAATAATATATATTGCTTGAATGAGAATTATTGTGAAACTGATATTATGTTAACAGAAAGTTTAACGTTACGTCTGAAATATGAAATTGCGTAACGTAGGTTCTGATGTCAAGTTGAAATATTTGCGCTCCTCACTGATGAGGATGAATGATGTAGGATTTTGATCGCTTATTAAAATGTTTAAATCAAAGTAACAACAGTGTTAGCAAGATATACTTGATAAGAAGAATATTTAAAAAAAAAAAGTTGTTTACGGTGAAAATTCCTTAAATTCCATAGCCATTTTAACAGTACCCCCTACCTTCAGTGACACCAGAGCCTTGAATTGGGCGAAATGTAATAAAAATTAAATATCTGGATCAATTCTAGAGCACACACACTCAGGAATAATAATAATAATAATAATAATAATAATAATAATAATAATAATAATAATAATAATAATAATAATAATATTTTTATTAAAAATATTGTACATTTCGACACGGAAATTTCTGTTTCGTAACTTAAAATTTTCATCTCGCAATCAGGCAATGTTTGGTAATATTTTTATGAAAATGATTTACATTTGAAAATAGAAAACAATATGTTTGCTTATTAAAGATGGAGGGGGAGGAGATCCAGATTTTGAAATCTTGTGGGTATGACTCTTTTTAACTAATCAAAAGAAAGAAAGTTAAATCAGAAAAGTTAAAAAATATAGGTTAGATGTTGGGTGGGGATGGTATTCATACATGCCTCGGGGAACTGTCATATTAAAAGTTGACAACATACTTCCGGTTAAAAGTATCCATTTAAGTTACGAAGAAATATTCTAAGAGATATGTATATCGCTAACATTAATTTTTGTTTGTTTTGTTTTTTAATTACTTTTACAAATTCTTTAGGAATCTCTTAAAAGGGCCACTGTTATTATTAAATCATTTTTTATATAATTTTAAACCCAAAATACAATTCTTATTTTAATGACTTAATACATGACAATTTTAAAATTAAAAAAAATCAAGGAATTAAATATATATATATATATATATATGTGTGTGTGTGTGTGTGTGTGTGTGTGTGTGTGTGTGTGTGTGTGTGTGTGTGTAAAGGTTTCAAACACTAATATTCCATGGAATATTAGTGTTTGAGCCTTTTTATATTATATTCTTACTCTGTCCTGACATTGAGTTCTACCTGGATTTTATCGTCTTGGGAATATAATATATATATATATATATATATATATATATATATATATATATATATATATATATATATATATAAAAGCTGTCTGCGTGCAATCTGTGGAGTTCAGCTTCAAGATAGGACATCTAACGTAGACCTGTTTAACAGGTGTAATATTGAGGAATCGTGACTTTTTTCTCATACAGTCTCAGTTACGGTGGACTGGTCATGTCTTGAGAATGTCTGATCACAGGGTACCCATGATCCTAATGTACATCCAGTTAGATCAGGGCTACAGGAATGTAGGATGCCTATGGCTAAGATACAAAGACAAGCTGAAAAGCAACTTGTCAGCCGTCAATATACCACATAACACTCTTGAGCGCTTAGCCTTGGAGCGGGTAGAATGGAGATCAACGTGTTTTAGTGGACTCAGCAGTTTTCAATCTGCTTGTCTGAATCATCTTCAAGAAGCGAGAGCAAGATCTAAAATGTCAGCCAATCTAAGAATGATCTCATCTCACAATCCTCACACTTGCTCCATATGTGGCCTTCTTTGTAAATCACTAGCGGGTCTTAAATCCCACTTAAGATTATCGCACAAAATTTCATAACTGAATCAACTAAGCTGTCAGATCCTCATACGTCGAAACCGACGGGAGAGTCAATTATTATTATTATTATTATTATTATTATTATTATATATATATATATATATATATATATATATATATATATATATATATATATAATTACCTTAATATATATATATATATAATTATTTATTTAAAAATTATAACATAAATATGTTATAAAATCTCTACAAAAATAGCCATTTTGTTTCAACACCTTTGGTGTCTTATCAAGGGATGATGTTGAATGTAGATTGTAGAATAAATGTTTTAAAAGGTTCAAATTAATTAACCACCCCTCGTAAGGGGAAACGCTGTTACATGAGCTGAAATGACCAATCAAAATACAAGTATACGAGAATTCAAAAAACTTGACAACGAAGTAAGGTTATAATAACTATTAAAGGCTTTAAAGTTGGGTTTATACTAAAATAGAATCTATTCTAACTAATAACTATTAAATTGTACGGTAAAATTTGAAATTAAAATTAAAAACTACCCATTTCAAAAATGTAAATTTAATCTATATTAAGTTTAAAATTTTAAAATTATTGAGGAAAAAAGAAAAAATACATATGTTGTTCTATTCGTTTTGTTTCTATTGAAATTACGATGGAATAAACGTTAAGATCAACTGCCCTTAACTTAATGACAACATTGATACGTGTAGACATGGGATTATGACATCTTGCGAAAGACAATACAAACACAATCAGATTATAATACATAAGCACGTAGACATATTTAGATATATACACACACAAAAAGTGATGAAACAGGAAATATTTGCACGACTTTTTACAAAAAAAAAACATTTAAATTACACACATACACAATGAAATATGCATGCAAGTTACTATACACAGACACCGAAAAAGACACGTACATATACCCACATTCATTGACATAGACACTCTGATATAACACTCAAGAAATATTCAAGATTGAAGGTGTTATTAAACGAATTATAACCACATATTAAAATATAACTTATACGGGCAAATATACATAGATAAAAATGGTCTAATAGAACAGAGAAACAAACAATAGGTAAATAAAGGACTTTAAAATAGATATATACGTATAAAAATAACACCATAATATATAAGAAACTAAAATTCCAAACAGACATATACGCCTTATTGTACATCAGATGAAAGAAAATAAGAACTACCTGTACATGTACACATATTCATCACTACAGACAGATATATGGATATTAGCTTGTGACCCTGGGTTTCACGCTTTTGCGATCATCATCATCCTGGGTTTGACCAATTCGTAAAAAAAAAAAAAAAAAAAAACAGAAAAAAAAAATTAATTAAGACATGCGTGTCCGTCAACCTTAAACAATAATCTTTGTCAATTTTAGTTTTCAGTCTTTATGATGGTCGATACTTGATCTATCTCTTACTGTTACATCTCCAGGCAACGCTGGGCTCTACTGCTAGTATAAGATAAACAAACAATAAATATTAATACTAGTAATATTATTAATATTATTAATAACAATTAAGGAGTAAAATATTTATAATTACAATCTAAAATTTCAAATTTTGAATCTTAAATTCATAATTTAAAATTAAAATATAAAATAACCTAAATTTTTTTAAAAAAGTATAAATAAATTTATGAAGTAATATCAAAAAACAGATTGAAAAAAGTATAATATCGAAAAACATCCTCCTCCTCGCCCTCTCACTATCACCTTACATCAACTAAAATCCTCAAAGATGAATTGCTAAGACAAACTTAATGCAAATGTAATCGTTGTGATAGGGATTTTGCAAGTACGCGCGAACGCGCTCCGCTATAATTATTTTAAAATTAACCGTCGTGATTAGGATGATTTGTAAACAAGCTTTTCCCAAGCCGAGGCCGATAACCAGAAATTGTAAAATTGCAAAATGCCAAACATCAAATAATCTTATATATATATATATATATATATATATATATATATAAGGAGAACGAAAAGAATATAAATTCAAACGTTCATAGCATTAATTTAAAAGAGGGCTCAATACCAAGAGTAGGGCAATAGTTATTTATTACAAAGATGTTGCATACGGACTCACGATAAAGATGCATTTTTGTTTCGATTTGTTCTTCACTTGTCTAGATGCGTTCGCATCGAAACAAAAATGTACCTTTGTCGTGAGTACTTGTTTGTCCTTATGTAACATCTTTATAATATATATATATATATATATATATATATTAGTGAAGTTCGATTTGGAAACCGAGGTATTGCACTCAATTTGAATGTTGGGGTTTACATGATAAATAATGACAGAAAATATTTTTTTCAAAATTGCTAACGTTTTTGAGGAAACGATTTTAAAGTTTAAGTTTAGGTTCAAAATCCTATCGTTGCAATTTAATTCCGGTGATCAGTGAAAGCCTTATAAAATTTCTAATTTCCTGAAGCTTTATAAATTCTATATGGACAAGATGGACAGCACAAGCACATTATTACTAAATCATTGTGCCATCAAATATGACCTTCATTTACTTCAAAGGGAAATAATACTGAACAATTTAACTATACTATGATGTAATATGTTATACAGTGCTGTAATTTTAGTGCCATTTTCAATAAACAATGTAAATTTAGATTATTTTTTCTTATAATTTATGCCCAACAGTATTATGATTTTTATATACCTTTTGTCTATTTTTTATTTTTATTTATTATAATCTAAAAAATGATCTGACAGATCTTATTCATTGAGTTGCCTTTTTTTGCAAGTTTTTAGTCATCGAATACAGTAACACAATTGCATATTTTGCATTTTTTTTTTACATCGAGATTCACCCGTTACAAGGCCCGAGAGCCACTCCAGGTAGAGAATTGAGGAAGCCATTTGTTTGTATAGGAGTGGAAGATAACGGTCAACCTTAGCCTTAAACAGGTTAAGATAGTAGTGATCGAGAAAACATCCAGTTGGAAAACTGTTCCACAGGGCAGTGGTTCGTGGGAAGAAGCTGTTCGAGTGGAACTTACTTCTCACCGGTAAAATACTAAGAGAATGTGTGTGGTTTGATACTATGTAAGTGACATGGCGTGTTCAGGGAATGTTCCGTGGAAGTAGGAGTAGAGCAGCGACAGGCTTGCCACATTGTGTCTCTGGGAGAGTGGTTGGAGAGTGGAGAATAATTCCTCATCCACAAGGACTCGGAGACGCTTTTAAACTCTATCAAGGCTGTGGAGAGTGAGATCTGAGAAGCACTCGCCCAAATATGACAACATTACTCTATTTTGAGCCTGATCTGGCTCTTGTAAAGTCGGAAGATAGCAGAAGTCAGGTACTTACTGGAGCGATAAAGAGAACCGATCATTTTACCTGCATGTATCGTATGTAGGAATCCCACTTCAGGTCGGGTGTAAGTTTGAGGCCCGACAGTCTTTTAAGACACAGTGCTTCGCCGAGAGGACCGCCGTTCATCCTGATTGGTGGTAGTTCGGGATCAGGTCGGCGATGATGGTATTCTAGCTTGGTCTTCGAGTAATTGAATGTAACTAGCCAGTTTTTACCCCATTGGGTAGTTTGTACAAAATCGGAAGTAAGATCAGTCGCAATCTTTGACCATCGAAAGTTTCAGAGGTGCACCCGTATATAGTGTATCATAGGCATAGATGTTTGCAAACGATCTCAGTATATTCTTAAGCAGATCATTTATGAAGATCAAAAAGACGGTTGGTCCCAAGAATGACTTCTGGAAGACGCCTGAATTGACCTCTAGGGTCCCAGTGGACTGGCCATTGATAACTACGTTTATGGACCTACTTGGTAGGAAGGATTTTATGGTCGAGAAGACCCTTTCGGCGATTCACTAACTGAAGAGCTTGTGTAGTAAGCCCGTATGACACACCTTATCGAAGGCCTTTGAGATATGGTCCTCGAGGTGTGTTCGTCGTGAAGAGCCTAACTGATTCTGTGAGTAATGGTAGTTAAGACATCAGCAGTGGATCTGGCCGACAGAAACCCATAATGCACATCGCTGAAGAGTTTTATTTTTCTAAGTGCTCGATGACCCTCCTATTGATTATGACCTCAAAGAGTTTACTGATGATACGGAGGAGATTGATGGGTCAGTACTGCGAAAAGGAAGATGGCACGCTCTCATTCTTGAAAACTGGGCATACGTTTGACACTTTCCACTTGAAAGCAAGCAGTGGTTGAATAACTTTGCAAGGATTGGGAATAACTCCTGGTTGATATTCTTAAGGACAACCACTGGAATTTTGTCTGGACCAGTGGTTTTCTTAGGGTCAAAGCCTTTGATAAGTGTGGAGACTTCTTATGTTGTGATGATAATATTATTGAGATTGTGCTTGGTGAAAAATAAGAACTTGGGGAGAGGATGGTCTTTGTTATCTAACGTTGAGTTAGAGGCAAAAATGGCGGCGAAGATGTTCGCCTTATCTGTCAAGGAAGATATGGTCTTGGGGCCATTTATAATTGTGGGCACAGCCGTTTTGCCTCTGTTCCTGATTTCAGATCGAATTTGTTTCTTTTCCACCCTGATTTGGACTGCTCGTGCGTAGCTGCACTTGGCGTTTTCTAGAACTTTTTTGCAGCGATTACGAGCAGTTATGAATGCAGTGTGGGGCGAACTACATCGTTCCTTGCGATAGATATTGACGGAATGGTTTGGGTGAGTTATGGCTTCGGGGCATTCAGGAGTGAACCAGGGTTTACTGTTTGGTTTTTGCTGGAATTTGATGGGGTGTATAAAACTCTCCATTCCAGAAAGTATCCAATCAGTGACAAGAGCATCAGTTTTTAAGGCAGAATGCTTGAAGAAGGTTGGAAGGGGAAATTCCATCATGTAGGATCGAAAACTGTCTCAGCCTACCTTCGCATAGCGAAAGATCATTCTATGGAACGGTACATCAGAGGATGTCTTAGGTTTGGCATCAATCTGGACACTGATTAGGTAATGGTGTGACGTGCCTAGTGTAGATAAAACTTTTGATAAGCATTTATCAGGACAGGAGGTTAGGAGGAGGCCGAGGAATTTCGCCTGATGTCCCGTCGTGTCCGGGACGCGGGTAGGTTCTCCGATGATCTAGGTTAACTCATAAGCTAAGTTTCTGCAATATCTGCCTTCAACATCGGTTACTACTATAAATATCGTTTGAATGTATCTCCCCTACCCTTTTCATCGTATTACTATCTCCTATTCCCACCTTTCCTCCTCCACCCCTCACTCTTAGAAAGCTTGGAAATGCTGTACCTAAACTTTTGACCGTTGTTATCGACAAGGAATTTCTCCAGTCTAACCACCACTTTAACATCTTACCCATCCTTCACCAAATTATCAACAAGCACTATTGTTTCACTCCGTCACCTTTTTGCTTTATATATATATATATATATATATATATATATATATATTATTTTCTTAAACAAACGGAAAAAAATGAGGTGACGTTTCACATAGAGCCTGCTTACAAGCAGAATTGTTCATAACCAATTTTGATCCTCACCAGTTGAGGTGCAATTGCAATACACCGAAACGAAGTTGCATCTTTGTAATGAGTAAACTGTTTTTGTCTATATGGAAAAATGATAATAAATAATATATATATTTATATATATATACCATTAGTTTTTCAGAATTTTTAAAATTAAGAACTCTCATTAATCATACATGGAAATAACTTCAACCACAACTTTGATCTAAAGAACTCCACACTTATTAAAAGAGAAGGTAACTTAGTCGGACAAATATTAAGAATGTCGCTATCGAATGTTGCCAAAATATAAATTTGCGCCTTGGATTTTTTCAAATATCTCATATCCCAAAGGAATTACTTCTTTCCTAAGCCATTAGCATAATTTTTTTAAAAAATAGTTAAATTTAAAATATATAAATTTTAAGATATATAATACCTAAATTAAACTGAAACTAAAATAATATAGGTAATAATTATATAAAAATAATCAACAATAATAACAACATGTGATCGCTTTGGTTTATTAGACATTAAATTATATCACTTAGTAGCTTCCGTAATTTACCTTGACTTTCAGTAAACTTGAAGTATATTTAGGAGCGCTGTTAAATTAAAAAAAAATCTCAAAAACTAACGACATTTCTTCTTGTTTGTAAATACTTGTTGCATATATATATATATATATATATATAATTTTTCCAATTTCTGGTACATCTTTTCTTTCAAACTTTTTCTTGATATATAACAATTTATATAAAAATGTATATATCGTTATCCCATATATATATATATATATATATATATATATATATATATATATATATATATAGGCAGAGGAGTAGTGGATAACGGCTCAGATTGAGGAATCGAAGAATTTGAATTCCAGCCAAATCCATTACATTCACTTACTTGCTAATACCCTTGGGAAAGTTATTAATCCTCTTCTTCTCCTTCCAGCTATCGGTAAATAGCAGCAAAAGCTGGGTTCTATAGCCTTGGATAGCAACTGTTCTAGGAGTAGAACAACTCTGAATTCAAAAAATTGGAGGGTCGTTTGGGGACCTTGTGACATATAGCGCACCAGGTCTCTGTACTCTGCCCTTTCAAAAGGTTGGTTCTGCACAAAGCCTTCACCACTATAATCAAATCGTATGTGTGTTGATGTCTGGCAGTCGGTTCATAGGAACTCTGCTGCTTGACCCTCAAACGTCGAATACGACGGCGGGGGAGTCCACCATATATATATATATATATATATATATATATATATATATATATATATATATACAGATGATGTCAGAAAGAACAGGTGGAGTAAAATTCCACTGTTCGGAAAAGAAGTACCACTTTGATTTTAAATTTCCTTAAAATTATTTAATCGCCAGTTACTTACCATCAGCTGAAGAAGTACAATCAAAGTATAATAAAAAATATATATATATATATATATATATATATATATATATATATATATATATATATATATAAATATATACAACATCAAAAAAATTTCTTTTAATTTTATATATATATATATATATATATATATATATATATATATATATATAACATCAAAATGACAAATTTTATATTTCTATTAATCTTATGTATATATATATATATATATATATATATATATATATATATATATGCTTACCTCTTTATAACATAATATATGTACTGCACTGTGTGTGTGCATGTGTGCATGCGTTTGTGTGTATGTGTAAGTGTGATTATATTTGATTAAAAAACAACAAAAGATTTCCATTGATTATTTTTTGTTTACTTTTGAGTTCGTAATATTGAACAATAAAAAATAAACAGCACAAAACGTTTGCTGTTTTTTTTTAATCAAGCACACACACACACACACACACACACACACACACACATATATATATATATATATATATATATACCTGATGCAATAAGAACGAAACAAACACACACACACGTACACACCGGATTTATGTCGTATTTATTGATCTAGGGAAATGTCAACGTTTAGGTTAGTAGGTACTTTTAGTAGGTACGTATGTAATGAAATAAGTACGTAAATATATAGCGAAATTAATTCAGCTGTTTCCTGTCGCATTGTTAAGAGATCTTTTGTAAATGTCAATGTGAATTTGCTACACGTGTGTCGACGTATTTACTGGTTTTGTTTTGTGCATGAAAAAAAAAATAAAACAAACATCCGGTGTATACGATTTTGATGTGACGGTGTGATGCGCTTTATTCTTCACTCTAACACTCTCCCTACATCAACACGAGTCCCCAGTGAGGATAGAGACTTAATTTGCAATCCCACAAGGGCAAAAACAAAAAACGACGAAAGGTTGTTTTAATGTTGTGCTCCAAACGCACATATTTGTTCACGCGATCACAAGGCCGAGTTTCCCTACACGCAAGACACCAATCTGCTATTGGGTGGCATACCACTAATGTTTACCGCTGATGGCCCGCTGGCGGGTTCGTCTCGACAATGTTACCACTGGCGGACCGCTAGAAGCCCATCGATGACCGCTGGCATTGTTATCAGCGGCCTGCTAGCGGACTACTAGCGGCTTGCGTGTAGGGAAGAGCCCAGCGTGTACATGAAATCAGAGATAAAAATTGCTCAAGCCCCTTAGGTTGTTACCCTTTTAAGGACGCCCCAATCACCAGGGATTATTCCTAGCCCTCTCCCGCCAAAGAGCTAATTCTGGGTGGGATGCGGATACCTGGGGATTTGTTATAATGCTCGTATCAACTCGTAGTTCGGGTTTATAACATCCCAAAGGAAAACACCGGAACACAAGCCGTCCTGAGTATGACTATAGACTGACTACATCCGACAGCAAGGCTTCTGATCAGGTTTTGAGGATCGTGGAACCACCTCTTAACTAATGGTGTTCGCAGGTCTACCCTGACCCGGGGTGATAGCACCTGTTTCTTTCCGAGTCCCGCTCAGAGACCTAAGGTCAGAAATAGCATCATGACATTTCCCACCGAGCAATCTATTATGAAAAAAAAAAAAAAAGCACATATTTTACATAGATAATGTCCTTTGTAATGTGTGGGCTGTACTCGTGAGAACAATTTTTTGTATTTATTTTTTTAAGGCATGGACTACTGAAATCCTTTCAGTGAGTCTATTGGAATCTTTTCCAACCAATCCGATGGTTCCAACTACAACAAGGATTGATATTTTCATGTGCCACATTTTTGAGATCTCGATATTATTATTATTATTTTTATTTTCTTTGATTTCTGGCGTTTACACATTTCTTTCCGGGTCCCGCCCAGGGACCTTAGGTTAGAAATGGCGTCATGACACTTTCCACTGACAAAAAAAAAAAAAAAAAGAAAGAAAATTACATAGATAAAGCCCTTCGTAAGGTGGGGCTCTACTTGTCAGAACAATTTTTTGTATCTCCTTGAGGCATGGACTTCCAGAAATCCCTTCAATTAGTCTACTGCAATCTTTTCCAACCAGTCCTAGGGCTCCAACTACAACAGGGATTGTTGATGTTCCTATATGCCACATTTTCGAGATTTCTATTTCAAGGTCCTTGTACTTTGACAACTTTTTGAATATCTTCAAAGATACATTGCAGTCAGCAGGGACTGCCATATCAATTATTATTATTATTATTATTATTATTATTATTATTATTATTTTAGCCACATCACAAAAATGATGAGAATAAGCAATTAGAAAATTAGTATTCATTTATATGTAAGTTAAAATAGTCTGTGACGAAAAAAATAATTAAAGAAATAAATTATGACGTTTTATATCGACACCATCACCACTGCCACCATCATCACAAACGCCACAACCATGATCATCATCATTAGTCCAATGACCAAGTCGCTGCACATCTGAGACCTGACCCCTTCTCTCTATATGCTTTGGTTGCGTGTCTAAAATAAGAGAAAATTATTCATTTTTTATGGGTACTATGCTAGTTACAACTCATACTAGTAATAAAATAATCATTCAATAAGGACACTCGATATTCTACGGTTGTTACTGAATTGGTCTTAGCGACTATTAACCCATAACTCTATGTCGTCAGTTTAAAGTGACGCTTCCCACCTCCCATAAATCAATCATGGGCAAACTGCAGCCCCACTCTCTCATACATAACCACATCATTAAAAAATTATTAAGTACAGTGTTTATTGAATTTTGTAATCTTTCGAGGAATCTAACGTTTTCGGCATTTTAAAACATTTTAAAACATTGGCGATTTTCACTAAGGAAACGCGTAAACATCGTTTGCTTTTCAAACAGGAAACGTTCATAAGAATTTTTTTTCTCTAAAGAAGAAATGATTTCATTTTCAAATGAATAAATTAGAAATAACTCCTATGAAGTGATTTATGATAATTGCAATGTCGTCAGTGATAATATTATATCAATAACTCAAATTTTTTTATTATAAAAAATATTTTCTAAAAAATAAAACTTTCCTACCAAATCTATTAGAAATTTTCCAATTTATCAACTGACTAAAGAAAATATGAACTTTAAGCAGAATGGTTACAATATATAGGGGAAAATAGTAACGCATATCCTCTTCCTACAATTATTTATTATTAGTAGTAGTGGTTGGACTTTATTAATTGAATATTCTGTTCGTCTCTATCATTTTATTTTTCTCCGTTAACTTGAATGATCTCGCTTTGGAAACAATAGATATTACGGAGTGATCTCCCTTGACTCAATCTATGACATATTTTAAAACTATTGACTACTTCACGGGCAATGTTGTCAACAGCGCTTTTTTCGTGTGCTGTACTTTCTCGATTATCCGAACTTCGATTATCAGATCATTTTTTCGTTATCCGAATTAAATCCATTCTAATAACTATATACTTAAACCAGCTTCGGAAGTTAGTGGCAGAAAAAACGCGGTGAAATCTGAAACTGACAAAAGCTGATACATTTTTTTTTTTTAATTTTATTTTTGAAAATATCTTTTCTTTTCATTCTTTTTCGATAATTTAGATATTCAATTCTCAGAAATTTTGAATGATTCAAATATAGTTTTAAATCCCTGTCCTAAAGTGTTCGGATAATAAAGGAATACTGTAATTCTGTTAGATTAAACATCATTATAATTCTCAATTTAACAAAAAATGAATTCCTAGATAAAGCCCAACCATTGTTTATATCAGCTCTACTTCAGACTGACACTAAAACAAGCCGATATTTAAAATTGGGCATTGCAGATATGACTGTACAAATGAAAATACAGTTACAGCTCACTTAACGACTTGATTCCTTTCCAACAACTTCGTTGCTAAATGAGGAGTAGTACCAGACCGCTATTTCAGGCACACTACGCGTATAAGGGATTTGTGTCAACCAGCTTCAGATAGCCTTGATGTCACTTTTTTTTTTTTACATTAATGTTCAATCAATACAAGGTCTAAGAGCCACCCAAGGTAGAGGGTTGCTGAGCGGTATGAAATGGCAACAGGTGAAGTTTATGGGGCTATGCAGATAACGGTTGATTCTAGACTTCAAGAGGTCAAGATTATAGTGATTGGGAAAGTATCCCGCCTGGAGTCTGTTCCAAGCAGTGCTTCTTGGAAAGAATCTGTCCGAATGAGACTTTCTTCTTACTACTGGAATACAAAGGGAATGTTGATGTGTACGTGGCATGGCTGTTCCCAGTTGTAAATGTCACGGCTGGCAGGTCTAAGAAATGTACCTCGCCGGAACACGTGCCATGGAAATAGCGATGGAGCAGCAAGGGGCGAGGGTCACCATTTGCAAAATTTATAATTTCTTTCTAAACTAGTTTAAATGCCGCCCTATCGTAAGCTAACTCCTGCTGATGGCTCTTTATTGGGCCTTCGGCTTCTTTAGGAGCTTGTGAGTCGCTAAGTCTTTGCATAGCCTCAGCACTGGAAGCTCTCCTGGCTGCTCTTTGATCTGGGTTTTCATTTACACGGGGCTTTCTTTTCCTCGCTGCAGCCTTGGCTCTTTTGATTGCAATCTCGTCTTCTGTGTGGCAGAGATTTCTTTTTGCGGGGCATACTGCTGACGATATGAAACAATAAACTACAGAAGAAGTCAAAATGGATCGATGCATTTAAGTATTGCATTAATATTTAAGCTTAACTTTTTAAAGTTCCGCGATAATTCTGCTGTTGCCACTTAATTTAAAGACAATCTGATGTACGTAGGTCCTTACTTTCCGTACAAACAATTATTTTTATTTCATGGGTGACTTTCGCTAGATTTGGCAGTAATTTCGATTAATCCAAAATTTATTTCCAAGTTATAAAAAATTGTTATCGTACAAAAAATTCGTCGCAAAAAATCACATAAAGAATATCCGAAAACAATCGCAGTAACGAAAACTTGGGAATTCAATTTTTCTGTAACATGAGCTATTGAAAGTTAGACTGTTGTGTGCCTTTAATTGAAAAGTGTGATACAGTGACACACCGACGTTCGCATTTAATATATAGATGTTTATATAATACAGTAGTGTACTGAACAGTAAGCAAATTCGAAAATCAGACCTATATCCTGTACATTACTTTTGTTTGCAGACTGTAAATACAGTACAAGTAATTTTTTGTTTATTTCTTCTTTTTTTTTAAAATTTTTTGATCGAAATCACCCCAAGCAAGGCAGTAAAGTCACTGAGACACCAGAGGTTACTGGGTGTGGAAGAATTAGAAAGCAGAAACATTATTAAGGAGCGAGAACAACAGAAGAATGAGATAACGATTGGCATTGCATTTGAATTTTTGAAGATCACAATTAGATGAAAAGCATGGAGCCGTAAGAGAGTTCCACAAGCGAGAAGTGTGAGAAAAGAAACTGCTAGCATAGAACTTACGGTTACGTCTAGCTAATGGTTACCACCGGCGTTAAAAGATCTCAGACTTCCCCAAGGGAAGGGCAGGTAGAGAAAAGGATCAGTGCGAGGGAATGCAACTGACTTGGCCTGAATTTTAACACGTATCGCTGATTACACTTTCTGCGCCAATAATCGTAACGCATCGCGAACATCCGCTAAAGTATTTTTTAAAAGTAACTCTTCGTTTAACCGGTTCCCCGCCAATTATTTTGCGAAAAACGTTTCATTTTCAGACGAATATTTCAATTTGCTTTTAAGATAGTAACTAAGAAATTGGGGTACTTTGAAGTACCCGAGCAGTTGGCTAACATTTCTATCAGATGTATGAGTTGACAACTGGACTAGTTTCAAGCTCAGAAGGGCATAAAAAAAATGAAGTGAAGATCGACGTATAAACATGTCTGTAGCGGATTTTTAATGTCATTTTATATTATTTTTTTAAGCATATCACCCCCAAGCAAGGCAGAAATGGCACTAGCACGCAAGGCGTTACAGAGAGTGAGAGCAAGAGTAAAGAGGGGTGTTTGAGGAAAGGATATAGAGAAGGAGGGGGATCAGGATGAAGGCATCAGAAGATGTCGATTGGCATTACATTTGAATATTTGAAGATTATAACCATCAGGGAAGCCAGATACAAAGAGAATAACATAGGTGCCGAGACGGATCCTTGTCTTAGTCAGGACTGGAAATTACTAGCACACAAGGGGTTACAGAGAGTAGGAGTAAGAGTAAAGAGGGGTGTTTGAGGAAAGGATATAGAGAAGGAGGGGGATCAGGATGAAGGCATCAGAAGATGTCGATTGGCATTACATTTGAATATTTGAAGATTATAACCATCAGGGAAGCCAGATACAAAGAGAATAACTTAGATGCCAAGACGGATCCTTGTCTTAGTCAGGACTGGAAATTACTAGCACACAAGGGGTTACAGAGAGTGAGAGCAAGAGTAAAGAGGGGTGTTTGAGGAAAGGATATAGAGAAGGAGGGGGATCAGGATGAAGGCATCAGAAGATGTCGATTGGCATTACATTTGAATATTTGAAGATTATAACCATCAGGGAAGCCAGATACAAAGAGAATAACATAGGTGTCAAGACGGATCCTTGTCTTAGTCAGGACTGGAAATTACATTTGAAGATTTGAAGATTATACTTATCAGGGAATCAAGCAAGCGGAAGAGAGTTTCACTGTCGGGAATTGCGAGAGAAAAAACTTTTGGAGCAGAAGAGTCGCTAACATTTAACTGTTTCGACAATGAAAGGGTGGGACCGATATACCAACCTAGTAACACGCTTAAATTCATACAGTTGGGTCACCAGTGAAAATAGCTCGTCAGAGTAGATGCCATGAAAATATTTATAGAAAAGACATAGGGAAGCCACATCACGGCTATTTTGGACGTGTTTAGTCGTCCGTATCTGAAAAACACTTTCGGTAAAGACGTATATAGTCGTTGGGAAGGGTTTAAAGATAATAAACTAGAACTTGCTTCTTTCTTTTTGAAAGCACATATACTAAAATATTGTGTCAGCCCAAAATGTAGATTCTGTGATAAATATCCAGAAATAATTGATCGTCTTGTATCAGGTTGCATGATATTGGCACCCACCGAGTATAAAACTCAGCATGACAGAGTGAGCCAATATCTGCACTGGAAAATCTGCAACTTCTACGGGAAGGAAACTGAAAGAAACTGGTATGAACACCACCCAGACCCGGTTACGGAGATAGGACCTGTTACAATTCTATGGGACTACACAATACACACTGACAGAACAATCAAGGCCAACCGGCCAGATATTGTTATTAAAGACCACAAACAAAAACGATGCCTCCTTATTGATATGGCAATCCCTACTGACTGCAATGTATCTTTGAAGATGTTCAAAAAGTTGTCAAAGTACAAGGACCTTAAAATAGAAATCTCGAAAATGTGGCATATGGGAACATCAACAATCCCTGTTGTAGTTGGAGCCCTAGGACTGGTTGGAAAAGATTGCAGTAGACTAATTGAAGGGATTCCTGGAAGTCCATGCCTCAAGGAGATACAAAAATTGTTCTGACAAGTACAGCCCACACCTTACGAAGGGCTTTATCTATGTAATTTAATTCTTTTTTTTTTTTTTTTTTTTTTTTTTTTTTTTTTTTTGTCAGTGGAAAGTGTCATGACGCCATTTCTAACCTAAGGTCCCTGGGCGGGACCCGGAAAGAAATGTGTAAACGCCAGAAATCAAAGAAAATATTAATAATAATAAATCAAGAAGAAAACCTCAAAGACTCATTTCGGAATATTAAAGAAACGAACACTTATACTCAGAACCAGAAAGAGACAGATTCTTGGACACATAATGAGAAAGGAGTGTTTAGAGAACTTGACTGTCACAGGACATCTCCAGAGTAAAAGGGTAGACAGGGGATCACATATCTGACGAGCTTGTGTGTCGATCTCTGCCTGACAGCAAATTTTATTTATTAAAATTTCTTGAGTGTACAGGGCGATCAACGTAATACAACCTGCTTACAATAAAAATAAAAATGGAGTGTCTATTTCAAATATGAGTATCCATTAAAATAACGTTTGCAGAACTAATTATAAAAAATATTAAAAATATAATAAATATTTACAGATGTAAAGATAAGAATTATAAAAATATGAATATATAATAAATATATATATATATAAATGTAAGACTAATTAATAATTAAAATATATAATTATAGATATAAAAATAAATACAAAATAAAGAAATAGAATAGAAATAGGAGGATTAATATAGAGACATAACATCTTTATCGAGAACTGAAATATAAAAATAAAAGTTATTACCCTCATACGTCGAACATATATTTAACAATATTGCCGATTTATGACTGGTAGGGATAATTCCAAGGAGTATATTAATCCAAGGAGAGTTCAATGTAGACTACAGAGAATAATAATAATAATAATAATAACGTTGATCAGGAAGAAATCCTTAAAAATTCATTTCATTTATAATTTATTTCGTGAATATCTATATATTCATCTCTACAGACTGAAATCCCTTAGGAATTGGAGACGATACACCGGACTGATATATTAGACTGACAGGAGTAAGGGAAAGCAAGAGAGAAGAAAATAGAGAAGGAGGGGAAGATGAAAAGAGACTTTTAAAAAGTGAGATTGAGAGAGGGTATGGAACTTACTTCCTTACTTCTTCTCTGAAGAGATGAATATATATTCGCGAAATAAATTATAACCGAAATGAATCTTTAAGGTTTTTTCTTGAATATATATATATATAGTTAGGTAATGAAATGTTTCGTAATCCGTATGGATAATCCCAAGGAGGATGTAACCCAGAGAGCTCAATGTAAAACTTGTATAAAAATAATAATATGTAACTTTTTAAACCATTTTCTTTGATGCTTGGAAATTTGATCTGAGGAACCAGGAAAATTCCCATTCCTGGGGAAATAAAATATAATCTATACACCCCTAAGTTTTACATTTTTTTAAATTTAACTGATATATATATATATATATATATATATATATATATATATTAGATTATGCAGTATCTATATTATATCATATAAAGAGCTATAAATTCTTTGTATGATTACCTCTTTATGATTATATATATATATATATATATATATATATATTTAATTTCAATTAATTTTTACAAGCTTTCGTCTGTTCCTACAGACATCATCAGGTATGGAAGTAGATTTTGTTCTTGAAATTAAAAGGTGCAAATATAATTTACAAATTCATGAATCATTCATACAAAAAAAAAATATAAATGTTAATGATTTAAATGGCGAAAATACATTGTCGCAAACTATAAATAAGATACATCAACCCCGAACCTGTATATGAATGATATGATCCCTGTTTATAAATTCCAGTTGCATATACTGAGAACAAGAACAAAATCTACTTCCATACCTGATGATGTCTGTAGGAACAGACGAAAGCTTGTAAAAATTAAAAAGACCTCATGCAACTGGAATTTATAAACAGGGATCATATCATTCATATACAGGTTCGGGGTTGATGTATCTTATTTATATTGTTTGCGACGATGTATTCTCGCCATTTAAATCATTAACCTTTATATTTGTTTTTTGTATGAATGATTTATGAATTTTAATATATACATACATATATATATATATATATATATATATATATATATATATATATATATACACGTTTCATTAAATAATATAGACAAGTGTTGTCTATTTATTTTATGTAAAATTTGTTCGTAACATCTGATAAGTTTGATAACATTATATGCTGCCTAAATACACACACAATATATATATATATATATATATATATATATATATATATATATATATACGTTGTGTTCGATGTACGAAGGTTCAGCAGCTCAGTTCTTAGAACCGAACAGCCAGACTACCTACATATATGATTATAATGATGCAGGCTTGTTAGAACCAATCATACTTTTCGGAAGAACTAAATACAGAGAACTAGTGGGGCACGTAGTATATCCTGAAAATATGAAGTATATCCGGAAAGTATTAAGGGACTAAACAGGGAATTTGGTTTTACTCAGAGAGTACAATTTCCACAAAGGAAGCCTATAACAAGTAATACCACACCTCAGATGAATTAGTTCCACACACCCTTTTTTTTACCCCAAATTTTAACAGCCATCACCCCACCTACCTACTATATTTTATGTTCTATCATCTATGATTTCCCTCATGACGCACTAGTCACCAATTGAAGGATTGCCCTGTTCACTGAGGGCTACTTACCAGTCACCCTCTTTATACCATCATTGAATCTATCACTATGGCCCCTTTACATATAAGCTTATGTAAGGAGAGGGAAAAGTTAGTGAAGATACATATTAATTTTGTACATGTATTTATATCTATACGTGTATATCTGTTTGGTGGCTTGTGTATATTTACACACCGTTATATGCACATATGTACGCATGTACATCTATATACACGCTTTTTCCTTTTTTTGTTTTTCCTTTATTTTATTAAATCCTTTTTTGAGTCTGTCTATATTTCTGAGATAAAGTATTATATAGTGTGAGTTCAATACCCGGTTAAGGCAGTGGAGAACTTTCAGAGGGAAATTAACAGGCGATAACTGATAACTGACATCCATCAAACATGGCACGTGGAGTTAGAACAGTCTACCCTAGTGAGCGAAATAAAGGGTTCGAATCGACATTCCAACCACCTGAAGAAGGCCGGAGCGTACAACGGCCGAAACGTTGTGATAGATATGGTGAAAAAGATGAGGACAATAGTCCGAATAATGTAAATCCTTTTTTGTTGACAGTAGATTTTCAATTTTTTATCTATATATTTGTTAATTTTCTGTTTCTTTTTGTTTTCTTTTCATTTTTATTTAATGATATTTCATTATCATATTCCCTCCCCCACTCTCTATTTTTTCTTTCCCTTTCTCTATCTTCCTTTACATCACTTCATATTCTAACGATAGTCCCATCTTTCAACACGCGTCCACGTGGTCTGTCAATTTTTGCTACAACTTGTTATACGCAAGACGTCTTTCCCCTCCCCAACCTATAACTCTCTTCATCAATGTTTACAATCTCACTCCCCACCAACGACACAAGTAACAATAGTTTGATTTGGTTTGGTTTGTTTTACGGCATATCAACCAGAATGGTTTATTTAATGCCGACAAAATTTTTATTGCTGGTAATATTTTTTTTTTTTTTTTGAAAAATGTGTAGCTGACAATTTTTATTTATTTATTTATTTTATTTTTATTTTATTTTATTTATTTATTTATTTTATTTTATTTTATTTATTTATTTTTATTTTATTTTCTTTTTTTGAAAAAATGTATAGTTTGGTCTGGTTTGATTTGTGGCATATTAGTCCCAATGGGTTATTTAATGCAACGTATGCCAAAAGTTTGTGCTGCAGTAATCAAGGCTAAAGCAGGATATTTTGACCAGAGCAAAATTTAATCATAAAATGATTTTTTTTTCTTTTTGTCATAATCATAATTTCTAATAAAAAGTCATGTCTCACTTTTTTTCACCATGTATAATAATTTGCTCTTATTTTGGTCCAATTTACCAGGGGTGGTTTCAAACTTTTGAACTGCAGTAAATTTTATTTTTAGATTTTTATTTTTATTTTTTTTTTATCGGGACTTACTTCTAAATATTATATTTGAAATTCATTTGCAAAAAAAAAAAAAAGAAAAAAAAACGCTACACACTTTATATAACATGTACTTAATGACAGTAGTAAAAATATATAGGGCGATGAAAAAAATAACGATTTTTACAGCTGATTGTATTTAATGATCTTAGCCTTACTAAATAGCATCTCTGCTTGGGCGTTGAACATTTTTTGTTTCATTTACTGCAATCCATAATATACTTTAGCTTACCGGTACGTTCCCGTGATACAATAAACGCGTTATTGACAGCTGAGCAATGTCTTAGCCGTGTAAACATAAATGAAGAGCCACTTCTTCTAAAAGTGAATGCTGAGCAATTGTTTATTATTATTTCTTTCATTTTTCCCCATTTTTACCGGTTTTTTTCTGTATTAATATTTATTTGTTTTTGTACAACTATCGCGAAGATCGTTTGCCTTATTCTTACTTTCTGGACTTACTTTTTTTTACTACTCACTTGGACTCAGCTCCAAGCCAGAGGAGAAATGAAAGCGGACGACTGACTCCTCATAACCAGCTGTTTCGTATAGATAGCGCTCGCTAGTCACGCTAGTTCTTTTCTTTTTATGTGCCATGTCCTTTCAGGTGTAGGTGATCATAGCTCTCCACTGCCCTCTATCCCTTGCAGCTCTTAACAAGTTCCTTACTTTCTGTCATCTCTCACAGACCACGTTCTGTCATCCACTTGCTCAAGCCCGCTAGGTATGTCATGCGGTGCTTTCCCTCTATTCGACCCGTGAGTATCAGATTCTCCAGGCCTTCCTTCCTCATTATGTGTCCCAGAAACTTCAGCTGCCTCTTCCTGATGTTAAGTATAAGCCTCCAACTTGTTTGCGTTCTCTCTAAGACTTCATCTTTGCCCATACGCTCGGTCTATGATATCCTTAGCATCCTTCTGTAGAACCACATCTCCATCACCTCGGGTCTCCTTTTCCTGTTTGAGGAAATCGTCCAAAATTCGCTGCCGTAAAGGACAGATGTCACGTAGCAGCTCAGTATTCTTTTCTTTGTTACCATAGAAATTCTCCTGTCTTGCAATACTCTGCCCGGCATTTGGAATGCGTCCTTGGCCATCCCAATACGTGGGATGGCCAAGGAGTTCATCTAGTGGAAGTAAAAATGGCTTACGTCCATATCACTTTGAAGCACCGGTTCTCGTACGATCACTAAAGTTAAGCAACGTCGAAACTGGTCAATACCTAGACGGGTGACCGCTTGCGAATACCAGATGTTATAAGATTAGATGTGTGGGTGGTGTAATGGATAACGGCTGGCAGTTTGAAATCGAAGACTCCAATCGGGTTCGTTATATTCACTTACGCGCAAATACCCTTGGGAAAAGTATGCATCCACATCGACTCTCTCCAACTATGGGTTAATTCGTAGGATTTGTATAAATATTACCTCCCCCAAAATTTCTTACAGTACAAAAATATTTTCTGGCTTTAAATAACCTGCAAATGGTTGATAAGCAGTAAAAAACAAATCAGTCGATCATTTAATCGTTTAAAATGAATAGTTTGGTGCTTTACCTATTAACGCGCTTTCATCTTCAGACTTGTAAGAGTTAACAATCTGGAACTTATCAGCCTGATAATCCATGGGTTAAAGAGTGCTAGCAGGTAAATCGACAAATTTTTACTTTTATATGATATTTTATTACTGTCATACATGAAGTATTTTTATTTTTTTTTATCCTATCATCTTTTTCGCAATTATGATTTTGTAATATATGCGTAAATGTTTAGCAGGTGGCTTGAAAGAGAAACGAACATTGATTTTTTAACACTAAGACATTACATAATTTAATGGTTGCATACAAGGGATCTGTTTAATCATTTCCCCCCAAACAAGGTGATAATATCTCTAAGACGCAAAGGGATTACAGGGAGTGAAAGAGAATGAGAAAATTTTAGTGGGTAGAGATTATAAAAAAAGATAATAGAGGAACAGGATTCAGCTAGACAGGAGATCACGATTGACGCTGAATTTAAATTTTTGAAGATTGGAGTTGACAGAGATGCAAGAAATCGGAAGGGTGTTCCAAACGCGAGAGGTACGAAGAAATAAACTATTAGAATAGAACTAACGGTTGCATTTAGGTAGCTCATCAGTAAAATGGTATGACCTCATTGCCAGTCTAGTTGCATGCTTAAGTTGCCAGGAGGACAGAGCTGCAGAGCCTGACATGAGTCTGGGAAGGAGATAAGGAAGAGATCAAGTAGAAAAGCGTGTTCGTCAAAGTTAACAGGAAAACGCATGGAGAAGTCTAGTATATTGAGTTAGAGATTATAAAAAAAATTCTTTTTTTTTTTTTTTGTTAAATATTGGAAATTTAAATCAGTTTAAAAATGTTATTTTCTTTAATTTAGTTTTGTAGTATGTGGTACATGATAGGGATTAAATTTAATATCAATAAGGAACATTTCGTTTTTTTTTTTAATTATTACATCTCAAGCAAGGCAATAAAACCGCTAAGACGCAAGAGGTTACTTAGTGTGAAAGAATAAGAAAAAGTGAAACATTACTAAGAAGTGACAACATTAAAAGAAGTGGAATGAAGAAGGCTATAGATAACTATTGGAATTGCACTTAAATTTTTGAAGATCAAAATTGGCTGAAAAGTAAGAATCTCGAAGAGAATTCCACAAGCGAGAAATGCTAGAAAAGAAACTATTAGGTTGGTGCAAAATAATGACGTAATAATGTCGTTTTTTGACGTTAAAAAATACGTCAAAAAACGACATTATTGCGTCATTATTTTTGCACCAACCTAATATTAACGGCTACATCTAACCAATTCAACTTTAAAACGATGAGATTTTGTATCCAATCTAGTACTGCACTTAAATGAATAAAGTCTAAATACCACAAAACAAAGTTCATCAGAACAATTACTATGAAAGTGTTTATAGAAAAGGCACGGAGAAGCAACATTACGGCGGTGGGAAAGTGACTAAAGCCGAGATGCCAGGTCAGAACCAACAACATTACAGATTCTTCTTTGGATCTGTAAATATGTAGCAGGAGCACCTTGCCAGATTTAGCAGCAATATTAAAGTCATGAACGAACGGTAGACTAATAAATATGTAAGATAGATTCTGGCAAAAAAATGTCTAGCATGACACAGTGAACCAACTTTCTTAATAGCTGACCTAACAATTGGTTCTATATAATCTTTAAACATCATGTCAACCGAGAAATTTTCCCCTAGAAAGCGCAATGAGTCACTCTCTTAGAGGCCAGCAGCAGCCATGCTGATGGAAATCAGAAGGGGGTCTATCATATAGTTAATAGGAAGTCGTTTTGTTTTGGAGGCCTTAAAATTAGCAAACCATTCATTGGTTCAGTTAACAAGAGATTTTAGGTGAATTTTGAGATCAGTTCTTTTAAAAGAAGTTGATTTGTGGTAATCCTAATATGTACTAGAAGATACCAAAATAGATTTCTCACTTAATCTCCCAACCGAGCATCAGAGAAGCTTGTCACAATGGTTGATGGCTGACCTGAGAGATAACCTCCTAGCCACCAGGTACAGAGTCGCAACATCACTGGATGACGGTAAGTGCTCTTGATATGTAAACAGGTAGATGACCCAGCTGCGCTGAAGGTGTGATAACCGGATGACAGGTATGATAACAGAATGATATATAAGCGCCTCTCTCAAGACAAAGAGTCGTCTCCATCCTAGTGACAATGAGATCCACGCTCGGAGAAAAACCCAAAGCCACGCGCCCATTCGCCGATATTAATTAAGTCCAGAGCTGAATAAACAATAACTTTGTGAGAGAGATTTAATTTCGTCTTCTTATTGGTCTTTACAGAGATAAAAATTTTTATGTTCCATGTCCCTTTAAGGCATGGGCGTTCATGGCCCTTCCACAGGCTACTATCCATTGTAGCTATAAGCAATTTTTTTTTATTTCATTATCTAATCCACTCTCTGCTCTGCCATGCATTTACACAATCTCGCTGTTTCTCTTTGTCTTCCTTGCCTTCAATATGTCCTGTGAGTGTCAAATTCTCCATTATGTGTCTTAGTAATTTCAGATGTCTCGTTCAGATTCAAAATATTCCTTTTTTATTTTCATTTTCTTTAAAACGTCCAGCCTACACACATGCTCCGTCCATGGAATTCTCAGCGTCTTTCTGTAGAACCACATATCTGTTGCCTCAAGTATCCTCTTCAATTGTGATGAAATTGTGCAGCATTCACTGTCAATCACAAGCGGATTGATATTACATAAACAGATGGGCATTCTTATCTTTGATTAAAATCACATCTCAAGTTTCCTCTTCATTTGTGAGTAAATTTAGTTCATTCAATGCCATATAGAAAGATTGATATTACATAGCAGTTGAGCACTCTTTTCTTTGTTTCTAATAACATTTTCCAGTTTCTTAATACTTTGTTTCACATGTGGAAGGTATATTTCCCTATTCCAATACAGCTTCGGATTTCGGTGTCATATTACACCGGTTGACATTTTTTTTCGCCCCAAATGTTGTTGGGCAATGGGTACATGTTTATAGGCTATTTCTTTTCAAGCTGTATCTGAAAATCAATTCCATTTTACCCTATCCAATCACATTTTTTCAGTACAGATAATTTCTATTTTGCTTAAAATAGGCCAAAATGATAAATTCACAGGGTTATGCCGCGGCTTACATAGGGACATAGTTGAAACATTTTGTTTCATGTTAAAATGATTTTTCATTCAAAAAAGTATCTAAATAATTTTCAAAATGAATTCTAAGTTATTTCAGTTCAGATAAGCTGACCTGAAAATGATTGATTTTATCAGAGATATCTCACTAGAAAATGTTCTTGTGTCCTCCATGTTCTTAGCTTGTTAAAACTTTGGGATTTGTTTCTTCTCGATTTTTCATAGAAGAAGCTCTTTAGAAGTCATTAAAGAACAGCAATTTTAGTTTTTATTAGTAGTTTTCACTTTAAGCCTGAAACCGTCATAAGATTTTATCATATCACTTGAATTTACGGAGGCGTGGTACTGTCATGGAGTCTCGGTATAACATGCATATGAACATCGATAAATGAGGGTTGTTAGGGTGTTTGGTGAGTGTATTTGAGACCAGCAAGATTAAAATTTTCTTTATCAGCGCTTAAAATAGCCGCCAAATACCAGATAGGCATAGCCATCTAGGCACTTTGTAGGTGGGATGTTAACATGATGGCTGATTTCTGCTGAAGCATCAAAAGAGATCAACCTTTTCAAAAGCATCGTAGAGTTTCCAAGAAGAGAAGATTTATACCTTCGGATGTACAAAAATGAATGTATTTTTCATTCCTTTGTATCTACGTTGCTTTTGATTCAAAAATTGATGACACATATTTGCCTTAATTTAATTTTGTGTGAGATTTTTCTGAAAACCATTTTTTGAACTGAAAATGATGAAAATGCATTCTTTAAGTTATTGAGATACTTTTTCTTTTATATGTTATTTTAACCTGAAAACGTTTAAGGTTGGTTCTACTTGGCCCTGGTATATCACTTTTAAATGGATATTTTGACCTATTTTAAGAAAAATAGAAATTATCTGTACTGAGAAAACGTGATGTGATGGGAAAATGGACTTTCTTCTTTCTTAATTGCTCTAGCACTTTCTGTTTCTTTCTTTCTTCAGCTCTTTTTCTTTCCTCCTTTTTCTTATCATTTTTCTTTTTCTTTCTTTCTCTTTCTTCTTTCTTTTTTTTTTTTTCTTTTTCTTTCTACCTATATTTGTTTCTTTTTTTAATTGCTCTAGCACTTTCTGTTTCTTTCTTTCTTCAGCTCTTTTTCTTTCCTCCTTTTTCTTATCATTTTTCTTTTTCTTTCTTTCTCTTTCTGTCTTTCTTTTTTTCTTTCTTTCTTTCTACCTATATTTGTTTCTTTTTTAATTGCTCTAGCACTTTCTGTTTCTTTCTTTCTTCAGCTCTTTTTCTTTCCTCCTTTTTCTTATCATTTTTCTTTTTCTTTCTTTCTCTTTCTGACTTTCTTTTTTTCTTTCTTTCTTTCTACCTATGTTTGTTTCTTTTTTAATTGCTCTAGCACTTTCTGTTTCTTTCTTTCTTCAGCTCTTTTTCTTTCCTTCTTTTTTTCTTGTCATTTTTCTTTCTTTTTTCCTGTGTTTCCTTTCTTCTTTCTTTCTTAATTGCTCTACTACTTCATGTTTCTTTTTTCTGCTCTTTTTCCTTCTTTTTTGCCTTTTCTTTCTTTCTTTTCTTTTGTTCCTATGTTTCCTTCTTTCTTTCTTTTCTCTAGCATCTTTTCTTTCTTTCTTTCTTTTTTTTCCTGTATTTCTGTCTTTCTTTCCGTATTTATTGATGCAGATCATTCTGTTTCTTCGGTTCATCTTCATTCCTCCTTTTTTCTTATCATATTTCTCTCTTTCTTTTCATTTCCTTTGTTTGTTTCTTTCTTTATTTCTTTCTTAATTGCTCTAGCACTTTCTGTTTCTTTCTTTCTTCAGTTCTTTTTCTTTTTTCTTGACATTTTTCTTTCCTTTTTCTTGTGTTTCTTTTGTTCTTTCTTTCTTAATTTCTCTACTACTTTTTGTTTCTTTATCTTCCTTTCTTTTCTTTTGTTCCTGTTTCTTTTTTTTCTTTTCTTTTGTTCCTGTTTCTTTCTTTCTTTTTTCTAAATTGCTCTAGCATCTTTTCTTTCTTTCTTTCTTTCTTTCTTTCTTTCTTTCTTTCTTTCTTTCTTTCTTTCTTTCTTTCTTTATTAAAGCTTCTTTAGAAACCCGATGAACAATTGAATAATACGAATTACGATCTTGTAATGAGGTTGTTTTTTTTCCTGCAGTGTAAATCACATAGATTATTGATTCAGGATTACGTACCAGTCAATCCATATTTACCGTCTGCTATATAATCCCTTTGTTTTTATAACGCCTTTTCTTCTGCTTGAAATTTTAACTCGGCATGGGTAAAGAAAATAGTATTTTTTTTTTTACGGAACTACGGCAGCATGTGCGGGGCGTCTCATCATACTGTAATTTTCAAAATTGATTTCTAGAACATGAGTACAGAGTTTGATTCTCACTAGGTGCCTCATACCGCTCTGTGGCAAACTAAGATTATCTCAGAAACTAAAAACAGTATATACCCCGCCCTTTTGTCGATCAAGTAACGAAATGTCTCATATTCAAGTAAAAATTATCTCCAAATTATTGACAATTGGAGACTCTGCAAATGTTTTCAAATGAAAAGTTTTACGTTAAGTAGAAATATAAGTTAAATAGAATGAAAATGCTAGAAAAAGATGTAAAAAAACGACAATTTTCGTGTGGCGGGGAGAAGAAAAGGGTCACCATGTTTTGAAAGGACAAAAATCACTATCCTTTCAACTCTGCCTAAAAATCTCAGAAGAAACAAAAAGAAAAAAGAACTTCATTCACTAGGGAACTGGTAACTTGGATAAAAGGAGAACTATTGACAATATGGAGTTTATACTTTATCATTTTATGGATATGGTAAGTGAATATGATTTACTTCCCTTATAACATTTACGAGGTATGGGTTTTTACTCCATTTGTTCTTCCTCTTATTTGCATATATATATATATATATATATATATATATATATATATATATATATATGTGTGTGTGTGTGTGTGTGTGTGTGTGTGTGTGTGTGTGTGTGTGTGTGTGTGTATATATATATATATATATATATATGATATTAATACAAATAAAACTGTCAATTAGCTAATGGATGTTATATTCAGTACATGTCTCGATATATCTCTATCACTTATATATATATATATATATATATATATATATATATATATATATATATATATATATATATATATATATATGTGTGTGTGTATTTCTAAAGAATTAATGAATTTATTTTAAACAGTAAATTTTCTTTGTAAGACAATAAACGTTAATATTTTTTAATTTCAACGCTTGTTTACAAGTCAATAAACACCCCATTTATTGTAATTTAAAGAGTCAGTACACCTATACATATATATATATATATATATATATATATATATATATATATATATAGATAGATAGATAGATAGATAGATAGATAGATAGATAGATAGATAGATGGATAAAATAGACAGATGGATAAAATAGACAAACAGAAAATATTATTTCCTGACACGTTTCGTCATTTGACTTTATCAAGGTAAGTGATGATAAACAAAGTTGAATGTTAGGTAGTTACAAGAATTTCAAAAATTTTAAAAAGACGCTCCTGTGTAGGCCTCATTTTGGATATGAGAAACTTTTCCTTTAGTTTATATATACATACATACATACATACATACACACATACATATATATATATATATATATATATATATATATATATAAACTGATTGTTGTTGTCACACCAGGAGAAAATGATCTTTAGAAAAGTGATCATATTTTATTAATAAAACAGGATGCAAAAGTATCACATCATTTAAAATTTTAGGTACCTTGCGGTCGACACTTCTTCAGAATAAATATAATCGTAAATAAAACCAAGGAGTTGACAAGAAAAATTCTTATCAACGACTGATGTTTAGAAAAACAAACATAAATTACCAAGACTAGGGGAGGGAAAAATCTTCCTAGCTAGCATTATTTTTCCCTTCCTTCGTCTAAATAAAAAAAAAATCTTCTTAGGTACCTAAAATATTAATGGTTGTGATACTTTTGTATCCTGTTTTATTAATAAAATATGATCCCTTTTCTGAATATCATTATATATATATATATATATATATATATATATATATATATATATATATATATATATATATTAAGAAATGGACAAGGTCCGAAGGTCCGACAATTTATTTATTGAGAAATTTTTTTAGAAAATATTCGTTGTTTTTTATGATAAAATATTTAAGAAATTCAGGCCGGTAAATGTTATTTAATACTGTTTATCATAAACAGAGCATTTGCTTAAATATTCTTGTATCTATAAATAACAACGTTAAACATAAAATAAAAATATATATATATATATATATATATATATATATATATATATATATATATATATATATATATATCCGCTTAAATCGAATTCTGATTGAATGTAATTCTCCCTGCATTATGTGTCATCAAAACATTTCTCCACAGTAAAGAATGGTTACGAGGGGTAGGTAGTGTAAAGATGTAAAAGAGACCAGGAATTTGGGTCTTTGGGCAAAATCAAAGTGAAGACGACAATGGTGATCCAATCTACTGTTTTCCTTATCGTAAAATATATCCATAAAACTTCAGTTGACTACAAGTATCATTCGCATCACAGCCTGCTCAAACCATACTATGTGAATGCTAAAACAATACAATAAATTTTAGAGTGATAGTAATAACACCTCCTGCTACCACTGGGTAGGATTAGCAGTGATGATCTAATATCATTCTCAATTTTGATTTGTTCCATTATGCACCTTAAATTCATTCACATATCTGCTAACAATGCGTGCGTATGTATGTGTGCGAGATACATATATATATATATATATATATATATATATATATATATATATATACATTGAACAATAAAAAATATTAACAAAATTAAATTTTCAGACACACTGGGTTGTATATTAATATTTTCTTGTTTTATTATTTCAGTTAGGTTACTCGACTAGTTTCGGCCAGCATGCCCATCATCAGGAAAAAATCCCTGCTTGTTAGTATCAGTGAACTACAGGAGTGAATTACTGCTTCTGAACCAAGTGAACTTTATCTGTAGTTTTCATTTGTTTTTTATCGTTAATTTTGGTCAGTCCTTGTGTTGGTCAAACGGCCTCTTTCAAGTTGTTTTTAAGATAGATGATGGGAGAATTCCCTCCTTGGTCATTTTGACAGTTTTATTGGTAGCTGAGAATGGGATGTGTGTGTTAAGTGTATGTTATCTTTTATTTCTTTTTTTTAATCTTTTTAATTCTTTTAGTTCTTTAGGAGTGTGTACGATGTGTGTATGTGTATATATTATTATGAGTGTGTGTATAAGCAGCTTTACAAGCTATTCATCTTGTGTGGGTAAAAAATGTGGGTAGGGCTTGATTTATGGGAGTATGAAAACCATACCACGGGTTGACCTATGCCTTGTGAGTGAAATTGGGTAGACGGAACACTTGAAGGCCGTCGATACCTGTGCTAGCACATAGCCACAAGTCATCGTGGCTTGAGCGTGCTGGCCTTGTTCAAATTGTTGATCACGCTAGATATTTCCCAGAAACTGTAACTAAGGTCTACTCAGCATAGTTACAATAGTGATTGGCTAGCCGCCCTAGTAAAAGTAACCTCGAATACGAGTGGCCAGCTATTATTATTGATGGCCTATCTATCTATCTATCTATATATATATATATATATATATATATATATGTGTGTGTGTGTGTGTGTGTGTGTGTGTGTGTGTGTGTGTGTGTAATGCCTAGGCACTCGTATCCGACGATGCCACTCTACTAAGGCGGCTAGTCAATCCCTGCTGCAGATGCCTGCTCAGGCACATTTGTTTTTGTGCAACATCCATGGAGCCAACCTGCGATTTATATTCCAATTATGCTGAGCAGGCCATAGTTACTGTTTCTAAGAGACACGACGCAGTATCTAGCGTAATCAACAGTCATGAACAAGGCTAGCACGCTCAGACCCTCGGTCACGATGGCTTGTGATTTCGTTCTAGCTACACAATTTAGTTAAAAAGTTAAACATGCCTATATATATATATATATATATATATATATATATATATATATATATATATATGCTATATTTAACATTAGTGTCCGAAAAATCGGTGTGTCAATTGGACGGTTGTCCCTTTCATACTGCTATTACTGTTTACACTTTTGACTCCTTCGGCAAATGCTTATACAGTGGAACCTCGGTTCATGAATTTAATTCGTTCCTGAAGGCCGTTCGTAAACCGGAATGTTCGTAAACCGAAAAAAAAATTCCAATAGGAATCAATGTAGAGAAAAAAGTCACAGTACATTAAAATTGGAAAAGAAAAACACGACACAACACACTAATGTATACAACACGGCGGTCGATTCAGAAAGACTTCCGTTCGGGTTAACTCGGTTCGGTAACGTTGTTCGAGAACCGAAATTTTGTTCGATAACCGAGGTATTTTTATCTCAAATTTTCTGTTCGAAAACCGATTTGTTCGACATGTGAGACGTTCGAGAACCGAGGTTGCTCTGTATTTTAAAGAGCAATGATTAGTGTTATGGGGTTCTCCCCTTTTTGATATAAGTGGACTCGACCAGAGTGTTACTCGGACTGCTGCCGTTAAATACCCAGAGTCAGAATAGAGAGATACTGAGAGAGTGAGCAGAGATTGTGATTGAGTTAGAGGTAGAGTAATAGTGTGAGGTAACCGCTTGTAGAAGTCAGTTACAAGCACGTAGACGTTCTACTTCGAGACTGTATATATATGTATATATATATTATTATTACGACTAACCGCGTTCCTGGATTTACTAACAATATACCCATTGTATGATTGTGTAAATACATTTAATTTCTTATCTTTATTTCTTGCGTTTGTCATTCATTGGAGACCGAATTTCATCTTGGAATCCACAACAATTAGAATTCTAATAAAAGACAAACTTATGAAGTTGCAATTATACTTTTTCTCTATTCTTGAGAATTGTTAAGATATTAAGTACTATTCATTTATTAAATTGCATATTAACAAGAATAATTTTACATTTACAATTTATAAAAACACGTGAATCATCTATAATGAAATATTTATCATTTACTATTTTATAAAGAAATAAATATGAAAAGAAATTTTTTTATTTCATAAATTTATAAGAATGTCTACGAACAAGAAGATTTATGTAACAGTAATTATGCATTTTGAAAAAATGCATTTTCTGGGATTTTCTTTCATTTGCTCTCGGCATATAAATTCACTAAAATACGTTTAGGGCATCCTTTCCTCTGAACCAAATATTCTTTAAAAAAAAAAGAAAACTACAAGGATGGCATCTCGCTATCAAAATTGTTAAATGTAGCCGTCTCTTCTAATCCAATAGCTTCATGTCTCGCCTGTGGAACTCCCTCCCCTCTTCCTGTTTCCCTGATAGCTATAATCTCCAACTATTCAAATGTACTGTCAATTGACGTCTCCAGATGCCTTGATCTATCCCCTATCCTTCTCTTCACACTTTCCTCTATCACTTCTATTTGCTCTCGCAATTAAATTTATTAAAAAAATGAGCAACAATAACTATTTATAGCAAAATGACCAACAATAAATTTTATCTATGACTGACGGAATACAGTTGCGTTAAAAATATTTAAATTTTGGCATTAAATAACTCATATAGGTGTTGATATGCCGCTAAACAAAACCATTCAACCAAACAACAAACATGAAAGAACTCTTTCATGTCATTAATCCTTATAATATCCTACAATTTCTTAAATCAAACTGTATTCTAAAATATAACTTCAACAAAACTACAACATAAAACACACATATCCCCCGCCTCTAGTAATTATGTCCAAACAAATAGGTATATACACAAAAGCTGAGTATCATCTATCATTTATTCAATTGTGAAAGCAGAATAACATATATCATTTTT
This sequence comes from Acanthosepion pharaonis, assembly GCA_903632075.3. NCBI lineage: Eukaryota > Metazoa > Mollusca > Cephalopoda > Sepiida > Sepiidae > Acanthosepion > Acanthosepion pharaonis. The sequence goes on from CAHIKZ030005534.1 coordinate 1,225,600, forward strand.
ATTACTTCAAAGCTCCCAAGAAAATTCAATTTTGGCTTTAAATGACCCATAAGGCGTTGATATGCCGCTAAACAAATCAATCATTCAAAGCTCCCAAGAAAATTCAATTTCGGCATTAAATGACCCATATGGTGTTGATATGCTGCTAAACAAATCAATCATTCAAAGCTCCCATGAAAATTCAATTGCGGCATTAAATGACCCATGAGGTGTTGATATGCCGCTAAACAAACCAATCATTCAAAGCTCCCAAGAAAATTCAATTTCGGCATTAAATGACCCATATGGTGTTGATATGCTGCTAAACAAATCAATCATTCAAAGCTCCCATGAAAATTCAATTGCGGCATTAAATGACCCATGAGGTGTTGATATGCCGCTAAACAGATCAATCATTCAAAGCTCCCAAGAAAATTCAATTTCGGCATTAAATGGCCCATATGGTGTTGATATGCTGCTAAACAAATCAATCAATCAAGTTTGTTGAAGAATAAGTTATAATACTTGGAAAATCGTCAACCAATAATTGATGTCTTTCCTCACTTTCTTTATTTATCAAACCGATTACCAATATTTTCGGGCATTTAATATGCCTTTTTTTTTTTATTTTAAGCAAATCATTCCAAGCAAGGTCAAGGCATCAGAAGATGTCGATTGACATTACATTTGATTATTTGACCATTATACATATCATGGAAGCAAGTGATAGATAGGGAGTTCTACTGACGGGAGTTGCGAGAGAAGCTGTTGGAGTAGAAGAGATGGCTGCATTTAGCCGTTTAGACAGTGAAAGGGTGGGACCGAGATGTCAACCTAGTAGCACACTTAAATTCATGCAGTTTGGGAACCAGTGAAAGTAGCTCGCCGGAGCAGTTGCTATGAAAATATTTGTAGAAAAGACAGAGGGAAGCCACAGCACGTCTGTGAGAAAGTGACTGTAGACGGGATGCCAGATCAGGATAACTATTACACCGCTTAGAGATGCCCAGTAGTGATTTTCCAAGCGTAGATTAGATGTGGCACACAGTGAGGATCGAACTCCCTACTCAGCCATAATTGTTCTAACAAGACAAGCTTGCTAACCATTACACCACTTCGAGGCGCCCAGCAATATAGCGATTTTCCAAGCGTAGCTTAGATATGGCACAAGACCGAAATTATAGGACACCCAGTGTGGATCGAACTCACTACTCAGTCGTGATTGTTTTAGCGAGACAATCTTGCTAACCATTACACCACGCCGAGGTGTCTCTATTTTGATAGAATAAATTCACTTCCAGATCTTTGACATTATTTTGTCGTTTCTACCTTTGCTCACTTCAACGAATAAAACTATTTGAACCTAGTTAGGATTTTTAAAGTTAGTCTTGCGTTGTGGTGTAATGGATATCGGTTCGGGGTGAGAATTCGGAGATCCGATTTCGAATTCCAGTCGAGTTCATTAGATTCATTTGTGCACAAATACTCTTGGGAAAGGTATGAATCCATCCCCCCTCTTCAGGTCGAACAGCAGGACAGACTGGCCTCTTAAGCTTTCGTTGGCAACCTACTGCGGGAAAAATCTCTCTCGTCAGTCATATATCGAAAGATACATGATCGTCCAAGTATGTATCATGGCACTTAACTAAGTAGATGTTGCAAAATGGCTATTTGTTTTTTGTTCGAAACTGACAACCCAGTGTTCCAAGAAATAGGAGTCAAGACAAACTTTTCCCAAAAAGAAACTACATCATTTTTAATCATTTCACCCCAAATAAGGTGATAATGCCACTAAGGCGTAAGCGGATACTGGGAGTGAAATAGAATGCTAAGACTTTAGTGAGGAGAAAGGACAATATAAAGAACATGATTCAAGAAGACAAAATTTAATTTTTTGGCAATATTCGAGAAAATTTTCTTAATTTTTGACTATTAATTACTGTCAACTTCATTTTCTAATAGATGTACCATTGTTAGCCATTTTTATTCATTTTTGACTAGTTCTTTTTTTTAATTATTTCACCGCAAGTAAGGCGAGAATGCCACTAAGACGTATGGGGATACTGAGAGTAAAAGAGAATGAGAAGAATTTAGTAATGAGAAAAAACAATAAAAGAACAAGGATGCAGCAAAAAAGAAGATGGCGATTAACATTGCATTTGAATTTTTGAAGAACTTGGTGATTGAGAAGCAAGAAACTGGAAGAAAATACCGAAGACGAGAAATGCAAAAAAAAGAGAATATTAGAATAGAACTTACGGTTACATCGAGCTATTTCAACAGGAAAACGGTAAGACCTAACTGCCAATCTAGTAACACGCTTAAATTCATGCAGTCGAGGTACCAAATAGGAGAATGATATTTATTCGGCTATGTACATAATAATATAAAATATTCACTCATCCCAACGAAGAGTGCTCGTTATTTTGATTTGTTGTTATCTGCTTTTGAAATTTAAAAATAATTATTTACGCACCAGTTATTTACCATCCCTTCAGGAAGCACAAGTGTAGTGCTGAAACATGAAAGCTATTGTGTAGCGATTTTAAACTTGTTTTTGTTTTACTCTCATATAATAAATATTAAGATCTAATCTGAACCCTTTTTTTAAAAAATTAAATGCTACAAACAGTGTAATTATACTTCATTTCTTCTTATCCCATATTTATATATATATATATATATATATATATATATATATATATATATATAGAGAGAGAGAGAGAGAGAGAGAGAGAGACACACACACACACACACACACACACACACACACATATATATATATATATATATATATATATATGAAGAAATATAGTTTTAAGGAGTTTATTCATGGGATAAAATGTCAATATCAGAGATAGAGCGTATGTAGATATATATATGTATATGTATATAGGAGGCACAGTGGGTATATATATATATATATATATATATATATATATATATATATATATATATATATATATATATATATATATATATAGTCGACTTGTCCTGTCCAGTTCGACGTATGAGGTTCAACAGATCAGTTTCAGGAAACCGACAGCCGGACAACGGCACATGAGATTTGATTATAGTGGTGAAAGCTTCGTGCAGGACCATATGTATATATATATATATATATATATATATATATATATATATATATATATATATATATATATATATATATATATATATATAATGGACAGCGGCTTGGATTGAGTAGAGCTGAGTTCGAATTCTAGTCGAATCCACTACATTCACTTACGTGCTATTACCCTTGGGAAAGGTGTGAATCCTCTTCTCCTCCCTCCAGCTATCGGTAAATAGCAGGATAGACAGGGTTCTATAGCTTTGGATGGCAGCTGGTCTAGGAGAAGGACAACTCTGAATTCAAAACCTGCGGAGGGTCATTTGGGGACCCCATAGCACGTAGTGCACCAGGTCTCTGTATTCGTCCCTTCAAAAAGTGTGGATGGTCCGGCACGAAAGCTTCACTACTATAATCAAATCTCATGTGCTGTCGTCGGGCTGTTGGTTTCCTAGGAACTGATCTGCTTGACCCTCATACGTCGAATTCGACAGAGAGTCGAATATATATCAGGTAATTTGGAAATTAACATAGGTCTGACATGTAATTAGTTAATCAAGCACAAGCCCCATTTTAATTTTAATTTTCATTTGTTTTTATCTGCTTTTGAAATTTAAAAATAATTATTTACCATGGCCTGAGGAAGCACAATTTGAGTCCGAAGGCATGAAAGCTATTATGTAGCGATTTTTAACATATTTTTGTTTTAATCTCATATAATAAAAATAATATTATGCTTTTACTCTGTATTGAGCCCTTTTAAAAAAATTACGTGCCATAAACAGTGGAATTATACTCCATTTGTTCTTATCCCATATCTATATCTATATATATATATATATATATATATATATATATATATATATATATATACATATATATATATATATATATATATATATATATATATATATACATATATATATATATATATATATATATATATATATATATATATAGAGAGAGAGAGAGAGAGAGAGAGAGAGAGACAGACAGACAGAGAGACAGACAGACAGACAGAATAAATTTTCGTCTAAATTACACAAAAATGAAAATAAACCTGACATCGCATTTTAACATATATTTACCAAAATTCACAAAAATATCTTGAAATACTAAAGTATTTTAAAAGGAGTGAAATTATTTTAGAAATGTTTCTCTTTTAGAAGTCTTAGTAAAAAACATTCTTTTAACTGCCCCCCCACTGCCATTTATTTAATTTTATGTAATTGAGAAATTTACTTTTGTATCGTTTAATGTTTATATTAGTCATAAGCACAAAGCTTTGGAGAAATTAAATGATTAATTTATTTGGTCAAACAGGATTGTCCAGTTGCAGAAAATCTGCTCTGAATCGTAAAATAAAAAATGCAATAAAACTAAGACATTATTTAATTAAAGAAAAAAAACTTCTACTTGTTTTATGAATAAAATATTTTATTCATGTCGTAAGAAAAGAACATTTTCGATGAATAATAATTTTTTACAAGAATTATTCTCACTTTTAAAAATTTTAATTAGAATAATTCATAAGCATTTAAATCTTTTAAAATTCTGTATTAATTTGTAGCATTTAGTATTTGTATTACTTATAAGTATAAACTATGTTTACTAATCATAAGTGGAAATGCTTAGCTTACAACAATTCAGCGACCCCATTATTTTAAAAAGAAGTTTGAATTTTTTTGTCTGTGTGTATAAACGTTCCGATTTTTTGTAAATACGAACGTCCATACATGACAGTATCAGAAAATAAGAGTAATAATTATGGCAAATGTAAAATTTATTGCTAATTTTCTAGCATTTTCTTAAAAAAGCATCTTCGTAAGTAAAAAAAAGCATTTGAATTCGTCACTCCGATTTCATTTTCTGTTGCACTGCAAATGTATTCTGTTACACAAATCTTTCACTAAATCGTACATTTGCATTGTCAAAATACAGTAGAATCCCTGACAACCGGACTCATAATGCCTTACGGATATGAGGAATTGGTTACAAAGTCCGGATATGAGGGGTTATATTTAGATTAAAATACACGAACTGAAATCAGGTTTAACATTTATTTTCAATGTTTTATAGTAAACAAAATAAGCTAATCGTAAGTGAAATATAACAGAATTGATTTTAAGGAAAAAGAAATAAATTATGTAATGTTAATGAAATTCATTAAATTAATTATGTCCCATATGCAAAACAGATAATGTAACAAGGATTTTTGACTCGTTGTTGCATGATGATTCATTCTCAACTTTTTCTGCATTTTGTTTTGCTTTTGTTCTTGAATTTTTTGAAACAAAAGACACGTTTTTAACTCTGCGTGCGTTATTGCAATCGTCATAGCTGAATGCTGGCTTTCTTTCCATAAAACTGACAACCTTTTCAATAGCTTTTTAAATGTCAGTCTAGGTTTAATCACAATCATGTCTTGTGTGAACGCAGGAGAATGGTTTCTTTGGAAGATTTTATATTATACAATGTTGACTTTCCTATGTTGACCTCAGCTATTAGTTACAATGAACTTTCAACAGCGTTTAGTCTGTTTAAAATTTCCACTTTTTGCAATAATTCCAAAGTTGTTCTTTTCCTTTTATTCACATCATCTTTTGCACCAATACGAGCAATTAGGGTGAAATAAGCATAAGCAATTATCCAAAGTAAATTTCTTGAAAAACAGAAATTTCAAATCAGTTACATATCACCCAAATAGTTCAAATATACACATCAAAATCATGTCCGGATATGGGGGATTCCGGATATGAGGAATTCTGTATATGCTAAAATAAATTTCTATGTACAAATTGCATTATTACGCTACAAAATTAAAAATAAATATGAATTATGCTACAGATTAAAAAAAAATGAAATAAAACAATTAAACTCAGTGGAATATGTACAAGTGACCTATAAATTGTGTGATCTACAATAACTCTTAAGCCATGCAAGGGATTTACACACTTTTCCGCAAAGACAACACAAACACTCCTGCTTTGATTATTGGATTGACTGTTGATATTGTGAGATTTCATGTGGCGGGTTAATCCGGACCTATATCAACATACTTTATTTTTAAAAAAATTGAGTAGGGTAAATCTAGAGAAATTAGTTGCGTGAAGGTTTTAGTGTGTCGGAGTTAACTCTTCCTTAATTGTCCAAATTGTTCATTAGGGAACGCTCTCCCTACACTATAAATACTGGGCGATTTTTTGCCTCTTTCTCTTTTTTACTTTGCATTTCAGCGGACACATTTACAAAATGTGATCTCTCGCAGAGATCTCCGTTTTACCCACTTGTGGGAAAAACGCCATGAAACACACACACACTTACACGTACGTACGAACATTCATCAAAATACAAACTCTTTACGTTCATGCACAAGCACAAATGCTGATGTCTTTGTCCATTGTAAAATTTGTTGTTTAATACATATACTTGTTTGTGTGTGCATATACATATATATATATATATATATATATATATATATATATATATATATATATATAGTAATAATATAAATATAAATAGTTGTACTCGTTTTGAAAAACCTTAGGTATTTTGGCTTGTAATTGCACAAACCAATGCCCAAGAAAAAAATAAGGGATAAAAAAATGAATGAACTAACGTGTAATTCAGGCGTAAACAATCGTCCAGAATCCAAGCTCAGAGTCCAAAGAAAAAAACCTCCAAACCGATTAAAGCAAAAGTAACTATGTAAAGTGCTCAATATACTAAGTAGAGCAAACCAAACTATGAACCTAAAGAGCCAGGTAAACCTACCTAGGTTTCACCTACACGGATCGTCAGGGCAAGTTGATATATATATATATATATATATATATATATATATATATATATATATATATTTATACACGTTTCATTAAATAATATAGACAAGTGTTGTCTATTTATTTTATGTAAAATTTGTTCGTAACTTCTGATAAGTTTGATAACATTATCATTAAACGAAGAAAAGAAATTCACAATATTGATCCATATTTTTAATATAATCTAAGCTTTCGGCTTACTTAAGCCATTATCAAAGATGTAAATCACAAACATATTAAACAATATACGGACACGACAGTGATGATAGTCTGTCATTGTTTACATAGTGGATCACTAAGCAACGATAAACACGCGCATATAAGACGCTAGAAGCGAAAAATCGCACCGCATCTCATGACGTCACACATGACTACAATGAGAGTGAATTGTAGAATGAAATAAGGAAAGCCGTTGGTATAAACCAATGGTTTTCTGTTACCAATTATAGACATTTAAGAATATTTGTAGACATGCCATAATTGATTTTGTTTAGGTTGGGTTTTAACTGTTTGATGTATAATGCTTCAAGTATTTTTAGTTTTTGTCTATTGTTTTCATGTCGAAGTATAGTTGTGTTTTCGACAAGTATTTTTACGGAATTGTGTGTGCGGGCAGGCATGTTGTTTTAAATGCCCGCACACACAATTCCGTAAAATACTTGTCGAAAACACAACAATCTTTTAGTGGACTCTTTTCTCTCAGGAGTTACACATTTGTTCCTAATTTAACAACACGTAAACCCACGGTCCGCTACAAGTGTTTAGTTACGCATATATATCTTGTCGGGACATCTTAAGAATGACAAACACAGCTATAAAAATCGTACACAAAAAAATGCGTTGGCATTATCTATAGGATATCTTTCGTATTTCTTTTCACCATTACAGCTGATTTCTTAAAAGGGGGTTACTCCCTCGTACGATATTTCCCGCATGCTAAAACGCAATTGTTTCCCCTGAAAAATCACACTGAGTCTTAGTAGCGAAAGGTTAAGTTGTAGCGAGGGGTTTGTCAATCTTCACGAGCACCAGTCACGAGATATAAGCAATCACGAACCCCAGACATATATTATAAGCTTACAATTATTATTTATATGTAATAAATACTGTGTTATTATAACATATATATTGTTTGTTTTGTTATTTTTTTTGAGTATTTTTGAGTGAGCAGCTTCCTACCCGCACTGTAAGTTTTTCGTTCATGAAGTTGAATTAGATAATGTTAATTAATGTAATAATAGAAGTGGATAACAAATATGGATCTTCGTTCCCGCAAAATTTTTTCCCTTGACACCGCTAATATTTTAAATACCTTCACTCCTCGTTAATGTTTATTGTTTTAAAATGCCATGATTAGAAATTTAATAAAAGCTGAACACATGAAAGCGATTTTATACATTTTCTTTGTTCTTGAGAATCGACAACAAAAATAATAAATACGATTTATTTATTAGATTGTTTATTTACACTACTTATTCTATAAGTTTATTGGAATGGTTGGCAAAACATTGGCTAATTATTGATTCGAACTTTATAAAATGGTAAATAATAAGGATTTCCTCATAGCTGATTCGCAAATTTTAATAATTTAGTAAATATAAATTTAGAAATAAAAAATGTTTTCATATTTATTTCTTTATAAATTGGTAAATGATAAATATTGCATTCGTTTTAATTGTATTAGTTTTTACAATGTTGTAAATATAAAATTATTCTTGTAAATAAAAAATCTAATAGTGTTTAAAATTTTGGTTGTAAATTCTTAAGTACAAAAAATGTATAAAATTCACTTTCATTACGTGTTCAGGTTTTATTTCAATTCTAATAATCGCTTTTTAAAACAATAAACATTGCGGAGGAGTGAAGGTAGTTACAATAATGGCGGTATCTGTCTATATTTCTGAGATGAGGTATTATGTACACAATTTACATTATTCGGACAATTCTCCTCATATTTGTCGCCATGTTTATCACAACATTCCGGCCGTTGTATGCTCCGGCCTTCTTCAGGTTGTTCGAATGTCGAAAAAAAAATTGCAATATGAAGTCTGGTAAAAAACGTACAATTATAACAGCAAAAATTGCAATATGAGCACTGGTAAAAAATGAAGCTGAAGACGTTAGGTTTCTAATACCCAGAAATTCATACACGAATGTCCTCAAGTACACATGGCACAGTGGATAAAGATGTTAGTTAGATCCAGTGACAGGACCCAAAGAGTGGAGAACTTTCAGAGGGGAAATAACTGACATCCATTAGACATGGCACGTGGAACTAGAACAATCTACCCCAGTGAGCGAAATAAGGGGTTCCGTTCGACATTCCAACCACGTGAAGAAGGCTGGAGCGTACAACGGCCGAAACGTTGTAATAAACATGGCGACAAAGATGAGGACAGTAGTCCGAATAATGTAAATAAGTGAATAATGGCGGTGTCAATAGAAAGACCATCCTTTTGGTACTGCTGTTTTTGCGGGCATTAAGGTCCAAGTTTGCCAAGTGGATAGTTGATAATATATTCATACAGTAATGGCGGACTGTGGCAGTGATGATGCAAAAACAACACTCCATTTCTGCTCTTGAGTGCAGCCCTGAAACATCAGATGACAGTTGGATGTAAACACACCATGTGTTGAAATGACTTGTAATTTGTGGTGGCAAGTACAAATTGTTTCTGATATGAATAGGTATAATATTGTGCTATTTGTTGTTTTTTTTACAATAAGGTTCACCTTTTAATAAGTCCGGGAGCTACTCGAGGTAGAGGGTTACATTAGGAGGCCATTTGTGTATATAGCAGTGGAGGATAACAGTTTACCCAAGCCTTGAACAGATTGAGATTGTAGCGATCAGGGAAACATCCACAGACCAGCGGTTCACGGGACTATTGAAAATTTAATCAATAATAGCCACAAATATTTAATAATAGGTTTAAATTGCGATAATTTGTTGAGGCAAAAGGAAAAATGACAGTACATTTACCGACTTCGACATGCTAGTCCAGTAAGCTATTAAATCCTCAAATATTTCGAGGCAAAAAATACCATTGGGTGTTTTTGTTATTTCGCCTAATCCCTGTTCCGCTACCCATTTACTCAAACTCATTAAGTAGGTTATACCTTGTTTTCCTCTATACCTCTTGCCTTCAATGTGGCCTATGCGTATCAGATTTTCCAATCCCTCTTTCCTCATTATGTGCCCTAGAAATTTCAACTGTCTCTTCTTGATGTTAAGTATAAATTTCATTTTTGTTTCTATTTTTTCTAAAACTTTATCATTGCTCACATATTCTCAGCATTCTTCTATAGAATCACATTTCTGTTTCTTTAATTCTCTTCTTCATCTGTTATAAGACTGCCCAGCATTCACTGCCATACAAGAGAACTGATATTACATAAATGTCCAGTACTCTTTTTTTCTTGTTGTTGTTGCTAACAGAGCACCTACTCAAACACTTTTATCCAATAAAGAGAAACAATGTCGGATAAAAATTTTTAAATTATATCAGTATATTTAATATATTCAAAATATGTACTATATTACTTTTGGTTTATATATATATATATATATATATATATATATATATATATATATATATATATATATATATATATTGGGTAATAATCCATTAGTATATAATCCAAGTGAATCATAATAATATAATATAAAATATTAAAACTGATTCACATAGAGAGCTCAATGTTTTATTCAAACAGAGCATGTAAATTACATACAACAGGAATTAAGATTACTCCATGGTTATAATTATTTCACCTTACAAATTAAGATTAATTTGTAAGGATTTTCAAACCCTTCAGGTTAATAAGAAAAAAATAAAATGAAACTGGCTTAAAAAAATTAAAAGCCAGTCAGAAGCAAAGAAAAGAAAAACAGAAAAAGGAAGAAAGAGTAAATTAAATAGGGAAAGAAAGAAAGAAAAAGAGAAAGAAGAAGGAAGAGGAAGAAATAATCTTCTTTCTCTATTTCTTTCTTTTCTTGTCTTTTCCCTGTTTAATAAAAATCCATTGAATGACACGATCCTTACCGTATAAAATTGTTGTCAGATGGATCTAAAACACTAGATCTACAGCCTGATGATGAAAATGTGAAATTTTCGAAAGTACTCACTGCTCTAAAACACCAGATCCATCTGACACCAATTTTATACTGTAAGTATCATGTCATTCAATGGATTGTTAGTAAATTAATACCTTAGCTGCTAGTGAAGAGATTTCGCCAGTAATTTTATTAATATTTCTAATTGATTCTTTATATGATTACCTGTTGATAATATATATATATATATAAGTGTGTGTGTGTGTGTGTGTGTGTGTGTGTGTGTGTGTGTGTGTGTGTGTTAATATCCATCTGCCTGGACGGCGGGGAAATCCCGACTGCAGACACCGGCTGAGGCACAATTGTGTTTGTCCAACACCCACAGAGCACACCTGTAGATTATACTTCAACTATGCTGAGCAGAACTTACGCATAATTTCTGGGAGAGACCGCATGATCTGGCGTGATCAATAATTCGAAGAGGGCCTCGGTCATGCTGACTTGTGACTTTGTGCTAGCACAACCATCGACGGCTCTCAGACAGTTCCCTCCACGCAATTTTACTCCTATTGCTTGCGTCAACCCGTGGGATGAGTTTGCAATGGTCCCAAACGCAACTTCACTTATCTTCAATCTGTCCTGTGAGTATCAAATTTTCCAAGCCCTCTTTCCTCATTATGTCCCCCGGGAACTTCAACTGTCTCTTCCTGTTGTTAAGTATAAGTTTCCTTTTTGTTGCTCTTGTCTCTAGAACTTCGTCGTTGTTTACATGTTCGGTCTGTGGTATACTCAAAATCGTTCTCTAAAACCACATTTCTTTGCTTCAAGCCTCCTTTTCATATGTGAGGAGATTGTCCAGCATTCACTGCCTTATAGGAGGACTGGTAGTACATAACAGTTCAGTAACTCTTTTCTTTGTTTCTAAGGACATTTTCCTGTTTTTTAATAATTTGCTCAGGTTTGGCGTGGGG
>CAHIKZ030005534.1:1242500-1247500 GCA_903632075.3 Acanthosepion pharaonis
AAAGTGAAATAACTTAGACATCCGGAAGAGGCATGGCACGTGGAACTAGAACAATCTACCCCCAAAATAAAGGGTTCGGAATTCCAATCACTGGAAGAAGGCCGGAGCGTACAACGGCCGAAAATTTGTGAATATGGCAATGAAGATAAGGATAACAGTCCGAATAATGCAAAAAATATTGCATCTTTATTAAATAAGTAGGTGTTATTTTAATCATTAACTTGTTTTTAAACAAGTGGGAGTATTGTGTGTGTTAAATAGTAAAACTTCTGATTTTTCCAAAAGGATTAATGGAAATTTATTGTACTACGCACCCTAGTAAATCTAACTTCACTTTGTACCCCTTTACCTGTTTGCACTTCTTCCCAAAATTTGGTTTCGATCTGTCAATGTATGGCTATTTTAAAGGGCGTGACAGATGGACAGACTAACAAAAGTCGCAGAGTTTTATATATAGATTACTTTTCTTTGTACATTTTTCTGTTTACTTTTGCATGTGTGTGTGTGCGTTGGTGCAGTTGGGGGTCTGTTGTCCAAGTTAATTATGTATTGCCCAGTTACAAGAAGAATAAATAAAATTAAAATAAATCATCCAATTTGAGAAGGAATATTCAATGTCTGCAAATCAAGGCACCGAGGTTTTTGTGGGATAAAAAAAATTTTAAAGACAAAGAAATCTTTTTTTTTTTTTATCATTTCAGTTGAACCAATAGTGGGGGTATTTTGTATGTTAGATAATATTTTTTTAATTTTTCCAAAGAATTAATGAAAATGTATTGTACTAGGCTACACGGCCTAGTAAAACCAATTATACTTTGTATCCCCTTACCTGTTTGCAATACGCAAAATTTGATTTGGATCGGTCAATGTGTGGCTATTTTAGAGCGTGTGACGTGCGGACAAACGGGAGTTACAAAATTTTATATATAGTTAGATGACATTTTGCTGAAATTTGTTATGATATTGATCCTCAACCAAAATATAATGAAACCTTTTGACTTTTTAATCGTTATGCTAACGTTTGAGCTGCACCTACATATTATCGCGTGTTTGTGCCTAATCCTTGCAAATCTTTGAAAAAAGATAGAAAACGTAACGTTTATTTCAACTCGCACCTGCCAATGAGATTGATCGGATCAAAAGAGATAAACCTATATACATTTTTGGGAACATCTTACTTTGTCCCTTTTAATGACAAGGGAATTATACTTTATAAGCGCAAAGAAGCGCTATTTTCAACTATGACTTTATGGCTATCAAGGTCTTGCCGCCTGGAACATTTCTATCTCTTTTTAAGAGTCGTCCTTCATTCTTTCATGGGTTCAGTATCAAGTAAAATGTAGCATTTGAAATATTGATGTTAAAGACCGACTTTCTATAAATACTCAGAAAATTGGCGCAATACAATCTTCCTAATTCACTTTAGCTTTGTGCTTGACTAAAATTAATCTTGATGAATGCTCTCTATATTTTCACTTAATAATTTCACCCCAATCAAGGCAATAAAGCTACAAAGACGCAAGGAGTTACTGAGTGTGAAAGAATATAAGAAGAAAAGGCATTATTAAGGAGCAAGAACAGAAAATAACGACTGGCATTGTATTTACACTGATGAATATCCAACTTGACGGGAAAGCAAGAAACCGAAAGAGAGTTCCACAGCCGAGAAGTGCGAGAGAAGAAACTGCTGACATAGAACTTACAGATACATCTTGCCTTCAAATGTAAAATGATGAGACCTTGCCGCCAATCTAGTATTACGCTTAAATTCGTGAAATCAAGGTACCAAATAGGAATCATCATCAGAAAAATAGTCATTAAAATATATCTAGATAAAGGCACAGGGAAACGACGTTAGGTAAGTGGAAAACTAACTGAAGCCGAGATACCAGATCAGGACCGACAAAAGTGCAGATTCTTCTTTGGATTACATCACGACTCACTAAAGACGTAGGAGAAGCAGACCAGATGTGCCAGCAATATTTAATGCTTGGATAAATGGCAGACATAAAAGTGTAAGATAGATTCTGACAAAAAAAAATGTCTAGCACGAAACAGTGAACCAATATTCCTAATAGCGAACCTAGCAGTTGATTAAATATAATCTTTTCGCTTCATGCCACTGTACCACTTAGAAAATTGGCGCAATACAATCTTCCTAATATGTTGTTGTGTCTTCCTTCTAAAGAGTCTATGTTGAATTCTTCCGCCTACTATAAGATTAGTAGGAAAGAAGGTCTTGGGGGATCAGTTGAATAGATTGAACGCTGGGTCAACCGACATACACTCACTAAGTCGTGTAATACTCTTCTGTTGTACTTACTGTTTAATATACGATATATCTGTAACACTTGTTTTGTTATTTTCTTTTAACCATTTACTTTATCACAGCATCTTGGCGACGACAATGAGATGAAGATGTTGTGACCAAGTAAATGGTTAAAGAAATAACAAAACAAGTGTTATAGATATATCATATCTTAAACAGTAAGTACAACAGAAGAATATTACACAACTAGTGAGTGTGTGTCGGTTGACCTAGCATTCAATCTATTCAACTGTTCCCCCAAGGCCTTCTCTCATACTAATCTTATAGTAGGCGGAAGAGTCCAACATAGACTCTTTAGAGAGAGGACACCACAAAATAATACACTTTGGCTTTATGCTTGACTAAACTAAGCTTGATGATACCTTCTATCTTTTCACTGTTTTTTGTTAATGATTTCACCCCAAGCAAGGCAATAAAGCCCCTAACACGCAAGGCTTTATTTTCACAGTTTTAAATGCATAAATGTTTGTGCATCCGTGTGCGCCTAAGTGAGCACATGTGGACACATGGATAAGTATGATTTCTGTATTTGTTTTGAGTTTGGGATTTAATCCGGGTGTTCTTCGGCTTAAGATCTTCGATTCTGGAAATTTAGGATCTGTGCTATTCCTTTGTGTTTTGATTTTTGAATCGCAAATCTCCCATCAACAGAAGCAAAAGAATTCTTGGAGAACCTGAAGGCAAAATGCAATAAATCGCTGAAAACGCTTTCACAGTTTATTTCTTATTCCAATCCCACGTTATGTTTTTTGTTTCACTTTCTATGGTGGTCGGATCATTAAAACGTGTCTTTCTTTTTCTATTATATTAAAACACACAACAATATTTTGTAAGGCAACAAGAGTTCAACTATGCCATTAAAAAAATGATAGCATTTAGTCTCAGATCTTATACGGCAAGTCGGTTTTTTTTGCAATAAAAATGACATTAACCAATTGACGCTGGGAAATTTTCCAGTATATATATATTTTATATAAGCAATGTAAGATGTGACTTCCTGATTATAGTATTATTAAATTTATATCGTAATTCGCTGGCAATTCCAGTAAAGTTGTATAAAAGGCAATTAAAAATGAAGTTAAATAAGAGTTAAAAATTAATAATAATGGCTGACAATGCTTCATCTAATAAAAAATGATGAAAGTAAATACCAGTGAAAAATTAATAATAATGGTTGACAATACTTCATCTCATAAAAAATGATGAAATTAAATACTAGTGAAAAATTAATAATAATGGCTGACAATACTTCATCTAATAAAAAATGATGAAAGTAAATACTAGTGAAAATTAATAATAATGGTTGACAATACTTCATCTAATAAAAATGATGAAAGTAAATACCAGTGAAAAATTAATAATAATGGTTGACAATACTTCATCTAATAAAAAAAATGATGAAATTAAATACTAGTGAAAAATTAATAATAATATTGACAATACTTCATCTAATAAAAATGATGAAAGTAAATACTAGTGAAAAATTAATAATAATGGCTGACAATGCTTCATCTAATAAAAAATGATGAAAGTAAATACCAGTGAAAAATTAATAATAATGGTTGACAATACTTCATCTCATAAAAATGATGAAATTAAATACTAGTGAAAAATTAATAATAATGGCTGACAATACTTCATCTAATAAAAATGATGAAAGTAAATACCAGTGAAAAATTAATAATAATGGTTGACAATACTTCATCTAATAAAAAATGATGAAATTAAATACTAGTGAAAATTAATAATAATAATTGACAATACTTCATCTAATAAAAAATGATGAAAGTAAATACTAGTGAAAAAAATTAATAATAATATTTGACAATGCTTCATCTAATAAAAAATGAAGATGAAAGTAAATACTAGTGAAAATTAATAATGTTTGACAATGTTTCATCTAATAAAAAAATGATGAAAGTAAATACCAGTGAAAAATTAATAATAATGGTTGACAATACTTCATCTAATAAAAATGATGAAATTAAATACTAGTGAAAAATTAATAATAATGGCTGACAATACTTCATCTAATAAAAATGATGAAAGTAAATACTAGTGAAAAATTAATAATAATAATTGACAATGCTTCATCTAATAAAAATGAAGATGAAAGTAAATACTAGTGAAAAATTAATAATAATGGCTGACAATGCTTCATCTAATAAAAAATGATGAAAGTAAATACCAGTGAAAAATTAATAATAATGGTTGACAATACTTCATCTAATAAAAAATGATGAAATTAAATACTAGTGAAAAATTAATAATAATGGCTGACAATACTTCATCTAATAAAAAATGATGAAAGTAAATACTAGTGAAAAATTAATAATAATGGCTGACAATGCTTCATCTAATAAAAAATGAAGATGAAAGTAAATACTAGTGAAAAATTAATAATAATGGCTGACAATGCTTCATCTAATAAAAAATGATGAAAGTAAATACCAGTGAAAAATTAATAATAATGGTTGACAATACTTCATCTAATAAAAAATGATGAAAGTAAATACTAGTGAAAAATTAATAATAATGGCTGACAATACTTCATCTAATAAAAAATGATGAAAGTAAATACTAGTGAAAAATTAATAATAATGGCTGACAATGCTTCATCTAATAAAAAATGATGAAAGTAAATACCAGTGAAAAATTAATAATAATGGTT
>CAHIKZ030005534.1:1250000-1260000 GCA_903632075.3 Acanthosepion pharaonis
AGATTTGTAGGTCTGATGACCTGGATCGTGATTACGATTCCAATGTAATAAATTATAACCATAGAAAATTAGTGTTTGAGCCTTTTATATTATATTCATACTCTGTCCTGGACATGAATTCTATCTTCTTGAAATTTACATACATACATACATATATATATATATATATATATATATATATATATATATATATATATATATATATATATATATATTGACCACTAATATTATCTATCTATCTATCTATATATATATATATATATATATATATATATATGACAATTGTGTATTTGGGCAGCATCCCTCTTTTAAACGAGCATCGTGAAAGACGACAGACAAGCTTTTTATTTATTTATTATTTGTGTTTATACAAGTGTTTTCTTTTCTGGATACAAAGTGGGTAAGATAATTATCACAACGTTTCGGCCGTTGTACACTCCGGCCTTCTTCACGTGGTTGGAAAGTCGTCCTGAACCCTTTATTTCGCTCGCTGGGGTAGAATGTTCTTGTTCCACGTGACATGTCTAATGGATGTCAGTTATCAGTTATCTCCTGTTAATTCCCCTCTCCAAGTTCTCCACCCCCGTAACCAGGTATTGAACTCACACTATTTGGGTCCTGTCACTGGATCTAACTAACGCCTTTATCCACTGTGCCATGAAGGGTTCAGTTCGACATTCCAACCACCTGAAGAAGGCCAGAGCGTACAACGACCGAAACGTTGTGATAAATATGGCAACAAAGATGAGGACAATAGTCCGAATAATGTAAATAGTGTACATAATAGCTCATCTCAGAAATATAGACAGATACTGAAGGGCCGAAACGTTGTAATAAATATGGCGACAAAGATGAGGTCAATAGTCCGAATAATGTAAATAGTGTACATAATACCTCATCTCAGAAATATAGACAGATAGTGTGTAAAAACTGTCCAAAAGTTCTGCATATCCGACCTCTTTCGACTATTTTTTCAGCCATTATCAAGGCCGATTTTTATTTTTTATTCTTAACTAAATATGTGTGTGTGTGTGTGTGTGTGTGTGTGTGTGTGTAATTGTGTGTGTGTTATGTATTTGAAGTTATAGGAATATTTTATTTTTCAAACAATGTTTAAATGGCTAGATGTAATAATAAGTTGTATGCTAACAGTTTCTTTCTCGCACTTCTCGCTTGTGGAACATTTTTTCTGACTTCTTGCTTTCAGTCAAGTTTGATCTTCAGAAATTTATATGCAATGTCAATCGTTACCTTGTCTTCTTAATTTCTGTTCTTTTATTGTCCCCCACCTTAATAATGTTTTTATTATAATTTTTATACTCAGTAACACCCAGTGTTAGTGGTTTTATTACCTAGCGTGAATGGAAGGATATATATATATATATATATATATATATATATATATATATATATATATATATATATATATATATATATATATATATATATATATATATATATATATATATATATATATATACGGAACAGTCATATAGCCTGACGTGCTATACCATTTAGCTACAGTTTCCGTTTAAGATACAGGTTCGATTCCTGTCAGTGGACACATATTTTCTATTAGATTTCTCGGACATTCAGGCCGGTAAATGTTGTTAATAAAGTTTATTATAAACAGAGCATTTACTTAAATATTTTTATCTATAAAAATAACGTATAAACAGAAAATATATTAAGATAATTACCGGACTTAGTCCATTTCATTCACACACACACACACACACACACACACATATATATATATATATATATATATATAATGTAAATAGTGTACATAATACCTCATCTCAGAAATATAGACAGATACTGAAGGGCTGAAAAAACTTTGTATATATATATATATATGTATGCGTGTTGGTGGGCTGCATGTTTACTAAACCTAGTCTGGCACAAGTGTAGAATATACACTGATGATTACACTGACTATATTGAGTTAGTCAGAAGCATTAGTTTGCTAACTGATACTCTACAGTTAAATGTCTATCTATCTATCTATCTATCTATCTATCTATCTATCTATCTCAGTCTGTTTCTTTCAATCTCATTCCCTAGTCTGTACATATATGCATTTATAAAACGAGACAAGAATTAATTGTATTGTATTGAATTGCAACTAGACAAGATGTGCCTTGACATGGTCAACGGAATGTAGACTAAATAACGGGTTCAGTTCAAAAATTTCCCAGATTGACAATCATCTAATGAAGGCCAGTGTGCACAATGGCCAACACAATTAGAATTGTATCCAGTAATGTAAAGAATTATAAAATATTTTATATCACAATGCGTTACAAATCTATGTCAGCCGTCTTTCTTTCTTTCTTTCTTTCTTTCTTTCTTTCTTTCTTTCTATCTATCTATCTATCTATCTATCTATCTATCTATCTAATGTCAGCCGTCTTCTTTCTATCGATCTATTTATCTATCTATCTATATATCTCAGCCTGCTTCTTTCTTTCTGTCTATCTATATCTGCCTACTTATTTCTATCTAGCTATCTAAAACGAAGAGAGAGAGAGAGAGAGGGAGGAGAAGGGAGAGAGGGGGAAGGAAAAGTGAGAGGGAATGCCTATCAATATACAGTTTAATTGATTTGAATTTTCTAAACTTATTTGTTACAAAAAGAATTCAAATTTATGATTCAAAACGTCGATTTAGAAGCAAAATATTTTTCTCGCATTCGATACAAAATAAACATTTTATATAAAGTTTCCAATTAATTGTATAAAATGTAATACTCGATATTGGGAATGTTTCTATAAAGAAAAATATTGTACTAAATTATATTTCTCGTTTCCATTTCATGAAATTCTTATGGTTTGATATCCTCAATGATTAACAATTATTTTTCACCAATATGTCGGTTTTGTTATAATCCATTTTGTTATTTGTTTGCATTGAAAAAATCGTCCCACAAAATTTTTCAGGTTTATTATTAACGTTTGATGTTTTCTCCGGTGGAGTAATGATGGCAAGCGGCTCGGATTGATGAATCGGAGTGCCGAGTTCGAATTCCAGTTGAATCCATTACATTCACTTACTTGCTAATACCCTTGAAAATGTATGAAAACTCTTCCCCACCCCCATGGGTAAATAGCAAGACAGACCGGGTTTTGTAGCCTAGGGTGGCTACAGAGCCCTTCGTAAGGTGTGATCTGTAGTTGTCAGTACAATATTTTGTTAAGTCATGAGGTGATTATTATGATTATTATCATCATCATCATCACCACTACCACCATTATTATTATTATTATTATTATTATTATTATTATTATTATTATTTTCTTTGATTTCTGGCGTTTACACATTTCATTTCCGGGTCCCGCCTTAGGGACCTAAGGTTAGAAATGGCGTCATGACACTTCCACTGACAAAAAAAAAAAAAAAAAAAAAAATTACGTAGATAAAGCCCTTCGTAAAGGTGTGGGCTGTACTTGTCAGAACAATTTTTTGTATCTCCTTGAGGCATGGACTTCCAGGAATCCCTTCAATTAGTCTACTGCAATCTTTTCCAACCAGTCCCTAGGGGCTCCAACTACAACAGGGATTGTTGATGTTCCCATATGCCACATTTTCGAGATTTCTATTTCGCTTTGTCCTTTTTGAATATCTTCAAAGATACATTTGACAACTTTTGAATATCTTCAAAGATACATGATTATTTCTGTCAGTCAGTATTTGGGACTGCATTATTATTATATCAATAAGGAGGCACCTACCAAGTTTTGTTTTGTGGCCTTTTTTTTTTTTTTTTTTTTTTAATCTCAATATCTGGCCGGTTGGCCTTGATTGTTCTGTCAATTTTCTGTATTGGTAATCCCATTCTTTCAATTATTGTTTTTATTATTATGGTATTATTCTTGTTTATTATTTTTCCAATTTCCAGGTCTTATTTTATTGTTGTATACATTATTCCTTATTGTCCTTGGATTTCTATTTGTAAAGACCTAATCCCAACTAAAGAAATGGTTTGATGACATTTTCCACTGATCATTTTTAAAATAAAATAAACAAAAACCTAAGACCACACCAACAAAGCTCTTTCGTTATATTTGAGCTGTACTTGTGAGTACAATTTTTTGTACTTCTTTAAGGCATGGACTACCAGGAATCCCTTCAGTGAGTCTATCGGAACGTTTTCCAATCTGCGAGCTCCAACTACAACGGAAATTATTGATGTGCAACATATTTTAGGTTTCCATTTCAAGATCATTTTGTTAGTTTTTTGAAGATCTTCAAAGATACATTACAACCTGCAGGGATTGCCATGTCAATAAGAAAGCACATTCTGTTCTTGTGGTCTTTGATCACGATGTCTGTGTGATTAGCTTTGATTTTTCCGTCTGTGTGTATTGTAAAATCCCATAAAATTGTTACAGGTCCTATCTCTGTAACCGGGACTGGGTGATGTTCATACCAGTTTCTTGCAGTTTCCTTCCCGTAAAAGTTGCATATTTTCCTGTGCAGATATTGGCCCACTCTATCATGCCGTGTTTTTATCCAGTGAGTGCTATCAACGTGCAACCTGATATTATTATTATTATTATTATATTTCGATTTCTGCTATGATCACACTACCTACCAAATCTGCGGGAAGGCCTAAGGCAGGTAGTGATCTGTTGTTGTGGCTACATTTCATAATTTGTTTTCTTATCTCCCATAATATCACTAGCGTTACACAAACAAAGTTTTTCTTAGCGTCTAAGATGTACTTATCAAAATAATTTTTTGTATTTCTCTTAAGCTGGGATTTTTTTCAATGTGTTGTGTTCCTTTTTTATCATTCCAAGCGCACCTACTATGACTGGTACTATTCTTGTTTTCAATTTCCACATTTTTTTCTATTTCGATTTTCAAGTATTTGTACTATGATAGTTTTTCAAATTTCTTGGCTGCTAAAATTCTCGGCTAATATTAACTGAGTAAATGGAAAGACCACATTGATATTTCTTCTGTTAAGAAACTCGATTCACTGTGTCGTGCGAGACAATTTTCAGAATCTATCTTGCATATTTTAAAGTCTACAATTCGTCCACGCTTTGCCACATATGGCCGGGTGCTCCCGATAGGTATTTGGAGAATCTTGATAAAATCCAAACAACAATCAGCAATATTATTGGTCCTGACCTGGCGTCTCAGCTTCAGCTATGTTTCTACTGCTGTAATGTAGCATCCCTTTTTTTATAAATACTTTTCTGGTAATTGTTCCACTGGTACGCAGACTTTATGAATTTAAGCGTGGTACTAGATTGGCTGCAAGGTCTCATCAATGTACAGTTGAATTGGCTATATGTAACGGTAAGTTCTATGCTATTAGTTTCTTTTCTCGCACTTC
Organism: Acanthosepion pharaonis; assembly: GCA_903632075.3. Lineage (NCBI taxonomy): Eukaryota > Metazoa > Mollusca > Cephalopoda > Sepiida > Sepiidae > Acanthosepion > Acanthosepion pharaonis. The sequence goes on from CAHIKZ030005534.1 coordinate 1,255,351, forward strand.
TCGTTTGTGGTATACTCTTCTAGCTTCTTGCTTTCCAGCCAACTTTTATCTTTAAAAATTTAAATGCAACGCCAATCGTAACCTTCTGTCTTGATTAATCTTCTCTCCTTCCCGTGCCCTAATGTTTCTCTTTTTTCCTTGTTCTTACACATTCAGTAAACCCTTGCGTCTTAGAGGCTTTATTTCCTTGCATGGGGTGGTATGATTTAAAAAAAAAAAAATTCTACGCCCCAGTTGCTTTTATCCGAAACCTGTCACCATATCGCGCGCCTTAGACAAAACAGAAGCATACTTCTAGTTTGTCTAATGGCCTAATGAATATATAAGAAGAATAATGGATAACGGCACGGATAGATAAATCGGAGAGCCGAGTTCGAATCTATTGCATTCACTTACGTGATCCATTACATTCACTTGCGAATCCTCCTTCTCTTCCCCGCCCCTCTATAGGTAAATAGCAGGACAGACTGGGTACTATATCCTTGAGTGGCAACCTGTCTAGGAGGAGGTAACTCTGAATTCAAAAACCGGCCTGGAGAGGCTCTCTTGCCCAAGAAACACTACTTCTACTTCGGCTGCAGTGCACATGGTGCCCCTACGACCCTGATGGGTTACGAGATTCGCGACTGCGCTAATAATGTACAATAAGTGTGAGTAAATTAAATTCTCGAGTAGTCTGTAACATGCTTATTTATCATCTCTCAGTTGCGCCTCTGTCTTTAGGCAGAATGCGCTCAGGGGCGGCTCCGTCAATGGACAGAATTGCAACTGAGGAAAATTATACTGAGAGGTGCACAGCCCTGGGGAGCAGCTGCCTGAGGCCGCGCCTTCTCACTGCATCAGAGAGAGGGATCAGTGCTCGCACCGAGGCCAGCGCAACCGACTGTTGCGTGGGCTCGAGCAATTTTTGTTCTTAGACCGAGTATACTCGCTTGGGCTTCCCACATTAAACCCACCTTGTCTCACAACCTGACCTCGTGCGGTGAGGGGAGTAAATACAAATAATATACAATTATTATTATTATTATTATTATTATTATTATTATTATTTTCTTTGATTTCTGGCGTTTACATTTTCTTTCCGGGTCCCGCCCAGGAACCCTAAGGTTAGAAATGACGTCATGACACTTTCCACTGACAAAAAAAAAAAAAAAAAAAAATTACATAGATAAAAGCCCTTCGTAAAGTGTGGGCTGTACTTGTCAATTTTTTGTATCTCCTTGAGGCATGGACTTCCAGGAATCCCTTCAATTAGTCTACTGCAATCTTTTCCAACCAGTCCTAGGGCTCCAACTACAACAGAGATTGTTGATGTTCCCATATACCACATTTTCTATTTCAAGGTCTTTGTATTTTGACAACTTTTTGAATATCTTCAAAGATACATTGCAGTCAGCAGGGACTGCCATATCAATAAGGAGGCACCGTTTTTGTTTGTGGTCTTTAATAACAATATCTGGGCGGTTGGCCTTGATTATTATTATTATTATAATTATTATTATTAGCTGAAGTTTTATTATTATTATTATTAGTTGTAGTTTATTTTTCGAATTTCCTTCATCGGCCTACTTTACCTACATATGTGTGTGTGTGTGTGTGTGTGTGTGTGTGTGTGTGTGTGTGTGCGTGTGTGTGTGTGTATTTGAGTGCCGACATTTATTTTAGGCACATTTTGTTTTTCAGATATTGACACTGGGTCAAAAGTCAATAACATTTCTTTCTTTTTATATATATATATATATATATATATATATATATATATATATATATATGTGTTTAAGATCCGGTCACATCAGCAAATGACAAGGGTCGGCTTTTTGTTATGACAAATTTCAAAAAAGGTGACGATGCCTTAAAGGGGAACCTCCGCCATTTCTTCTTTGCAAAAACATAAGGAACACATTTAAGTGCTGTGGTCTATTTATTTTATTACTCCTAATTCAAAAACAAATTTGTTTTAAATCCTTTTACATTTGAACATCCTTTGACTTTTGCTTAAATAGCTTTCATGCTATTAACCTTAAGCAGAAGCCGCCCGTTTTCTAATCACGTTATCCACCGCTCAATAACAAAAACTAATCTTTTTAAGGGGTGGAGAAAGAGAGAGAGAGTGTGTGTGTGTGAGAGAGAGAGAGATAGAGAGAGAGAGAGTAAGGGAATAGCCACTTGAGGGGGAGATAGAGTGTTAGAGAGATAAACAGAGAGAAATGTTTTCTTTTTTTTTTTTTACATTGGCAGGACGCTTGTTAAAAAACTTACGCTTCTATCATTCCGATCACAAAGGATGTTCGCTTATAATATTACTTGCAATAATGTGTACTATTATCTATAGCGAGAAAATGATATTTTCGCTGTTGGCAAAAAAAAAAGAAAGAAGGAATAAAATAATAATAATAAATTAAGAAAATAAGTAAGATGGAACACGTCGACACATAAGACGAATTTTTTTTCCTCGTCGTTGATTTTCTGGTATATAAAAAGAAAAGGGAAACAAATGCAGTAAAATAAATAATGACGCCTAATCCGACAACCCCGAAAGACAAAAATTTTCAAACGTTTATTTTATCAATCGTACTCGACTCTGAAAATGTATCGTTATTCTTCTCGCAAAGAAGTAAAAATATGAACGTACTTTTCAGAGTAGTTGAATTAGATTTTTTTTGAAAAATAGACAAAAAAAAAAAAAAAAAAAAAGAAAATCAAAACCAAAATACAAACACAATGACGATAAATTCTGAAAGGAACTCTCTGTCGAGTGAATCTATCTCAGAACACAACAGATGGTCCGGAATTTTACCTGTTCAGGTGATGTTTCAATTTATTTCTTTGCTTTATTTTCATGGAATTGTTACCAATTTTCTAATATTCTTTTGACTCAGTTTTATTTTTAATTTATTTTTTTTTTTTTATTTATTTATTTTTAGATGTCATAAAAAGCACTGAAATAAATATTTAAATCTGATTTTGCAAACAATTTTAAACCACATACATTATTTATATCGTAGGTATCATCAAGGACTTCCTAGAACAAATATAAAAAAAACGCATTTTAAATATATTTTTTTCTTTTTTTTACAGTAAAAGTTCCGGGCCCACTCGAGGTAGAGGGTTACGTTAAAAATCAATTTATACAGATATGGAAGGGAGATAACAATTAACCCTAGTCTTAAACAGGTTAAGATTGTAGAGATCGGGAAATCTTCCTCTTGGGAGTTGGTTCCATAAAGAAGTGGTTCGCGAGAAGCTGTTTGAGTGGAGCTTACTTCTCACCGATGGAATATGGAGGGAATATTGGTGGTTTGCTACAATGTGAATGTCATGGCGGGTTCTTGCAGTGAATATTAGAACTGGCGGAACCAAGGAATATAGTTCGTCTGATCGCTTTCACTGAAAGTAGCGATGTAGCAGCAAGTGGCTTGCCACATCCCGCCAGTGAGAGAGAAGTGAGTAGGTGGAAAATAATTCGTCACCCAAAAGGACTCAGGGACAACTCCCGTCCAAATATTTAAATGACTTTTTGGAACATAAATTTCGGTTTGATTTTAAATATAAGAGCTTAAAGCTAATCGGAATGAAAAGAAAAATATATATCCGTATATTAATAAAGCTTTTAGGCATTTATAGAACATTAGGACGTTCACTCGTCACTAATTGACTCATCGATCCGACATTAGAGACGAAAAATGTAAACAACAAATTTAAAAATCTCCTAAAAATCCAATATTTATCCTAGAGATACCGTAATTCCCCATGTATAATAAGCCTTCATCCATAATACGCACCCCTAAAATTGGGCTGAAAGTGTGGGAAAATACTTCTACTTACGCATAATAATTTGGTAATCAAACCCCATAAATTGTACCTCTCCGATTTCATTACGGCCAGCGTTTCCTACTCTTATTTCAAAAATGGTTTTAAACACAGAATAACATTATTCTAATTATAATTTTTATTTTATTTTAAATTTGTAAGTATTGTTAGGTACATATGATTGTATTTGACATCCTTATGGGGTCGTAATCACCAAATGTTAGTATTAAATTGAAGTATGTGTTTATGGAACGGCAATTTTTTGAAGATTTTTTTTTAGCTGTGCATAATACCCACCCCTAATTTTGCTTATTATTTTTTTTTTAGAAAAATGCGTATTATACATGATTAATTACTGTATGTGTCGAAGTCATTTAGTTAAGGAAAAATTAATGTGATTTTGTAAAAGTAATGCTTACTTTTTACTTAAACTTAATGAAAATAACGTTTATTTACGCACAGGAGCTGTAGAGTCAGATATTAAAAAAAACTTATAATTACACACTAACGTAAAAAGCGCGCGAAAAATCAAAAATCAAAATTAAAGAAATACGGAACACCAGCGGTGCAATAATCAAGACATTGGTATTTATATTTAAAAATTAATTATATTTAACCTGATATAACCAATAGTTTAAGATTATAATTTCTTATTCTATACGAATTTATGAAACTTAGTAGAATTAATAATTTTATTTTTTATACTACATTAGAAGTAGATGTTTTAGTTAAATGATGGGTTTAATACATTGCTTTTATTTCAATCATCATTTTCGTACTTTTTTGATGTCCTTAAATATCTAATTACACCCAATGTATTTTTTAAAATTATTCTGGATT
>CAHIKZ030005534.1:1262500-1265000 GCA_903632075.3 Acanthosepion pharaonis
TAAAATGTCAGCCAAACGTATATACCTCTAGATTAAATATTACCAGTAATGTTAAAAGAACAACGTACAAACTATACTACATTGAAAGGTTTAACTAAAGTTAAGCTTTAAATGTTTACAACAAAGTTTTTCAACATATAAGAAGTAATTGTCAAATTTAAAAGTCTAGCAAGATTGCAGTGTCAAAGGTAATTTCTTTTTCGTGGTAAAAGACGTTGTGTGTTATTAAATCCTAAAAAAAAATGTAATAATCAGTCATTTACTAACGCCTGATGAGCTGTATTGAAAACACATCGAAACATGAGTGCATTTATGTAACATTGTTCTACATGTTTGAATGTAATATACAATAATATTTCTCTACTATTGGATTGTATTGAGCCCTATTTTAAATTAATGTTTTGAACGTTTGAATTCATATTTGATTCGTTCTCATTTCATTATATATATATATATATATATATATTTCTGAGATGAGGTATTATGTACATTATTTACATTATTCGGACTATTGTCCTCATCTTTGTCGCCATATTTATTACAACGTTTCGGTCGTTAAACATGGCACGTGGAACCAGAACAGTCTACCCCAGTGAGCGAAATAAAGGGTTTAGTTCGACATTCCAACCACCTGAAGAAGGCCGGAGCGTACAACGACCGAAACTTTGTAATAAATATGGTGACAAAGATGAGGACAATAGTCCGAATAATGTAGATAATGTATATATATATATGTGTGTGTGTGTGTGTGGAAAGAGAGAAAGAGTGAGATAGATAGAGAGATAGACAAATTACACATCGCCACATCTATCAGAGACGAAATTTAAATTTTTATTATTGCATTATTCCAAAATTTTAACACACCAGCAGATAGCTATTAATGTCAACAACTGAGCATAAATAGTTATTAATTGAAAAAATAGTAATTAATGTATAATATTATCCATAACTACATGTACAAGAATGTCGTTTTTGATAAAAGTTAAAAAAAATAACTATAAATATGTAAAAAATGCGTATATTATCAAAAATTCCTTTTCCCACAATATAGCTATTTGTGCTATGTTATAATGCTTATTACCTAAACAATAATAATACTGAATATATTTTTTAAAACATTAAAGTATATTTATTTACATCTGCCTAATATATGTTGCGATCTGTAAATATTGTTTAAAATTTCCTATGATAGGGGAAAATCCTCAATTAGGAGTCAGTGCGTTTATAGATATTGATGTCTGTAGTCTATAAATCTTTGCCGGAATATCACCCTGAGGGTGTGAAGGTGATAGTCATCATGGAGTGTCAACAATGTCTGTGTGTCCGTCCATCTCTCTCTTTTTCCCCCTTTTCTCCCTCTCTCTCTCTCTCTATATATATATATATATATATATATATATATAAACAAATGTTTGAGGTACAAAATTTATAAATAGTTTTAAAAAACTAGGAAACCATTGATTTTAATATTAAAAGTCTCTAGAGCCCTTTCTGCCAACATCTCATCAGGAGACAATCGTTGGATTAGCGAAATGAATAATAGCGATATTGAAGAGCAAAAAGAGGGGAAACACACTAAAATAACGAACAAGTATATATACTTGTAACGAGGAAGGGTTATCGTGTAAATAAATAGCGAGGGACAGTTAAAATAAAATATCCCCCAACAGATTTAGAGACCTTATAAATTCTTTCTGCCGGCAGAGAGAAGGTTTTCTAAATCCTATACAGACCGATTCCAAAATCTTCAAATGATTATTGGAATCGGCTGTATGAATAATTCTAAACCACTTATTTTTATACAACTTGGCACAAGCTATATTCTCAACTAAATGTTGAGCAATAGCCGATTCCATATTCATGGGGGGAAGATAGCATATTCTATCTATCTTACCAAGTCGTATTTTGGAAGGAACGTGCTGATTAATTCTAGTTTCCAAATGCAAGGTTGTACGCCCCACATAACCAGCAGCACACTGGCAATTAAATTCATATACTAAATTACTCAATTTGATGTAGGGCAATACATCCTTGCGAAAAGACGGAAACGCAGACCTAGTTTGAAAAATGCTACGTAAAGCAACTGATGGGAAACAACCGGAAACCAACTTGCTAACCTGCTTAATTAAGCCCTGACCACTATCCCCAATCCAGGGAATCTTCAAATAAACCGGACATTTAGAAGGCCCCTGGATTTTAGGGGAATGAAATTCCTTAGTTTTCTTACTTATAATGTAGTCAATAAGGGCCTCCGGATAGCCGTTACTAAGGAAAATCTCCCTACTGTGCCCAAATTCACGGTCCAATATATATATATATATATATATATATATATATATATATATATATATATATATGGGGCGGGGTTATATTATGTGGGATATCTATTATGGTTCGTCGGATAGCCGTTTCAGACTGCTGGGTGAACTTATATATATATATATATATATATATATATATATATATATAATAAACTGATACATGAGAACATGCAAAATGT
>CAHIKZ030005534.1:1270000-1382500 GCA_903632075.3 Acanthosepion pharaonis
TAAAGAAACTTCCCTGTCCACGATCATCATGGGTGATGCCCGACTCCGGGAGGGCGTCTCATTGCGCCTTCTTGTTTTCTACTGATGAGGTGGAACATTAAATCAATAGCTGCATCTATTGCAAGGAAAGTTGGTTCACTGTGTCGTGCCAGAAGGTTTTTCTCGTCAGAGTCCATCTTACACATCTACAAATCTACCATTCGTCCGTGCATTGAATACTGATGCCATATCTGGTCTGGTGCTCCTGCTATTCATCTTGAGGTTCTTCACAAATTCTAAAGAAGGATCTGTAATGTAATCGGTCCTGCTAGTGGCATTGACGCCTTGCTTGGGGTAAAATGCTTAAAAAGAAAAGTAAAAAATGATAGATTCTCATCCTTCTGAGCGGGTATTAATTATGTTATCTGTCCGAGAAATCCACATTGTTAGTGGGAAGGAATCGTAATTTTAGTGGAGGGGAGAGTATGACAAAATGCAAAAAATAACAAAATACACAGAGGCATGTCTTAATAGACAATCGTAATTTTAGTGGAGGGGAGAATTTTACGATATACACAAAATAACAAAATACACAGAGGCATCACTTATATAGACGATCATAATTTTATTGGAGGAGAGAGTATTACGATATACACAAATTAACAAAATACACACAGGCATGTCTTAACAGACGAGCATAATTTTATTGGAGTGTAGAATATTACGATATACGCAAAATAACAAAATACACGAAGGCATGTCTTAATAGACAATCATAATTTTACTGGAGGGGTGAGTATTACATTATACAAAAAATGACAAAATACACGGAGGCATGTCTTAATAGACAATCATAATTTTATTCGAGTGGAGAGTATTGCAATATACACAAAATAAAATACACAGAGGCATGTCTTAATAGACAATCATAATTTTATTGGAGAGGAGATTATTACGATATACACAAAATAACAAAATACACAGAGGCATGTCATAATAGACAATCGTAAATTTATTGGAGGAGATGATATTACGATATACACAAAATAACAAAATACACAGAGGCATGTTTTAATCGATAATCATAATTTTATTCGAGAGGAGATTATTACGATATACACAAACTAAAATACACAGAGGCATGCCTTAATAGACAATCATAATATTAATTGAGCGGAGATTATTACGATATGCACAAAATAACAAGAGGCATGTATTAATAGATAATCATAATTGGAGGAGAAAGTATTACAATATACAAACAAGTGATGTAAGTTAACTAGAAGCATGAATTAATCGAGAATTTTACTTTTATTGGAACAGAGAAATATATAAACAAGTGTACACCAGTGGCAAGAACTAACCTATAATCTTTTATCTTAAAATCAAACTAGTTACATTCCATTATGGCCGATCGGATCTCAAGCTACCGCCAGTAACGATGAACGGATGTTGCTTCGGAGAGACACTCTGCTATGAAAGACTATTGAACCTTCAATTCACACCTGAGCTTAAGTGGAAGTCATACATACGAACGATCGCTGTAGCTAAATGGTATAGCACGTCAGTCTATATGACACATAGGACACATATTTTCTATTAAATTTCTCGGACATTCAGGCCGATAAATGTTGTTAATACTGTTTATTTTAAACAGAGTATGTACTTAAATATTTGTATCTATAAAAATAACGTTTAAACAGAAAATATATTAAAATAATTGTCAGACTTAGCCTATTTCAAAATATATGTTGTCATTTGTTTACGTTAAGAAACACTTTGAGCAAATATGAGCGTTCGAGAAAAATCATAAAAGATTTGTAGTTTAAAAACAGTAATTCGACCTAGCTAACCAAACACTTCCTCTGTAGCTAAATGCTATAGCACGTCAGGATACAGACATTCACAGACATATATATATATATATATATATATATATATATGTGTGTGTGTGTGTGTGTGTGTGTGTGTGTGTGTGTGTGTGAAAATATATAGAAAATAGGAAAGAGAAAAAAAAATTTTCGCTTGAAGATGGAGCAGAGCTTGGTACTTTAATTCAATTTAATTCTAATAATTATATTGAAGTTTTTCGGCTCTTGTTTTGAAACATGAGAACACTAATGTAAGCGATGGAATCATATTTTTTAAAATAATTATATATATATATATATATATATATATATATATATATATATAATTATTTACCCGCTGCCCCACGCAGCAAGATGTGGCACAAGGCCCAGTTTAAAAAGTGGGGTATATATATATATATATATATATATATATATATATATATATTGATGTGTATGTATTAATGCAAAGAAAGAAATGGTTCATTGTGAAAAGACATATTTCTTGTAAGCTCATTTAAGAAAACGTCTTTCTGGACCAACAGTTGATGGTTAGAGTGTGTGAGAGAGAGTAAGTTTGTATTTTCGCGTCAAAACTGTCTTTCTAATGTATTATAGGAAATCTACTTCCCTTCCTCTATTATAACCTAACAAGCAAGGGGACGCAACTCCTGCTTCTTATGTATGAATCACTACTAATCGATAATCTTAATTGTATTAGAAAGGAGAGAGTTTCAAGGCAAATGGTGAATGTAGATCAGAGGCATGAGTTAAACGATAATCTTATTTTTACTGCAAGGGAGAGAATTATGATAAACAGACAAATGAGTAAATCAAATGTGAGGCCTGGCTTAATCGATAATCTTAATTTTACTGCTATGAAAGAATTATTATATACAGGCAAGTGGGGAAATTGGACACGGGTTAATCGATACTTAAATTTATTAGAATCAAAAGAATTAGGATATATAAAGAAATTAAATAAAAACAAGCAAAATAATTTAACCCAAATAAATAAATAAACGACTTATTATTTTTTTATTTAATTAAATAAAAACAAGCAAAATAATTTAACCCAAATAAATAAACGACTTCCGGTAAAATAACCGCCATAATAGACTGCCCACAATGCACCACTGACCCGTATATGTATAAATAGCCGAGAAAAATAACAGCACACGTGGCCTGACGATTGCATATAGCATGAAACAGACTGTCGTCTCTAAGTGTTGACTTCTATGTTCACTTTTATATTTACACACGCTCTATCTCTGATATTGAGCACTTTATCCCATAAATATAGCACACCTTAAGACTATATTTCTTCATATATATATATATATATATATGTGTGTGTGTGTGTGTGTATTTTCTATATATATTATATATGCGCGGTACTTATTGGAAAGGGCTCAATATGAGTGATAGAGCTAACATATTTAGTTGTATGGATATGAGTTTGTGACCCTGGGTTTCACGCTTTTGCGATCATCAGACAAACTGGCTTATTTTTTGAAGATTAAACCAGTTTGTCTGATGATCGTAAAAGTGTGAAACCCAGGTCACGAACTCATATCCATATAACTAATATATATATATATATATATATATATATATATATATATATATATATATATATATAAGCATTAAGGGGTTAATGTGTATTGTAATATTGTATTGCAATATAGGAAGGGGCGGCAAATTGAAGGCCGCCCCGGGCGGCAATTACACTAGCTACGCCACTGATATTACATGCATTATTATTGGATTCAGTTAAGTAAAACATCAGTTTTATCAAAATCAAGTTTATTTTAAATACACATCTACTTTTCGTTTACAGCAAATAGATATATAGTTTGGTCAACAGCGTAGACAGGGCCAACAGTACATACGCTAATTTTATATCTCCTGTATGATACGACCTCCTTAAAATTAGCTTCAAAATTAGACCTTCAAAAGTCGCTGGTACACGAGTATATAAGGTACTTTAAATTTATCTTTTTTAATTTCTCGCTTCCGATGTGGCCAGTTACACGTCATTCTACCGTTTCTGTTCTTTTTTAAATTATTCTTTTTATTTTTTTTCATCGCTGTTGTTTTTAAATATTGCAATGACAGAATAATTCATATAAAATTTAGAAGTCAAATCCTTTTACACTGTCTTTTCTCTTAAATGATTGAATCTCTAAAAAATAAAGTCTATGTGCTGTGTCTTCAGGACATTGGTGATCATGGCTTTCCACAATTTCCTGTCCTTTGTAGCTTTAAATAGATTTTGTCTTTATGTTCTCTCTTCTAATCCCTGTTCTACCATTCATTTATTCAAGCTCGCTAGGTAGGTTATGTGCTGATTTTTTTTGTCTCTCTTATCTTCAATCTGTCCTGCGAGTATCGAATTTTCTCATTATGTGGCCTAGAAATTTCAACTGCCTCTTCCCGGTGTTAAGTATAACTGTCCTCTTTGTTTCCATTTTCTCTAAACCTTTGCTCACATGTTCTATCCATGGTATTCTCAGCATCCGTTTTATTTTGTGAGAAGATTGTCCTCTCACATAGGAGAACTGGTATTACGTAACAGCTTAGTACTCTTTTCTTTGTTTCTAATGAAAATTTCCTGTTTCTTAATACTTTGCTTAACTCTTGGAAGGCATCTTTCGCTATCCCAATGCGTCTTCTGTTAAACCACTTGCCAGTTATCTAAATTGTCCCACCGGTTTCATTTTGATATCCCCAATTTGTAATTTGCATATTGAGCTGTCCCTTTTGCCAACAACCAAGCATTCTGCTTTCTTGCGACTGATATTTAGTCCTTTCTTCTCGCTATCCTTCACTACCTTCTGAAGCAGTTTTTGTAGTTTCCTTTCTTCATTTATCATCTGCATATCTTATGTTGTTAATGAATCCTGGTAGAACTTCTAATTCTCTCAGAATCGCTTCGCTATACAGGTTGAACAAGTCCGGTCAGACGACACACCCTTGTCTTACACCCCTTTCTGTTATTGGATATCTTTTTTAGTCATTTCACCCCAAGGATGATGATAATAATACTAACACGCAGGGAGTTACAGAGAGTTAAAGAGAATGAGAAGATTGTGAATGGGGAGGGTTGAGGATAGGACAACCAAGGAACAGGGTTTCTGAAGAGGGAAGCTGGCGATTGACGTTGTATTTACATTTTTGAAGATTGTAGTTATCAGGAAAGCAAGTAAACGGAAGAGAGTTCCCCATGTGGGAAGTACGAGAAAAGAAACTCTTTTAACAGTAAACGGGTGGGACTTAGATGCCAATTTAGTACCACGCTTAAATTAATGTAATCGGAGCGCAAGGTACAAAAGCTCACCAAAAGAGTAGTCATGCAATATTTTAGAAAGGACAAAGGGAAGACATCGCGATGCAAGTGAAGATCGATTACACTACAGATCATTCTTTGGATTTTATGAAGAACCTCGAGAGGAATAGCAGGAGCACCAGACCAGTTATGGCACGAGTATTCAATGCACGGGCGAATGGTTGATTTGTAAATGTGCAAGATGGATTTTGACGAGAAAGAATTTCTGGAACGGCACAGTGAACCAACTTTCCTTGCAGTAGATGCAGCAGTTGATTAGACATAGTCGCTTTACTTTATGTCAGTGGAAAGCGTAAGGCCAAAAAGGTGTAGAGAGTTGCACTGCTGGAGATTTACATCAACTATACTGATGGCAAGCAGAAAAGGTGAATAAATGAAAACAGTCTCATTTTGTAAGCGTTAAAAATTACAAGCCATTTCTTGCTCCTGTTAGCCACTGATTGGTGCTCCTTTTCAAGAGCAGTTGTCAGGTTTCCTTTATCAGATCTGTCGGATTTGCTACTAAGAGAATAGTAAATCGCTGTGTCATCTTCATACATACCTAGTTGGGGACTGACGACACCGAGGATATCATTGATGAAGATCAGAAACAGCGTAGGTACAAGAAAAGAGAACTGGGGAGTGCACTCACATGTGGCTTTGTTAGGGCCAGAAATAAAGACACAAGAGAGGAAATGAGTTAAACAAATATATTAACAGAAACGGTAATACAAACATATACAGATGAGAGTGTTACAACAAGAATGTTCGGTCCGACTGTCAGAGCTGACTGCTGGAAACTTTCCTCTCTAAAAGGTAGTACCTGCTCCTATTTATAGCTGAAAGAATCTATGCGTGCGTGGGTAAATTACTATAACAAAAAGCATATACGTGGCCTTGTTGGTGATGAATTATACTCCACTCTTATCACAAAGACAAAATATTGGAAGCCACTCGCTATATTACTTAGTCCCACCAACTCAAACTTTCACAACTCGGACCTACCATGCCATGTTCATAGTGGCAAATCATCACCATTCCCTTCATAAGGAGTAAGTTCCACTGGCAGGTTCTTCCAAAGAACTGTTACTTTGTGGAACAGACTCCCATGCATGTGTGGGTAAATTGCCATAACACCACGTTAGTATGAAAAGATCTGCAAGTGAGCCCATTCAACATGACTTTCATTAGACGATTTGTTAGGAACTATTGGATTAAGTCACATATTAGGCCCGTGACACTGTCGCCCTTGAGTTTGCTTAGAAGGTTAGCATGCCAAAACTTATCGAACGTCTCCGATATATCTAAGAGCCACGGCCTGAGCTTTACCATTCTTATCTGGATCTTAATAGACAAATCCAGTGATGGCGGTTACCATGTCGGCAGTAGGCGTAGCGAAACGGAAGCCGCATTGTTTATCCGAAAGGAGGTCGTGCGAAGTAAGATGCTTAACCAACATTTTTTTTATCGTTTCAACCCAAGAAAGGAGGGAATGCTACGAGTGCGCAGGGAGTTACAGGGAGTGTAAATGAAAAAAAAATTAGTATAGGGAGAATGGCGTAAAGGAAAAAAAAATGAACGGGATTCAAGAAGACAGATGACGATTGACATTGCATTTAAATTTTTGAAGATTGTAGTTATCTAGGAAGCAAGTAAACGGAAGAAAGTTCCACAGGTGGGAAGAGCGAGTAAAGAAACTGTTGGGGTAGAAGTGGCGGTTGCATTTAGCTATTTCAACAGTAAACGGGTGGGACCTAGATGCCAATCTAGTAGAACGATTAAATTCATGTAATCGGGGCACTAGGAAAAAAAGCTCGGCCGAGCAGTTGCCATGAAATTATTTGTATTTCTACAAAGACAAAGAAAAGCTACGTCACGTCGGTGAGACGGCGACTGAAGTCGAGATGTCAATTCAGGGCCGATTACATTACAGATCCTTTGTGTTTTGTGAAGAACCTCAAGATGAATAGCAGGACCACCGGACCAGATAGGGCTGCAGCATTCAATGTACGGATGAATGGTAGATTTGTAAACGTGCAAGAAGGATTTTGACGAGAAATATTTTCTGGTACGACACAGTGACCAAACATTCCTTGCAGTAGATGCAGCTACTGATTCGATGTATTGTAATCGCTCCAGTGATTAGAGCGTCGACTACTTTACTGAAAAGAGGTAAAAGAAGAATAGGGATCAGAGTGTTCCCAACGGTTCTTAAAAACAGGAACTAGAGAGAAGGACTTCCAACAAGCTCGAAAGTAGGAAGCAGCGAGTCGTTTGTTGTAAATTTCGGAGAGAATGGAGCCAGATCATTTCTTTAGGAGGACGGCATTGATCCCGTCAGATCTGCTTGCCTTGTGGGGGGTCTAATTTAGAAAAGATGTCAGAAACTAGAGACGGCTGCACATGTAATTCAGTAAAAAATTCCTCCTTGGAGGTATTTCTAACGCAGGCTTATCATCTCTCAGTTGCGTCTCTGTCTTTGGGCAGAGTGCGCCCAGGGGCTTCTCTGTCAAAGGACAGAGGGGCAACTGAGGAAAATAATACTGAAGAGGTGCCCAGCCCTGGGGAACAGCTGCCCGAGGCCGCGCCCTCCCATTGCACCAGAGGGAAGGATCGGTGCTCTCACCGAGGCCAGCGCAACCGACGGACATCCCCACCTTGTGCCACATCTCATCCTAGTGAGGGGACAGAGTAAATACCACATGTAATTCAGTAGAGCCTCTAGGAAGAAAATCTATCAGAGGTTGAACTCTTTTTCTGTCCGTATGTAAGCCGTTTGCTGCCAGTATAGGTTCTAGATTAAATATCCTTCTCAAATATGCCATACTACAGTTAAAAATTAGCCTTTCCCTACCAAAACGTAGCAACATAGCATTATAAAAATTTACTGTCATCACAAACCAGTGATATTTCATATTCTGCTATATTTCTTTTAGTAATACTCTCGCTTCTAATACAATTAATATTATCGATTAACTCATACCTCAACTCTACATTCACTAAATATCGTAATACTCAGATTATTGATTAACTTGCAGTGATTCACATATAAGAAGCAGAAGTTGCGTCCCCTGCCTTGTTAGGCTATAATGAAGTAAGGCCTATTAAACTCCTATAGAAAGACTTTTTGATGAAAACATACTAAGTTTCCCCCTCTTTTTCTCTCTCTAACCGCCAAACTGTTAGACCAGAAAAACGTGCTTTCTTAAATGAGTTTAAATGATTATTAAATGTCTCTACATACAGATAAGCATAAAACAAATTCTTTCTTTGCATTAATACATACATATCAATATATTAAGAAATGGACAAAGTCCGACAATTTATTTATTAAAGACATTTTTATGTTTAACGTTCTTTTTTATAGATACAAGTATTTAAGTAAATGCTCTGTTTATAATAAACAGTATTAAATTATATAAATTATTATATTTAATACTGTTTATTATAAACAGAGCATTTACTTAAATACTTGTATCTATAAAAAGAACGTTAAACATAAAAATATCTTTCATAAATAATACATATCAACCTATATAATAAATGTGAATATCAGTATGTCACACTTTTTCAACTTTACTCCTAGAGGCTGTAGCCCAGTATAACATACCAGTGTGGAAATGGGCCCACTCCGTAAGCAAATTAAAAACATTTCCCGGTCGGATCCGGATCCGGACCCGCAATCCTGAAATTTTTAATTTCCAAGTTTCATTTCTCCGATTGTTTTCGGAATCCGCTATTTTGGCTTCTACTGATAAAGAACAATTAAGGGGACACAATTCTGTAACTTTCAATAGCTCATGTTCAAATGAAAAAAAAATTACTGTTCGCAAATTATATTGTTTCAAAGTAAAATTGTCCGTGTTTTCAACTTTACTGCACGAGGCCGTAGCCCAACATATCATATCATTTTAGATTCAGGCTGACTTCGTGAGCCAATTAAAAACATTCCGTGGAGGATCCCAACCAGTAATCCTGAAATTTTGGATTTCCAAATTTTCATTACTGCGACTGTTTTCGGCGATTTTTGTACGTGATTCTTCGCGATAAATTTCTTTGTACGATAAGAAATTTTATAACTTGGAAATAAATTTGGGAATAATGGAAATTAATAGCGAAATCCAGCGAAATAAAAATAATTGTTTGTACGGAAAGTAAGGATCTACATACATCAAATTGTCTTTAAATTAAGTGGTTGCAGAAGAATTAAGGTTGAACTTTTAAAAGGTAAGCTTAAATATTAATACAATACTTAAATGCAACAATAAATCTTTAGTTCCTCTGTAGCTTATTGTTGCCTATCGCATATACACCTCCTTACATATTGTGATGAAGGCCCCATCAAGAGCCCTCGACAAGAGTTAACTTAAATGCCACCCGAGAGGGTGCTTTTTGTTAGTGTGTATATATATATATATATATATATATATATATATATGTGTGTGTGTTTGTGTGTGTGCGTATGTGTGTGTGTGTGTGTGTGTGTGTGTGTGTGTGTGTGTGTGTGTGTGTGTGTGTGTGTTCTGTGAATAATATGCATCAATTATTTACACTATTTACTTTGTTCGGACTATTGTCCTCATCTTTATTGTCATAGCCACGATGTTTCGGCCGTTGTGCGCTCCGGCCTTCCCCAGGTGACATACGTTGGAATTTTGAACCGAACCCTTTGGATAAATCCGTTGGTTGAAGTTATACAAAAGTGACTTTATCCAAAGAGTTGTGAGTTCAATACCTGTCCACAGCAGAGGTGAACAGAAACTTGGGGAGTTGAGTTACTAAAGGGAGATAACGCAAACTGGGACGTCCTAAAAAGGCATGACACGTGGAAGTAAAACAATCTACCTCCGTTGACTAGTGTTCCGTTCAATGTTCCAACCTATAACACCTAAAGAAGGCCGGGGTGTTCAACGACCGAAACTTCGTTAATATGACAACAAAGATAAGGACAACAGTCTGAACACGGTAAATAGTGTAAATAGTTACAATACCTCATTTCAGAAATATAGACAAATTTTGATGAATTACTTATGTAAGCAATTGTATGTTTAATCAAGGATCAATCATTTAATATTTTTTTATATCTTGTTACATGCACACTAAAGACTGTTTATCTTTTATTTCATGTTTTTACATAATATTACACCCGAATATTAATTTAACATGTTGTGGACGGATGATGTAATCCTGTATAAAAATAACAAGACACAGAACAAGGTCTCATATCATTCGCACACCCACAACAAACTCATGCCTCGTCTCGAATTTCGCCAATTGTTTGTATATCGTAATTATCTCCCTTGCCATAAAATTAGGATTATCGATTAACTAATTCCTCGCGTCTAATTTCCCCATTTGTCGGTAAAATGTAATTCTCTCCCTTGCAATAAAAATTAAAAGCATGGATTAACTCATGCTTCGACATTAGTTCTCCTAATTTTCAATTTATTGTATTTCTCTTCCTTCCAATAAAACTAAGGCGATAATGCCACTAAGACGCAAAGGAGTCACAGAGAAATGAGAAGAAAAAAGAGAATGAAAGGACTATAATGGGGATGATCGAGGAAAGGGTAAAAATAGAATAGGATTCAAGAAGACAAAAATGGCGATTGACGTTGCATTTAAATTTTTGAAGTGTGTAGTTATCCGGGAAGCAAGAAATTGGGAGTTCAAACAGGTGAGAATTTCATGGAAAGAAACTGTTCGAGTAGAAGTGGTGGTTGCATCTAACTAGTTCAGCAGTAAAATAGTGGCAAACTGGCATTCGCATTTATTATATAGATTTAGTAAATGTTTATAAATGTATGAATAAAAAACTCCATATTTATTTCTTTATGAGTTGGTAAATGATAAATATTGCATAGCATTAGTTTTAATTGTATTAGTTTTGGAATGCTGCAAATATTGAATTATTCTTGTAAATCATCGCCTTTTTAAAAGAATGCATATTGCCGGGGAGTGAAGGTAGTTAAAATAATAGCGGTGTTAATGGAAAAGGCGTCCTTTTGACACTGTTTTTTTGCAGGCACGATGGTCGAGTTTGTCAAAAATTCTTTTTACATTTATTTCTTTATAAATAGTAAATACGAAATATTTAATTATAGTTACTTCACATACTATTGTCAATATAGAATTATACTTAGAAATCTAATAGATAAATAATGTTTATCTTTGTTGCTAATTCTCAAGAATAAATAAAATAAATGTATAAATCCACTTTTAATACGTTTGGGTTTTATTAAGATTATACTTATATCAACATTTTTTAAAACGATAAACATTGCCGAGGGAGTCAAAAGCGTATACAGTAATAGCGATGTCAAGAGAATAAGAGTCCTTTTGACAAACTGTGTTTATCTTATTTTTTTTTTTTTTAACAAAGGTTAAACATTGCCAAAACAGAATTCTTTTGAATGTTAAAGTAACAAGTATCAGCAAACTTAATTGTACTGAGGTAGAATAAGTGACTTAGAACCGACTATGTCAAAAGCTTTCCTCCTTGCTGGCTCGACTAGATTAATTTAAACGCGTTACTAGATTGGCAACTAGGTCTCACTATTTTACTGTCATCCATGAAATAAAAATAATTGTCTGTACGTAAAGTATGGTCTTACGTACATCAAATTGTCTTTAAATTAAGTGGCAGCAGATGAATTGTCGTTGAACTTTTAAAAGGTAACCTTAAATATTAATGCAATACGTAAATGCAGCGATCGATTTGAGTATTTCTGTAGTTTATTGTTGCATATCGCATCTACTCCTCCCTAACTATTGTGATGAAGGCCCAATCAAGAGCCCTTAAATGCCACTCGAGCGGGCAACTTTTAAGCTAGTTATTAAAATATGTGACCCCTTTATAAGGAAATCCTTATTATTTACCATTTTATAAAGTTCGAATCAACTGGCAGTTAGCCGATGTTTTGCCAAGCATTCCAATAAATAATATAATAACCCTATTTATCAATATTTTATTATTAATAGTATACTTATTATTAGTAGTAGTAATGTTTGTACATGTAGTGGTAGTAGTAGCATTGGTAGTGATGGTTACAAAATTGCCATTTATCATTTTAGTAAGAATAACAGATTTAGTTGCGGTGATGTTTTTTTAAAATTGAGGCTCACCCTTTACAAGGCCTGGGGGCCATTCAAGGCAGAGGGTTACAGAGTAAGAAGCACATAGGTGGGGAAGATGAGTGAGGGCGGATCCTAGCTGAGAAGGTTCTTACTGGCGGAACCAAGGAATGCGGTTGGTCTGAGTGGTGGCGCTGTTGGTTGTGGTGTTTTATAGTTATAAATGTGCTAATGTTTTATTACTATTATTATTATCATTATTATTATTATTATTAGTAGTAGTAGTAGTAGTAGCATTAGTAGAATTGATTATAGATCTATTGTTAATTATTATTTCAGCAGAAGTAGTAGTAATAGCAGCGATGGTGATTGTTATGGAGGCAGTAATTTCTTTAGAGTTGTTTATTTTTATTATTATTATTAGTAGTAGTAGTAGTAGTAGTAGTACTAGTAGTAACAGCAACATTGGTAGAATTGGTTATAGATCTACTGTTAATTATTATTTTAGTAGTAGTAATAGTAATAGCAGCGATGGTGGTATTATGGAGGTAGTGATTTCTTTAGAGTTGCTTATTATTATTATTATTATTATTAGTAGTAGTAGTAGTAGTAGTAGTAACATTGGTAGAATTGGTTATAGATCTATAGATCTACTGTCTACTGAGGTAGTGATTTCTTTACAGTTGTTATTTATTAGTATTATTATTAGTAGTATTAGCGTTAGTAGTGTTAGTAGTGATGGTTATAGACCAGTTATTTATTATCAGTAGTAGTAGTAGCGGTAATGATGGTTAGTAGTAGGTAGTCAATAGCGTTAGTGGTCATAGTCATACGCATTTATTATTATTATTATTGTTGACGATGTTATTATTATTATTGTTATTATTATTGCCTATTACTGGCAGACATTACCCTAAGAAAACAATATTACCTGGCTTACATCTGTATAGATGAATCAATGTGTTGTATCGATTTAGCATATATCCCGTGAAGCCTCTTTGCTTCAGTAACCCTCGGGCACGTTAATAGGTTATCACGTGAGTAGATTATTAGGTTGCAATCGGGTTTATTTATTTATTTTTACATGCCTTACTGCAGTAATCAGTTATGTGAGTGAGACTGATGAGTTTGCAATATAATAGAATTGATTGCATAATTGCTCCTCAGTCATCAACGACACTGACATTCTGTTTTAGTGAATAGCCGAAAGGTTAGAGACTACAGTAGTGGGAGTGGCGCTGGTGATGATGATGAAGATTTTTTTTAAAAACTTATTGCTATCAGTTCCTCAGCAGAACCGCCATCATTATGTTAACGCCACACATTATTAACGCCACACATTATTTACGGGCGCCCAGCATCGAAATGTTGGGCGCCTGCCGTAGAACGATACTTTGCTCTAACGTTGGCAGTGTAAAAAGCTAGATAATTTGCAGTGCTTAGCTTAGCTTAGCCTGGTGCCTCGAAACAATATTGGGACACTCAGTGAGAAACAAACTCACTGCACTAATTTGAGAGCCATCTACGTCAACATCGGGATTTGCATAAAGATTATCTAATCTGAGAAACTAGCTTGTTAACCATCACTCTCTGGTAGATATACATACAATACTTTCTCTCGCGTTTTTTGCCTTTCTCGAGCCGAGTCTACGACCAAATCAAAACACTGGTTTTCGTTCACTGAAGTTAAGCAGCGTCGCGTTCGGTCAATACTTAGATGGGGGACCGTTTGGAAACACCGGATATTGTAAGCAACCTCCCGCATTCTTAAATATGTTTTGGCTTAAAATAACGCACGAAGGGTTGATAATCCGTAAAAAAAAAAGAAAAACATCGATCAACCAACAAACCCTCTCTTGTATGTATTTTGATAGCCATCTACGTCAGCATCGGGATTTAGCATAAAGAGCGACGTTTTCAAATACATCTGAAAGATTTTTCTTCCATCACTTTTTGCTATAGCCTCGGCTGGATTACCTGGAATAGGATATTTCTTCGCTCCTGAAAAAATAGCTACAACTTTCTAAAGTGCCTGTTTTATTACACATTGTTTGTAGTTCACCTGCTGTCGTGTTCGGGACTTGACGTTCCCACCTTTTCATTTCTTATTACGATTCTCAGTAGAAGAAAAGAAAATACGATTTGTAATGAAGTCTGTTATCGTCAGAATTAGAGTCAAGTGACAGCTGCTATTTTTTTTTTTTTTTTTTTTAAAGATTTTAATATGAACGAGTTTGACAGAAAAAGCCTTTTCTTCCTGGGTTAATGGAATCAGCTTTTTCTTTTAAAAAATTCAGGGGGAAAAAAATCGAAGACAAGAGTACTATGCATATGAACATTGACAAGTATTCCATGTCGAATTCTACCTCAGAACACAGCAAATTGTCAGGAATTATGCCTGTTCAGGTGATATTTTATTTTATCTTTTGTTCTCATTTTATATTATTTTTTTTACTAAGAGTACACGTGAAAATTTCACGCTTTTCTGTTTTGAATTTTATAAGTCATAATTCTTAATTTAATTATTGATTAAATTCCTTGCGAATACGGCGGTTATAAAATCCCCTTGGAAATTCTACCGTTGTATCATTAAATATTTGAGCCTAACAACTTTAATAAAATATACGATTTTTTTTCTCTCCGGAATCTGTCTTACATATATATAAGTCTACCATTCGTCCATGCTTAAAATATTACTGCCACATATGGTCCGGTGCCCCTGCTATTTACCTTGAGCTCCTTGATAAAATCCAAAGAAGAATCTGCAATATTATCAGTCCTGATCTGTTGACTCGGTTTCAGTCACTTACCCACTGCCATAAGGTTGCCACTCTGTGATTTTTTTTATAAATACTTTCATGGTAATTGTTCGAATGAGCTCTTCGCTATGGTACCTAGTCTCTGAATTTAAGCGCAGTACTAGACTGGCGTCGAGATCTCATCAATTTGCAGTCAAGATGGCTACATGTAGCCGTAAGTTCTATGCTAACAACCCAAAGTCTATTTTATTAATGAAGGATAATTGTCAATGAAACTTTAATAATATTGAAGAAGATTCGTGAGATGCATAGCATTATAAAATGTGTCTATTTTAGCGTTACAATTTTTTATCTTTTTTATCTTTCTTTTTCTTTTCTTTTTCCCTCTTTTTTCTTTCATATTTACATTTCACTGATGCAGACGTCAAGCTCCTGGTAGCGTTATTGCTTCCTCTATATTATCTTCTATTTATTTCTTTTCTTTCTTTCTTTCTTTCTTTCTTTCTTTTTTCTATTTTCTTGAGCATTTCCAGGCATCTCCGGGCAACAACAATAATAATATATATATATATATATATATATATATATATATATATATATATATATATATATATATGGAATTAAAATATTAAAGGTAATTCGTTTCTTTTTTTTTTTTAATTTTTAGCAGTAAATAAATGAATAGCAGATAAGACGCAAAATGCTTTTATTCAATAGATAATCGAATTATTGATTTGTTTTTTATGACTTATCACCCTGTGTGGGTTATTTAAAACTGAGCATATTTTAGATTGTAAGAACAATTGGGGAGTGAATATTGTATATATATATATATATATATATATATATATATATATATATATATATTTGAAAATATCAATGGTTTTCTCGATCCATTTACTATTTAACCCATAGCTGATGGAGAAGTTGGATTCATTCTTTTCCCCACCACCCTCACATCCTATTTAATTACTCAACATTCTGTCTTCATAAAATATACCATAAACTGACTAGATTAAATATTTGAATATTTTGCGTCTTATCTGGGATCAATTTATATACTGCTAAAAACTTAAAGAAACTAAGTGTGGTAATCCCTTAAATTTTTACCAGGGCATGTAATACCTGGCCTCATGGTGTTGTGGGGTTTCACAAGTTACAGATCTCGCTTGCCTCTAGTGTTTGCAGAGGAATGTTTGGACAGCACCGGGTACATCCAGAAAATTGTTCAAGCCGTTCTACTGCCATTTTTGCATCTACAAGGCAAAATGCTTTTCCAACAGTATAATGCCCGCCCACCTGATGCCCATTGTACTCAACTTGCTCTGTAGGATGTTCGATAACTTCTTTGGCTGGCACAATCGATCGTCAGACCTCCCCACCCGCATTGAACATGTATGAAACATGATGGAACATGACGTATCGCAAAATGATATTCGTCATCTCTACGAATGTATGGATGCAAGACCACAGACCTGTTTTAACACCCATGGAGGTTATACAGTCTATTAATATGGATATCCATTAATATGTTATATTCATATGGATATACAGTATATTAATATGGATATATATGTATATTTATATGGATATCCATAATATGGATATGTTATATTCATATGGATATACAGTATATTAATATGGATATCCATTAATATGTTATATTCATATGGATATACAGTATATTAATATGGATATCCATTAATATGTTATATTCACATGGATATACAGTTTATTAATATGGATATTCATTAATATGTTATATTCATTTTATATTATTAATATGGGATATATATTCACATGGATATACAGTTTATCAATATGGATATTCATTAATATGTTATATTACTATGATTACATATCATGGATGTATATATATATATGTATATATATATATATATATAGTTATTAATATGGATATACATTAATTCTTTTATATCAATATGGATATACAGTATATTAATATGGTATGAGTATTGCTGGTACACATCTTGTTTTCAAATCTGTACGTATATTGATCTGTATATGTAACCATTTATATTGTAATCTAACTATAAAACTGAGTCATAATTATTTTCTGTGTTTGTTTATCATCCTTTAACGAAATTGACTTACGACTCATCCTAACATTTCTTGCTACCGTTTGTATCTTTATCAGACTATATATGATACAGATTTTTTTTATTATTTATATCTTATGATATGTTATGTGCTAGGAAAGTTGGTTCACTCTATCATGCCAAACAATTCTACTCGTCAGAGTCGCTCTTACACAATTATAAATCAATCTTTCGTCCGTTCATTGAATATTGCTGCCATATCTGGTCTGGAGCTCCTGTTATATATCTAGAGATTATCGACAAAATCCAAGGAAGGTTCTGTAATGTTATCGGTCCTGACCTGGCATTTCGACTTCAGTTATTTTCCCATCGCCGTAACATGGCTTTCCTCTGTCTTTTCTATAAATATTATCACAGCAATTGTTCTAATGAGCTCTCCTCCTTGGTACCCCGACCGCATGACTATTAGGGTACTATAGATTAGCAACTAAATCTCATCGTTTTACTGCTGAACTAGCTAAATACAAGAGAACTAGCTAATCAATTATTCTAGCTAAACAATTATTCTACAGAATAATTTAGCTAGTTCTCTAGTTTATCTCAATATTATTCATGCACTTGAAAACCCCAATATCAGAAACATTACATTGGAAGTACTATGAATACGTTCAAAAATCTTTGGTATCGACATATATATATATATTTGTATTTTTAAATGGTTTAGCGATGCTAACTATAATCTACATTTGTTTGATAGCGATTTAATTTAAAATATTTTGTTGACTTAATACTAAACAGTTGTGATTCTGAATTCATTATAGTCATTTAGATAAGACAGTACGTATTTTTTAATAAGTATGTATATCTCTACTTCTGCTTATATGGGTGTATATACTTAGGTACTTGTATTTGCGCATGTTTGTCTGAGTGTTGGTTTATTTGCGTGTTTTTATATGTAAGAGTGTGGGTTAATATGCTTGTTTGTATTTATATCTATATGTCCGTGTATATATTTGTATATGTATGCGCATGTATATATATGTGTGTGCGTGTATGAATATATCTGTATATATGTATGTATATATATATATTTATGTATCTATTTAAGTATATATTTATATATTAGTGTCCGTGTATGCATTCATGTGTACTCATACATATATTGATATATATGTGGGTGCATGCATATATGTGTAAATGTGTTTTCATTTGTGTATATATGCTGGTTCCTATTTTCCATGTTGTATTTTGTTTGGGCATGCAAATTTGGCGGTTAGATTTTTTTTATGTGTATGCGTATATGTTGTGTCTGTTCATTTGTATATATATATGTTTGTCTTTTTTCTTTGCTTTGTTCATAGCCGAATATTTGTTTTTCAATTTTACCCTTCTTAACTTTCATCAATTAAACCCTTTTTTATTTATATATCTTTGTCCATGTATGTAAAATTTTGATTGTTGGTTTGTACTTGCTTATTAATAATTTTAGGCTTGAATCCTGGTGGGTCTGTCTATGTCTTTATTAGTGTATGTGTATCTGATATCTTGTATATGCTTTTAATTGTATGTATATGTGTCTATTATTATTTTCTTTGACGTGGATTTCACTATTTCCGATGTCGTCCGTGTTTTTGCATGTTAATATATCTAAATATATTTACTTATTTGTGTATTATGATGTGATTGTGTCTGTCTTGTCATTTTAGAAACTTCTTTCCCTGTCCACATCATCTGAATTCAGAGCCCTTCAATTGTGTCTAAGGTGTTACGATGTTTGAATCTTCTTAGATTAGCGTTTGTTCTAACTGAAAATTTGACTTTTCGATTAAAACAATAAATAAATAAAAAATATATGTATATTTTCCTTTCTTCCGTCTTCGAATAATTTTATAATATTTTAAAACTTAAGGCAAGGTTAAATTTAAAATTTTTAATTTCTATTTTTTAACTTTATTGGAAAATTAAAAATTTAATTTGTTAGAATGATTTCTAATTTAGTCTAACAAATATTAAAGCATTAATAAATTGTATCTAAGGATCGTTGTCAAGTTCTTTGAATTATCGTATAATTGTATTTTGATTGGTCATTGTATATTGCGTAATAATGTTTCCCTATTGAGGGGAGTTTGGTTGGTTTTGAACTTTTTAAAACTCTTTATTCTGCAATCAACACCATCACTTAACAAGACACCAAAAGTGCTGAAACAAAATGGCGACTTTTGTAGCGATGTTATAACATGTTTAGGTTATAATTTTTGAATAAATTCTATTTGCACTACTCCATATTGTGCACTCTTTTCAGAAAAGTGTTTTTGGTTATTGGAATTTTATTCCGTCTATACCAATCTTATACGTATATATATATATATATATATATATATATATATATTAAGTATAAAAGAATAGAAATTTTAAATTAAATCTAACTCACACATGTCTTCTCTCTCCCCCTCACTTCCTCACTTCGTTAATTTACATAATACGGCCCGTCAAAAATGTGTAAATTTCTTTTCATTTTTTGTTTCAACCTTTGGAAGTAAAGTCTGATGATCCGCAGTCCTTTAAAAGGGCTGTGACGAAATAATTTATTACATGGAACCTTAAAGTGGTCTGTTTTTATTTAAATTATTTGCTCTGGATTTACGTTGAGCTCTCTGGATTTTTATCCTCCTTGGATTTACCCATACGGATTACCTAGTTTTTTTAAAACTATATATAATATATATATATATATATATATATATATATATATATATATATATATATAATACACACATGCACAAATGAGAGAAAGAACAGATGAAGTAAAATTTTGCTGTTTGTAGCATTTACTTTTAAAAGTGCTCAATACAAAGTGGAGCAATATATATTCGAAACACGAAAGTTATAGGGGTAGTGATTTCAACGTGTTTTTGCTATAGTATCTTAAAATAAAAAATATATATATATATATATATATATATATATATATATATATATATATGTGTGTGTGTGTGTGTGTGTGTGTGTGTGTGTGTGTATGAGTGTGTATGTATAGCATATGTATTTTCAAAAGTTGATATTTTTATTCACTTAAAATGATCCTTGTCTTATCGCTTTATTTATTTTTAAAAAGATCTTTTGATATATATTTATATATATTTTTTGTAGAAGATATTTTTAAAAAATGTTTTTTAATTTTTTTTTTTTTGAGAAAATTGTTTTAGATTTAAATTTTTTAATACTTCATTTTCATAACCACCTAAGCTTTTTTTTTTTTTTTAAATTAAAACGGGTATGATTGATGATGTAAACTCGGTAAATGAATTGAAAAGACAACTTATGAATATGTTCCCTTTTGTAAATTTTACCCTCTGTTGCTTGTCATGTCGGCATCATCCCTTTTCTTTTTTTTTTTCTTTTTTTCTTTCTCTTTCCTTTCTTCCAATTGCCTTTTTTTCTATATATCTTATTTGTCACATCCGGTGAAAAGAGGTCGGCATTTTCTCTATAACTTCCCTTCCTTTCCCTATCTTACTTTCCCCTTATCTCTCTCCAGATATCTATATCTCCATCTCTTTCTCTCTCTTTCCCTTCCCCCATATGAAAACCTTATTTTAAAATCTGTATCTTCCCATTTTATGTTTGATAAATTTAATTTTTTTATTTTTATTATTTTTTTTCGCTTGTGACTAGATAAATTTAAAATTCATCTATTGCTGTAAAATTGTTTGGTCTGGTGAGACGAGGACTGTTTGATCTCACGAACTAAAATATTACCATGGATTTCTAAAGTCTCCGCTTTCATCATTATTATTTGCTCTGTTCTTACATTGAACTCTGTTTGGATTTATATCCTCTTTGGAATTATCCATACTAATTATCAAATAATATACATACATACATATATATATATATATATATATATATATATATATATATATATATATATATATATATATATATATGTAAAATGTAAAATGTGGTTGGTTACCTAAGAATAAATCGGATGTAAGTTTATAACCACGTATTTGGTTCTGACGTTTCCGCCAAAATGTAAAACTAAAAATGGCGAGAGGTGATGAGGATTAATGCAGGTTATTGAAAGGTTACAGCAGACAATATTCAAGCCTAATTCCTCGTTTAGTTAAAAAAAAAATAGAGAGAGAAAATATTTTTTCTTCGACTAAAAGTTAAAGAGATTAAGTATTTTGAAACGATAATGTGGGAAAAGAATTAATGTAACGGTTATATATAGAAAAATCATTAGAAATGCTTTCTGTCGTAAAAAAAATTGCTGAAAAGCGTATATATCTTTCCATATCTTTCCATCTCCATCTCTCTCTCTCTCTCTCTCTCTCTCTCTCTCTCTCTCTCTCTCTCTCTCTATATATATATATATATATATATATATATATATATGATATATATATATATATATATATATATATATATATATATATAGATAGATAGATAGATAGATAGATAGATAGATAGATATCCTCTCGGAGACCCTTCGACAGTGGTCTCTAGTGAAAAGTGTAAATTTAAAAAAAACACTTGCTGGTACTCTAAGAATGCATTACTCTTCAAGTACGAATTGAGTTCTCTTAGCTACTGGGGTATTTCGTATAGAAAAAAAACGCTAAAATTTCCCTTTCTCTTTACCGTGCATCGACGGCTTAGGGGTAGCATCTCTGACTAATGCCAAATCGGTCTAGTTTCGATCCCGGTGTGAAGCAATCGGACTTAAGTGATACAGCGAAATAGTCTGTCTGTGGATAACTATATATATATATATATATATATAAAAATTTGGTTTTAAGTTATGCCATATTTATGACTTAAAGTGCTCAATATCGGGGATAGAACGTATGTAAAATTGGACACCGAAGTCAATACCCTCTTTTTATATAATATATATATATATATATATATATATATATATATATATATATATTAGGCATCTCCACTGAATTTTCGATACTTAAGTTTTATAATAAATTTTAGAAAATGAAAAGCCATTCTTGATGCTTTCATTTTACCTTTAATTGAAAGCTAAATGATATTAAATTGACTATTTCTAGTAAGCAAAATACTCTGATGTATTTCAAATAGGAATTATATTGATTGGAATCTCAACTATTTGGTCACTTTCAAAAAATCGGACATTTTTGACATGTTTTGACACGTTTGTAAACAAAAGTTAATTGTCGGTTTTAAAAATCTTCCAAAAATAAAATATAATTTCTGAAACTTTATTTGAGGAATATTAGCTGATTTGAAGTATAATTACTCTTATTTGAAAAAAATATTATTTACTTTAAGTTTAAAATAACAAAGAAATTGATTTTTAAAACAAACGTTAGCGGCGATTGAGGGCTTATCACCGTCGCTTGTCACTTGTAGATCACTTGACAAGCGATGATAAAATTTGTCAACACCTTTACTGTTGTTCTACGCTGACATTATATGTTAAAACATAATTTAAGAAAATGACGAGTAAGCGCCCTTTTTAAATAATTTTAAAGTACTCAGTGAACTTAAACATGTTGGAAAATATTCTCCGTAATCAAATTATAGGAGTTTAAAATTACTGTAGTCATCACTCTTATTTTCTGATTATGTCGTGTATGGTCGACCATATTTTCAAACAGGTGTAAGTTATGTAGTATTTTATATACATAAAAAATTAAAAAAAAAACATTTTTAAAAATATTGGGTCTAAACGACTTATATTGAGCTTTTCAATTTTTGATTCATAAATATAGTTTTTACTTAATAATAATAGCACCTAACCGGAATTAATGCAGAATTTTAAACGATTTATAATATTATAAATTATTATAATTAAAATTAAAAAAAATGAAAACATTTCTTGTAAAATTTATTGATCGAAAAGAATTTTTCTTAAGACAATAGAAGTCCTTAATAAATCTTATTTATAAAAGCAATTAAAAGTTTTTCTATTTAGCGTCTTATTTTTATTGCATTTTTTATTTTAAGATTCGGAGCAGATTTTCGGGAAATGAGTAGTAGCTTGAAAATAAAAATGTGATTTACATTCTCTAAGGAGTCCTGCTTTTTAACTAATAAAACAAATTTTGAGATTGCGTTTTAATTTCTCGAAATTTCATGAAATTAAATAAGTGGCAGGTAACACGTGTAAAAAAGATTTTTTTTTACTAAGATTTTCTAAAAAAAATTTCCAAAATAATTTAATTCATTTATGAATAACCCCTGAAAGTTTCATTAAAATCCGACAATTATTTGATTTTTACCAGAATTTCCAAATCAATGTGTATTTCACCGGAAAAAAGCCCCCAAAACACTAATCGTAAATATTACGTCGACCGCTAACGCAAGAAACAAGATTCTTAAGCAAAAAATCGAACGCTCTAGAAAGGATTAAAAAATTTAATAAAAGAATAAAAATACTTTGATCTTTCCTCCTAATAATGACATAAACATTTTACCACTAAATATTTGTTTTTATTAAGCCTTTTTTCATCATGCTCTACTGTTTACAGCGAGCAAGTGGAGGCACCATATATATATATATATAAAAGAAATATGTTGTAGTGGTTCCAACGAGAGAAAAGTATGTATATTAAAAAGAAGAGGGGTGCCGCAAACGTTTTTGGTTGTAATGGATTTATTGAGAAAAAATATTATACTTTGTTTTACATAATTTCACGACACGTGTTTCTGGTCTGGTCTCGCAACCGTCTTCAGGTGAAAGTGGAGATTTTTACATATTATTAAAAATAATATACGCACGCATATATACACGCATGCTGACAGGAACACGCCAAAATAGAAACAGATCCAAGAGCACATAGAGGTCACTAAAACATTAAAAGATTAAATGCCGATAACTACTGCTGGATTAAATGCCGATAACTACTCGCTGGACAAACCTTAATTGTTTTATGACCCTTCACAGAACTCTTCATTGACAATTTAGAAAGAAAATTCGGATTGCCAACACACAAACAGAATGTCTCATATCGAGAATATTCCACATTGAACATGAAGAAAAATTAATTATTTTTTAATATATAAAATCTCCACTTTCACCTGAAGACAGTTTGAGAGACCAGACCAGAAACACGT
The DNA here is from genome assembly GCA_903632075.3 of Acanthosepion pharaonis. Taxonomy (NCBI): domain Eukaryota; kingdom Metazoa; phylum Mollusca; class Cephalopoda; order Sepiida; family Sepiidae; genus Acanthosepion; species Acanthosepion pharaonis. Next base: position 1,294,146 of record CAHIKZ030005534.1, read on the forward strand.
GTCGTGAAATTATGTAAAACAAAGTATAATATTTTTTCTCAATAAATCCACATTACAACCAAAAACGTTTGCGGCACCCCCTCTTCTTTTTATATATATATATATATATATATATATATATATATATATATATATATATAGAGAGAGAGAGAGAGAGAGAGAGAGAAAGATATAGATAGATCAGTACCTATCTATCGTTATTTTTTTATACTGTTTAGTTATTAAACGGTATATTTATTTATTTCCATCTACCGGCCTGAATATTTGAGAAATCTTAAGATAAATATGCCAGAAAACGCATCTTTTTCTAATAAGATTTCTTCGATATCCAGGCCGGTAGAGTGAAATAAATAAATATACTGTTTAATAACTAAACAATACATACTAAAATAACGATAGATAGATAGATAGATAGATAGATAGATAGATAGATAGATAGATTGGGGCAGATCAAGATAAATACATACGTAGGTATATTAAGCCGATAAAAGATATTCGAAATTTTCGGACACACCTGTGTCCTTTCTCAGAAAGTGATAAAATGTAGTTGGACTTTTGGTGGATGCATTATGTTTATGCGCATGTGTTATATCATTGATGAACTCTAGTAATTTGGGGCTAGTCGTTTGCCACGATTAGGGTTGTAGGGGGGTTTGTAGATGGCATTTGTGTAAACCGTATTCATTGAGTATGCCGAAATTCTTGTGTATTAGTCAATTATCAAAATGTTTATTCTAAATGGTATTTAGGGCATGAAAAACCTCGGTGGATAGGTTAATCCCCCCGATGTCATCAATTCCCGAGTAGGTATTTATGCAGATGACACTACCATTTATTCCTGTCTCGATAGCGAATCCGTCAGATTTGACAAAATAAACCTAGCAGCTGCTCTTGAAATGGACCTCCAATCAGTTTTAACTGGGTCAAGAAATCGCTTGTAAATTTTAATGCCTCCAAAACAAAACTTCTTTCATTTAAACGCCATAGAGAACCTTTACTGCCTGCCATCAGCATGGCTGACGCTAGACTCCAGGAGAGCAACTCACTGCGCCTTCTCGGCCTCACGTTTTGCATTGACTTGAAGTTGATCGACTACATCGAATCAATAGCTGCATCTACTGCAAGGAAAGTTGAAAGTTTCGAGCCAGAAAACTTTTCTCATCAGAATCAATCTTGCGCATCCGTCCGCGCGTTGAGTGCTATTTCCATATCTGCTCTGGTGTTCCTGCCGTACATTTCAAGATTCTTGAAAAAAATCCAAGGAAGGATCTGTAATGTAATCGAATCTGACCAGGCACCTCGACTTTCTCAACGACGTGGCGTGGCTTCAATCTGTTTTATCTACATGTATTTTCATTGGTAGTTTTCTGAAGACCATTTTTTCCTGGTGCCCCGACTACATGAATTTAAGCATATTGCTGGATTGACGTCTAGGTCAAACCCGTTTACTGTTAAACGAGCTAAATGCAACCGCCACTTCTCTCTTTTCTCGCACTTCCCACCTATGGAACTCTTCTTCCTTTCTTCCCTAATAACTACGATCTTCAAAAATTTAAATGCAATATCAATCGCTATCTTATGTCTTCTTGAATACCTTTCTTCTTTTGCTCTTTCCCCAATCCTTCCTGTTTACTTTCACTCCCTGTAGCACCTTACGAACTAGTGGCATTGCCGACGTGGTTGAGGTGAAATGATTAAAGAAATAGTCAGTGAACTGTGCGAATAGAGGCTGTGCTGTAGCATGATTTAGAAATTGTGTATTGTTCGGAATAGGCAGTTTTAAGAGCAAGAGTTCGTAGTCTAGAAGACGCAGCATCGTAGATCTGCTGCGCCTTGGATTTATGGGATATGTTCGCGGAGTATTGAAAATTGTTCTGAAATTTATGTCCTTCTGGAACAATATTGCTACTATGAAAAATATGAAAAATTATAATGTTTACATTGGAATTTCCGCTGGGGAATGGAAACAGAAATCTTACACCCATAGGTACTCATTTTCTAACCCTAAACTAAAGGTATTTAATTCAACATAAATACACAGAAGAATATTTCTTTGTATTTTCTGTATTTCTTTCTAGATTAAATTAACCGGCTCTGACAATAAAAAATACATTTATAGTAATGAAAGAGTACATATGAACAAAGGTTTTTTCGTACACATTTCTAATCAGAAAATGACGTGAATGTAATTTAATGAACATAGATATTCAAACATGGCGACCTGCTGAATTTCATTTTATGCATTAATCCGGGAAAGATGCGACATATCGACTCCTTACAATTTAATTTTCTTTGGAGCATTAGTAATTTCTTTTATAAAAATGTATTGAAGGTAATTTTTTTTTGTCAATCCCCTTTGACCAATTTAATCTTGCATTCAAAGTTTTTTTTTTTTATTTAATCCTGGTTTCTGAGGTAAAAATGCAACAAGCTTTCAATACAATGGCGCCATCATCCAGACCGTTATGATGTATATGATATGAGGCAGTGAGCTACGTCATGTTGAAAAATCCCACCGTGATGTTCTATGTTTGATATCAAATGTTTGTTCAACAGCTGGATATATTTGACACTATGCAAGCTACTGCCAATTTTAATCTTCTGGAACCATATACCATTTTTATATAACCGTAAAGTATCAATCTCTTATCCCCAAACATCACTAATCCAGGGTATGACGAAAAAATCAATCCGGTGGCAAGGTGTCTGATCGAGAGAGATTGAAGGTTTTCAGGAGCATGGAATCACCTCTTAATTGATGCTGTTCCCAGATCCATCCTGGTTCTAGGACAGTTTCGTACCAGACAATTGCGTCCCAGACAACTGCGTACCAGATAATTGCGTCCCTGGACATTTGCGCACCTAGACAAAATATATCTATATTTAGTTAAAGCCATAAAATAGTTCAAAATATTTAGATTTCGGCATTAAATAATCCATAGAGGTTGATATGCCGCTAAACAAAATCAACCAAACCAAACCAAACCAGTCAAATTATTTACATTTCGGCATTAAATAACCCATAGAGATGTTGATATGCCGCTAAACAAAACCAACCAAAGCAAACCAATCAAATTATTTATATTTTATCATTAAATAACCAATAAAGGTTGATATGCCGCGAAACAAAATCAACTAACCAATCAAACTTCACTGTTTTCCTCACATCACATGGTTTCTTTTTTCATTCCCGTATGTCTTTCGACAAATCTTTACTTATTAGAATTCAGCTGCATCCTAATTGCATTATTGAACATGGTCTTATTCCAGGCATCTGTATCCCGTAGTTCATACCTCTTTGACCAATTTATTCTTGTATTTCAAATTCTTTTTGTTTAATGCTGTTTTGTTTTGTTTTTTGTTGTATTTTTATAGATAAAATGCATCCTTTTGGTCAATAGGCTCAAAGGATTTAGTGGTATCTACTGAAACCAAACTTAGTGGCATCTACTGAAACCAAATTGTACCAATCGCACTTATCACTTGTCTTGCATTTTTTGGTTGATGCTTGGTTGTCCTGATTAGTTTCCATAGCTACCCAGGGCGATTATGTCTTGGCCAATCCGAAACATTATTAATGCCTTGAAGTTTCAAGGGGATTTCTGAAATGCCACTTCTTGAAATTCCGATAGTTGGCTTGTATTCTTTACAATCCCCACTATGTTCAATCTGGTTTCTTTGGATATTTCCACCATGATTGTCCAAACGTCTGTAATTTAATAGTTCATATCTCTTCAACCAAATTAATCTTGGCTTCAAATGCTTTTGGTTTAATGTTTGTTTCTTAGTTGAAAGGCGTCCCTTCGGCTTAAAGTAAATTTCTGATAATTATTAGATTATATGCGAATATTTTATATTGTGTTTTCTATAAATGAAACATTGGCTCTGTTGCAGTTAGCAGATTTTGTGTCAGGGTTTTTTGAATAAAAGGCTAGGATGGAACACATCTCTAAATGTGGCCGTGAAAAAGTTTAAGGACCTCATATAAACCAAGTCTGATATACAGTGTTTGAAAAACAGAAAAATGTCTATAATGAAAATTTATAACATAGTGTTCATTTCAGTAAGTTACAGTCGTCGTTGGTGGAACTCGTTGCCGGGTATTTGGGGTACCAATCAAGATTTTCTTTTGGGAAATGAGTCCTATCTGAAGAGACGTCCACAGCCACCGCAGGGTAGGGTAGAAGGGTTCAGGGGATGGGGAGTTCTTGCTTTTCTTTATGATCTCTTCATCTCTTCTATTTATCTTCTGGTGTTTTCGAAGGATGTTTTCATCTCCAATTGATTCTTTCTGAAGCTTCCGTCTCTCAAATGACCGGATCGATTTCTATCCTCATCAAGGTTTTTAGCTGATGCTTGAATCGACGATATGCAAGCTCTGAGAAGAGGATTTGTTTGGGTATGCGGATGTCTGGTATTCGGGCAAAATGTCCGGCCCATCGCAGTCACTGGTGAGTCATGATGGTTCCTAGGCTCTACATTGATATATATATATATATATATATATATATATATATATATATATATATATAAGTGTGTGTGTGTGTGTGTAGAGAGAGAGAGAGAGAGACAGACAGACAGACAGACAGACAGATTCTGAAGGCCAGAGCGTACAACGGTCGAAACGTTGTAAATATGGCAACAAAGATGTGAACTACAGTCCGAACAATGTAAATAGTGTAAATAGTTACAATACCTCATCTCAGAAATATAGACAGATTTTGAAGAAGGCCAGAACGTAAACTGTCGAAACCTTGTGAACATGGCAACAAAGATGTGAACTACAGTCCGAACAATGTAAATAGTGTAAATAGTTACAATACCTCATCTCAGAAATATAGACAGATTCTGAAGAAGGCCAGAACGTACAACGGTCGAAACGCTGTGAATAAGACAACAAAGATGAAGACAACAGTCCAAACAATGTAAATCGTTACAATACCTCATCTCAGAAAAATAGACGCATCATGAAGAAGGCTGGAGCCTAAAACAGCCGAAACGTCGTGAATATGACAATGAAGATGAGGACAACAGTCCAAACAATGTAAATAGTGCAAATAGAATACCTCATCTTAGAAATCTAGACAGATGTTAAATCCTTCACTGTCTGCATATGTATGATATGCCATTTCCTATGGCTAAACTCCCACATCTTTTTAAAATGCCACAGACTCTTCTGATGAACACTTCTCTTTAGTTCTGTCAGTAATTGCTCAATGATATTTAAGTCACGGCTCTGAAATGACCAGTCTTTCAATACGGTGACAACTTCATCAGCCAGAAAGATTGTGTACGACACATGTGTTGTGTTGAATGCAGTCAACGGTAATTCAAGTCAGATATCAAATTGTTTTCTTCGTCTACTGTGAGCCTTTTCACTTTCCCGGAGGCCATCTGACAAATTGTTATGGTAGGATCCACCTAATTTGCATAGTGGAGTACCGACCATATAAATATGGTTGATACCGGGAAGAGAGGGAGGAATCAAGAGATTCAACCAGAGACTCTGCTCGACTGCGACTCAGTGAACACATTCTCCAGGAACGGTCTTACAAGGAATATACAAAAGACTATATGTAAATATTGTGTACACTTTCTTGTTTCAATACATTTTGTTCTAAGTACCTTTTGTGTTGCATTATTATTCCATGCATTAGTCAAGTTTCAACACAAATTCTTGCTTCTTAGAATGCAACCAAATTTAGTTTCATCGTTGAATGCGATCTTATTCCAAACACCTTCATTCCAGAATCCATATCTATTTTACCAACTTAATCTTGCATTCAAATGCTTTTTGTTTATTGTTGTTTTTTGTTTGTTTGTTTTTTCTAAGAACGCCTTCAGTACATGTTCCCGAAGGATACAATTAGTGAAACAACAAATTGGACAAGTCGGGTTCATCTATCACTGATCTTGCAGTCTTTTATTTGGCTAAGATTTTATTGTTGTCATCAGTTTCTGTAACACACTATGTTGCAGCTTTCGACTACGTCTTGGTCTATCCGAAACACTACTATCATTATTTACATGGTATGACATACATTATTACGACAGGCTTATCTATATCTCTATCTATAAAAGGCAGGATATGTGTGTGTGTGTGTGTGTGTGTGTGTGTGTGTGTGTGTGTGTGTGTGTGTGTGTAACGAATGCATGGCCGCAATTTTCAACGGATTTCCCAACTCCCATCGATTTTTTCATGCTTCTATGGCAGTTTTCATGTAGTTTTCGGTCATTTTCTACTGGCCAGAGTGAGAGCCTATAGCTGGCTGCCACGAATAGGCAGGAAGATTCTATTGGCCAGCGTGAGAGCCAACAGCTGACTGACACGAATGTTAACTAGCATGCTAGTATGCAAAAAAAAACATCGATAGCTGCATTCGTCACAAGTGGGAAAAATTTAAATCTGCATGGCACTTTACTCCAATTGGTTCATTCGCTTGCTTAAACTCAACGTTGATTCTGATTCCACAGAACTGGGTAGGATGTGAAAAAGTATTTGTTGTTAACATTCTTTTTTCATTCGGTTTTTCCAGTTACGTGTCCTTTTTTAAAGCTGATCGTTTTGTGTTCATTTTGTTTTTTGGTTTTTTTTTCGTAACAGATTTAATGTTTAGTATAGAGCTTAGAAAAAATTCGCAGTGTGAGATAGGCAAGAAGTAAGACATGTAGCAACATCAGCACGGCAAAGGGCACTCCTTTAAAGGCAAGGAAGGGCAAAAATATTTTAAGTCAAGTGATAGCGATTGCTGTATGTGTCGTACGATTTTTGAATCAAGCACGGGCAACGCCGGGCTATGCTGCTAGTATATATATATAAAACAGAGGATATCTGTATGTCTGTCTGTGTGATACCTTTTCACTCGAGATCCATCCGACCGATTTTGACCAAACCTGGCATATACATTGTACAATGTAAGAGATAGGTTGTTAGCATAAAAAATCGATAATTTTAAACAAAAATCAGTAATCGATAAAGCCGATCTAAAATCGATAAATTCAATTTTTTCCTCTGATTTCGTTTAAACCCGGTATATAGGTTACTTACATCATAACGAGCTCAACGATACCTCATTTTTATTTCTACGCCACTGCGTTTGGCGAAACACCGCGAAAAACGAAAGATCGATTTCAATACAAATTAACAAGATTTTCAAGCAATCTAATACAAACTTCACTCAATTGTAGTCAACAATAAGTTGGGTGTTTAACAGTCATTTAACGTAATAATTGAGCCCACCCATATAGTGAAAACCCGCGTAAATAGCGAAAATAGCGATTTTTACTGCTTTCACTCTTATTTTTCGTTGATATTTCAACTAATTTTCATCAAACTTAATAATTGCTTTATAAATGTATCCTCTTTTGCATCCCTGGTAGCACATTGACAAACTGAATCCAAAATAATTGTGGGCTGAAGTGGGTCTTCATGTTGCCTGTTTTACCCTTTCATATCCTCAGCTAACTTCAATTGAATAGATACAGACTACTTCTGTTACATCACTGCCTTAATTCAAAATGTTTCTTAATGAAAGTACTTTAAAGTAATTGAAAAAAATAGACTCTGTTACATCTAAACATGATTCTGTTTTTGCTCCATTCTAATTGAACGCTTTTTCTGATCGACCAGCTGGATATGGTTGTTAGTTCTAACTGTTTACAAACATAAGATAAAAGAAATACTAGTCAAAAATCAATAAAATGACTGTTTTAATTAATAAATTCAAATACTATTGCATCTAATAGTACTAGTATAATAAAGACACAAGGAAATAAAATGAAAGAAATAGGATTACTTGCATTATTTACATTATTCGGACTGTTATCCTCATCTTCATTGCAATATTCACAAGGCTTCGGCCGTTCTTTGCTGTAGCCTTCTTCAGGTGATTGGAATTTCGAATCGAATTCTTTATTTCGTCCACCGGGGTAGATTGTTCTAGTTTCCACGTGCCATGTGAAATTCCAATCACCTGAAGAAGGTCGGCGCAAACAACGGCCGAAACGTTGTAAATATGGCAATGAAGATGAGGATAATAGTTCGAATAATATAAATAATGCAAGTAATTATAATGCCTATACGAGTGAAACATTAATACTTCAATCTTAGAAATCTTCTTTTATGCAATGTATTCTGTCAGGCCGTGGCGATCGTGGTTCAACGATTTCCTTTCTTTTGTAGCTGTTATTAATATTCTTTAATATCCTTCCCATTCCGTGACCTGTCATGAATTTACACAAACTTTTTGAGTTGGTTACTAAACGTTCCTTGTCATCAATATATAGTGTAGGTGTCAAATTCTCCAGGCCCTCTTTCAATACTATTTGTTGTAGCCTACCTACGGACGATAATGGGTATACCCCCATTTACATAAATATAGTATCAAATACTGTATGTTGGTCTGCAGCTGGAGACTCATTGTGAAATTCACTTGACTCACTTCTAGCAGTTGAATACTTCTTCTACGCGCCGCTGGCGAATCTTATATGTGTTGTTCTTGTCCTAAGTATTATCGTTCATTACCAACAATTGTTTGATTATTCTATTCAGTAACTTTCACTAGGTTACTACACTATGCATCCCAGAGATTTCAACACACTCTTTCTTATTTTGTAAGTCTCCTTTTTTTATTTTCTATCCATCTGATACTTAATAACCATGCCTCATTTGACTGCTGATAATCCACGTCGCTAAGCCAGGAGCAAGCCTAGCCGGTGTTCACACTGACTCACCAGAGTACATCTAATATAGGTCTGGGCATTTCCACGACGTCGAGGTACGTTGACCTTTAAAAGTGAAATTAGAAAACTGCCGCATGGTTGTTAGCAAAAGGATGAGCCCAAATTGCAAATTACAAATCGGACATGCCAAAGTGAAACAAGTACAAAAAAATTTAAATATCTGAGAAGTGTATTAACAGAGGATGGAAAGTTCGACACTGAAATCCGAAGACATAATGGGATAGCCAAAGATGCATTCCAAAATCTAAGCAGAGTATTAAGAGACAGGAAAAACATGTCCTCCTAAATGGTAACTATTATTATTATTAATACAGTGATGTTCAACCTGTACAAGACCCTAGAACGACTTGAGGTATAGTGTTTCGTTTAAACCCGGTATGCAGGGAACGAACGATGTTCTTATTTCAAGGAACCACAGAGGCACAGTTTATGGGCCTATGTGAAGAAGATAAGCGGTTAACGTTAAACATGAACAGGTTAAGATTGTAGGGATTATGGAAAGACACACTTGAAAGTCGGCTTCACAAAACATGGTGTTCGAGGGAAGAAGCTACTCAAGTAAAACTTACATCTCACCAATGGGATACGAAGGGAATTAGTGGGGTATAATCTGTATGACATAGCATGTCTTAGACATGAAGGTTAGAACTGGTGGAACTAAGGAATGTTGTCCGTCGGAAGACTTTCCATGGAAACAGCGATAGAGCAGCGAGACGTTGTGAGGCGGAAAATAATTCACACCCACACGGACGCGGAGGTGCTTTTGGAATCTACCGAGAATATAAAGTGTAGAATGGGCAGCTCCTGGCCACATATGGCAACAGTACCCCATTTTCAGCCTGATGTGACTATTGTAAAGGTAGAAGATAGCAAAAGGAGTCAGGTACTTACTGAATCTGTACTGGGAGCATCTTTAGCGATGGATCGTATGTATAAGTCCCACTTGAGTATTGGGTTGGGCTACAGTCATAATAAGCGCTTGGTAATTAACGCATTGATAGTGGGTCACAACCAACAGCCTTAAACAATTTTCCTCTAAGTGTTCATTACTTTTCGGATTATTCTTCCTATAAAGCGTCATTTCTTTAACAGTTCCACTTGGCAATCAGTGCCACTATTCATTATATTTGTCCCCACTCTCTCATACACCATACCAAGTGCACCAATAACAACTGGTATGGTTAGCGACCTTCTTCAATTTCCAAAGTCTTACACGTTCAAACCTCACTTCGTCATGTCTGATTAATTTCTCTTCTTCCTTTTGCACTATCCCTGTATTAAAAGGACACGATGGATCAATGATTAAATTGATTTTTATTTTTCACAGATATATCCGTTTTCTGTACTGCAATTTCTTATTTGTTTATATTTAAAAAAATAAAAAAAAAAACCTACCATGTTTTTGATTCAGTTAATGTTATTATTTGATATCCTTTCCGACTCTCAGATGTTTCGCCTGGATGATTTGGCGGGGGTCATATCTAAGCACCTAACCGAAGCTTAGAGACAAAACAATTTTCCCAGCACATAAACTTTTTTCAAGGAGAGTTGCCAATGATATCATGCATCCTTGAAGTGTTCGGCGAGACAGAATGGTACCTGGAAATAGTTTCGCGTGCAAAAGGTTGCTGCTTGGTAAATTTCTCTGATTTCCCCTGCCAGGTCTTGGTACTTGTGATAATGCTCGTATCAACTCATAGTTCGGATTAATAATATTCCAAAGGAAAACACTGCATTACAAGATTAAGGAAAGAATCATTTAATCCTGTGGATTAATATTACAATACTATCGAATATCGTAGATAGTTTGACACACAGTGCGACTCCTTTATAATCAATGGAAGAGTCCATGTTCAAAACTTTAGCGGAGCGAAGTTTAGTCGTCTTTCTACACAATAGTATCTCCGTAATTTCTTCTGCTTCACTTTTACGATGTTCTTATTTCAAGGTACCACAAAGCCTATCAGAATTCATTCATGGCTGCTCTTGTCTACAAATAACGACATCAGGGCGATTGCTCTCCCAGCGCTTGTCAGTCCAAATGGTCGTATGAACTGCACATTCATTCTTGGCTACTTATTCGTTTTGGTGAATGCTTGTACCACATCTCTTCACACACGAATTCATTCTTCCTGCACAGTTTCCAATGTATTCTGAGGCCTACTTTATCATGACGTTGTCTGTACTCTTTTTCGCTGACGAATGAGTTAATTTGCTGATAATGCGTTGCACACGTTCAGTATCTTTCTACACAGCCAGCATAACAGTAAATTGGTTGCTCTATTAATAGCGTACTTGATGGAATTTGTTTTTAAAGCCTTCTCTCGCACTTTAAGTATCAATTCCTAAGCTACCGTCATTATTATTTTTTCCTTTGATTTATGTTGTATACAAATTTCTTACGGGTCCCAACCAGGAGCCTAAGGTCAGAAATGGCTTCATGATATTTTCCACTGATCATTTTTTATAAAATAGATAAAAAAAAACTAAGATCACACACATTTTACATAAAGCTCTTCGTAATATTTAAGCTGAACTTGAGAGTACATTTTTTTAAGGCGTGGGCTACCAGAAATACCTTCAAAGAATCTATCGGAACCATTTCCAATCCAACGGCTCCAACTACAACTGGAATTATCAATATCCATATGTGCCAGATTTTTAAGATTTGCCCTTCAAGATCCTTGTATTTTCATAGATTTTTGAAGACCTACAATGATGCAGGAACTGTCTATAATTAGACAAATTCTATTACTTTGGTCCCTATGTCTGGGGGATTAGCTTTGATTGTTCTGTCTCTGTGTATTGTAAAATCGCATACAAATTGTTACAGGTCCTATCTCTGTAACCGGGTCTGCGTGATGTTCTTACCAGTTTCTTGCAGCTTCCTTTCTGTCAAAGCTGCAGATTTTCCAGTGCAATTATTGGCCCACTCTATCATGCCGAGTTTTATATTCACTGTCTCAACTGTTTCTGGATATTTATTATTATCATTATTATTATTATTATTTATTTATTTCCTTTGATTTCTGGTGTGTACTCATTTCTTTCTGGGTCTCGACACGAGAGCTAATGTCAGAATGACATCATGACATTTTCCACTGAACAATTTAAAACAATATCTGTACTTGCTCTTGTGTGTCAATCCCAATTCTTAGTTTGTGAACTTTTTGCCATATTAATGTTTGCTTGTTTTATATTGTTTTTTTGCCCTGTTCTTTTCTTTTTCTTGTTATTGCTTATTGTAAATTTTGTCAATTCTGTCTGTTGGATAGTTCTGTCATTTATTTTACATTTAACAATGGCCTCTCACTCCACTGTGGATTATGTCAGCCATGTCATTAACGATTTTGGAATGCTTGCGCGGCAAGAATACAAGCGCCGCCATGATAAAGGGGCCTCTAATCTGCATTGGTGTTTATGTAGGAAGTATGAATATGAAATTGACTAGAAATATTACTAACACAAGTCAGAAGACAGAGAACGTAATCGAAAACGACCAAGTCCAGATCTTGGGGATAAAAAAAAACAACTAAAAAAATGAATTTATCATCAATGTTGCTGTTTCTGGTGACCATAATATCAAGGTAAAAAAAAATTGAAAAACTTAAGAAAAAGGTTTCTAGAAAGTGGGACGTTCGTGTCAGTATTAACCCCCCACCAACCAATTATTATTGGGGCGTCTATACAACCAAATTGAAATAAATCCTGTTATCCCATTGCTTGGACTTGTCGCAATTCACAAGGTCATAGATGATCTTCCGTATAAAATTAGTAACTAGGGTTAGTAAACTTTTCAGTCTCGCGTTTGAATCCGGCTTTCGTCAATCAACCCCATGAATCTTTTGTCTTAATAAATTTGGTGCTCTTCCCAAACTGTCTATGAAGTGGCTTTCACACGCTTGATTTATTTCCTCTTTCACTAATCTTTTCTTGCATTCTTCTTTTTTCTCGAAATGATTATTATTGTTGTTATTGTAGTTGTTGTTGTTGTTGTTGTTGTTTCGAACATTTGGGAATTGAAAACATCAGGTATCTATCCAGTTCGTAAGTAAGGAGGTTGCTGTATGATATACTTCTAAACATTTAGAGTTGCAAACAAAAACCGAAGATTCTATGCCTATTTCTAAGTAGAAGAGCTCTTGTATCCTAAAGAAAAAAATGTCAAACTATCTATCACTCTATCACTTAGTTTAGCCTGACACAATGCTATAATTAGAGCAAAGAGAAGATTGTATTGCACTAATCTTCTAAAAAGTAAATCCTGCCAGGGGAAAGTATTCAAATGCTTTATACACCAAGCAAAATCCTATCACGTTATTACAACTCTAAGCAAATTGTACGTGTTAATCATGCTACAATATTGATTTTACTAAGGTTAGCTTAGATCGAGAAAAGGCCAAACAAATAGGTATAGTGTGTTGAATCAGTTTTTTTCACGCATGGATGTCCCACCGACTTTTTAAAAAAGTAGTACAGTATTTCCTCTGTTATCCAGACACCTTTGGACATAGGTTCAAAAATGTGTTTGGATAATTTAAAATTCCGGATAATTGAATACTTAAATTATCGAAAAAAAAAAAAAAAAAAAGAATTGCTTTCTCAAAGAAATTTATGTTAAATTTCTTTGAGAAAGCAATTCTTTTTTTTAAATCATCCAATAACATTTTCAAACGCATTGTTCAAGGTTTTGTCCAATTTATTTAAAAAAGTGCATCAAATTTTTAGTTTCCGGGTAGTCTCCCATTTTTCTGTCGCTAAATTCTTTCTTTTTATGTGCCATGTCCTTTTAGGACGTAGGCGATCATGGATCTCCACCTCCCTCAATCCCTTGCAGCTTTCAACAAGTTTCTTCCCTTTGCTTCCTCCCCCAGACCACATTCTGTTATTAACTTGCTTAAGCCTGCCAATTCGACCCGGGAGTACCAGATTCTCCAGGCCCTCCTTCCTAATTATGTGTCTGAGAAACTTCAGCTGCCTCTTCCTGATGTTAAGTATAAACCTCCTCCTTTTTTGCAACCTCTCTAAGACCTCGTCGTTGTTCACACGCTCGGTTCATGATATCCTTAGCATCCTTCTGTAGAACCACCTATCTGTCACCTCGAGTCTCTTCTTCATCTTTGAGGAAATCGTTTAACATTCGCTGCCGTAAAGAAGGACAGATGTCACATAAGAGCTCATTATTCTTTTCTTTGTTACCAAAGAAATCCTCCTGTCTCGCAATACTCTGCTTTTGGAATGTGTCTTTGGTCATCCCAATAGGTCTACGGATGTCAGTGTCGCGCTTAGCGTACTGGAATGAAATAGATTTACACACTTGTGCAAATTAATTGAAACAACCACTTTAGTTTCCTTTCCGTCACCATATCATCATTTTGAGACCCACTGGAGTGACAGGGTGTAATCGATGTCTATTTTTCCTCAGTTTAGTTCATTTACAGTGGTGTGCAGTAATATGAATCTATTTTCAGGTGTATGATGAAAGTTGTTTGACCTTGAAAAATATTGCGTCATCCGTGATTGCATCAGATTTTCATCATACCCTGACTCTATTATCTCGACTGTCGATTAGTTGTCCTACGGCTATTGTCTACGATGGACATTACTCCAAGGAAGCGTACGAAAATTGTAAAGCTTCACACTGGCAATCCATACCAGTGAGCAAATCAAAGTACTATAAAGTGTCTCGAAAATTCTCCTGATTTAAATCCAATCGAGAATCTGTGGTCAATATGCAAGGAACGACTTTGTGGAATGGACATACGAAGTACTAACATATGCACTGGCTCATGTTTCATTGGAAAAATATGAAAAAAGTAAATAATAACGGAATTCGTTTTGTTTCAATTAATTTGCACAAGGGTGTATTTGCAAAGTTTGCTTCTGGTTGAAAATGCAACCAACTTTGCTTCGATGTTTGGAATTGGGCATTGAGGCTGCTGAATTTTAATACAGGTTATATCAATATTAACTTCATCTTCTTCGACACTTTCCAAGGAACTTAAAGAATTGAACTGATTTTATCAGAGTTTTTATCAAACGTTGTATATTGTTTTTGTTGTGATGTGGGGTCTGGCAAGACACAAGACTTAACTCGACCGAGTCAATCGTGATAGTAGTATTCAATATTCAACTAGTATACGTCACTGCAATAATACATTCATGACAGTAACTGGCTCTTAATACAACAATTTTCTAAATTCTCAAAGCATCTTGTTTGAGATGTAATATTAGAATGTATTTAATTCAGATAATTGATAAAATTTAGGAGGATTTCAATTTTCTCTTCATTTCACGTCCAGTTGATCGAAGTCTGAAAAATTCAGGTGCGGATAATAAAAAAGAACTGTATTATAAATCAATGAAATAAATATAATCAAGGAATTTCACTGTCTGGGAAATTTTATAACAGATGTCGGAAAATGTGACACAAATATCCGAAGGCGTATTGGAATAGCAAATGATGCTCTTTCCAAAAGCTAAAGAGTGTATCAAAATACAGAAAAATATCCGTTAGAAACTGTTGGGGACCGTGGGGGTGATGAGTATGTATTGTAGAAGAACATATGTGAGTAGAATTTCCTGCTAGCCGGTCTAACTACATGAGAAAGTTGGACTTTAATTTAGTCCAAAGAAGACAAAGAAAAGAAAGAAGACCAATAAATATATGTAAACAAATATATGTATTAATAACAAGTACAAGTTACAAGTACATGGACAGTTACATTGAGTGCGTGTGGTGAATATTATGTGTGTGTGTGTGTGTGTGTGTGTGTGTGTGTGTGTGTGTGTGTGTGTGTGTGTGTGTGTGTTGTGGTGAGTGTTCGTACGTACGTGTATTGTTCTTAGCGTGTTCCCAGAATTTGGGAAACGCTGTATCTGTGAGAGCTCACATCTGCGAGGTGGTATAAAGCTGAAGCCTGAGGAAAAAAGAGATCGAGGCGAAAGGTCAGCCAGTATTTATAGCCAGGGGAGAGAGACCCCTGGTGAAGGGTTAAGGATGTGAGGAGGAGCTAACTCCGACAAAACGTAGAAAAGTGTGCTGAACTGCTATGAAATATTAATTTACCTATATACCGGTGAATGCTAGATATTTTCGTTACAATGAAAAGCAGACATGAATTTTTTAGATGAAGTATTTTTCATTATTATTAATTTCGCAATAATATTTCTTTCGTCTTATTTCTGTTAATATAGAAGGATTGATATTGCATAAAACTTCAGACCATTTTTTTTCATTGTTTCTAACCAAATTTTCCCGAAATGTGTTTCTACAGAAAGATTCTGAGAATACCATGGGGTCGAACATATAAGCAACGACGAAGTTCAGTTTGTTTTGGTTTGGTTTGTTTAACGGCATATCAACCTCAGTGGATTATTTAATGACGACAAGACTTTTATTGCTGGTAATATATATATTTTTTTCCAAAGATGTATTGCTGGTAATATTTTTTTTAAAAATGTATTACTGGTAATAATGTATTGCAGGTAATATTTTTTTTTCAAAAATTCATTGCCGGTACTAAAACCTATTTTTACACTTCCATAGTGTTTTAACCCCAGTTTTAGGGTTAACTATTTGCCCATAGCTGGGACCCTAACAGGTGCTACCACTCCGGGTCAGGGCGGACCTGGGAACACCAGCAATTAAGACGTAGTTCCACGCTCCTGAAAACCTCCTGATCAGAGGCCTTGCTGTTGGATTTAGTTTATCGTCTAGCCCAGGACTCGACCAAATTCGAGAGACAATGGTAAAAAAAAGATTCTTAAACTTAACAAATTAAATTTTGGGTGGTACATATTGAGGAAAGAGGACTTGGAAAATGTGATACTCGCAGGACAAGTTGAAGATAAGAGAGACAGGGAAACAACGCATGATCTATCTGACAAACTTGAATTGATGGTGGAGCAGAGTTTATGAGAGATGTTAAAAAGATAAAAATTATTAGGAGCTACAAAAGACAGGAAATTGTGGAGAGCCATGGTCGCCAATGATCTAAAAGGACATGGCACAAAGACGAAGAAAAAGATTTTAGCTGTAATAATCACGGACTTTCTTTGAGAAAGCATTGTGAATTATAATTCATTTTTGCCTTGTATTTTTTCTCCTTATTTCCCTTACTCTTTATTAGATGTTATAGTTCTTTCGAGTAAGTGTAAAATGTTATAACAGACGAAGGAAATCCGAAACCGGATCGAAATAGCAAAATATGTCTTTCAAAATCCAAGCAATGTATTAAGAAAAAAGAAAATTTCGTTAGAAATAATGAAGAAAGTGCTGAACTGCTATGTATCTTAATCCTCCTGTGCGCCACTAAATTCTGGATATTTTCCTCAGATGAAGAAGATACTTCAAGTAACAGGGTCCTTACCTATAACTACAGAATGAACTCTTCCTAACACTATGTATAATACGCCTCTCAAGAGAGAGGGACGAATCGAGTCGAGCCGATAGTAGTTCACTCCAAACCAGACTGACAGTCATACTAACACCTTCCACATCTTGTATTATTATTTCGTGTAATATACCTTCGTTATTTCTACTCTTGTGTTCGTGTTGTTCTTCCTTGGTCCTAACCTGAACCATAACAGTTCTACAGAAGGATAGTGAGAATACCATGGACAACGTATATGAGTAATGAGGAAGTTTTAAGAAAAAAAAAGAAACGGTATTTCACCTGTATCTTCCTGATTCTAAGTAGATATGTACTTTTTTTACATACCTACTTAGAATCAATAAAATACAGTTGAAATTTCGAAGACACATAACGAGGAAAGTGTGACTTGGAGAAGTCGATACTCACAGGGCATATTGATGGAAAGAGGGCATAGTTAAACAACGAGTAATCTATCAAGCGACTGAAACGGATTTCAGAGTGGGAATCATTAATAAAGTAAAAACGCTGCGTAGAACGATAAAGGAAAAGTAGTAGTTGAGGGCCATGTTCTTCCACGTTCCGAAGAGACAAGCCACCTAAAAGAAATATTTTACACCCGTGATTTAAACACTAAAAACATACGCTGGTGGGAAATAAGAAATTTATTGTATTATCAATCAGCGATTGGTATTTGCTTGATAGAACAACCATTGTTTCGACAGGCAAATTCTGGAAAACGTTACAAAATATTGACAAGTTTTCTACTTAATAGCAGAATGCATATCTATTGGCTGAGGGTAAACATAAGCTTATGTGAATGTAGATGTGTCATTCACTCGTGCTAGTCACGATTTTTTTTTTTTTTATTAACAATCAATAAACCAGACATTTAGAACTTTACAATTTCTAATCTTTTTGGTTCAAATTACCGGATTAAATAGACAAATAAAACAGCGAAGTAAGTATTAACTAATCAGTGTAAATAATAATAAACTACACTGAGTCTAACACAAGGGGACAGTTTTGGAGTGAGCAATGAAGATGAATTACTGCTTGCAAATCATTCCCTTACAAAATATGCCCCCAATCCAGCCTTTTTATACTGAATATTAAGATCAGAAATGACTCAAAGTAAAGGGAACGGATCAACAGAAATTTTAAAGCTGAATGCACTATGTGATATGAAGGAAAAGAAAAAGGTGGTAGAAAGTGAATATTATTAGAATAAGGGGAAAATATAGAAATTGAACATTATCTTGACCATAATGTAAGTTTATTATGTGTGAGGTATGAAGTGAGAAAAACGTGATAAAAAGAGAATATTATTAGGATAAAGGAAAAATATGGAAATTAAACATTATCTTGAACATAATAGAAGTTTATTATGTGTGAGGTATGAAGGGAGAAAAACGTGATAAAAA
The DNA here is from genome assembly GCA_903632075.3 of Acanthosepion pharaonis. Lineage (NCBI taxonomy): Eukaryota > Metazoa > Mollusca > Cephalopoda > Sepiida > Sepiidae > Acanthosepion > Acanthosepion pharaonis. Next base: position 1,312,687 of record CAHIKZ030005534.1, read on the forward strand.
GTGAATATTATTAGGATAAGGGGAAAATATGTAAATTGAACATTGTCTTGAACATAATAGAAGTTTATTATGTGTGAGGGATGAAGGGAGGAAAACATGACAGAAAGTGAATATTGTTAGGATAAGGGGAAAATATGGAGATTGAACATCATGTTAAACATAATAGGAGTACATTTTGTTTGAGATATGCAGGGAAAAGAATATGGCAGAAAGTAAATATTATTAGTATAAGGGAAAAATATGGGAATTAAACATAAAAGAAGTATATTATGTGTTTGCTATGTACGAAGGGGAAGGTGGGAGGAATTGAATACTGTGATGATGAGGAGAGAATATGAATATATGTGTGATATGAAGGTTAAAGATGGTGGTAGAAAGTGAAGATTATTAGGAGAATTATTAGGTTAAAGAGAAATTATTAGGATAAGGATAAATTATGACAATTGAACATTAACTTTAACATAAAAGAATAATGTTATGTGTTTGATATGAAGAGAAGAGACGGTGTTATAAAGTGAAGATTATTAGGATAAAGAGAAAATATGACAGTTGAACCTTATCTTGAACGTTAAAGAAATATGTATGTGATATTAAGGAAAGAGAATGTGGTATCAAGTGAAGATTATTATGATAAGGAGAAATTATGTCAATCGAATATTAACTTGAATATAAAAAAAAGTATATTATTTGTGTGATATCAAGGTAAGTGAATGTAGTAAAAAGTGAATATTATAAGGATGAGGAGAAAATATAATTTAATGAGAACATAAAAAATATATTATGCCTGTGATATGAATGGAGTAGAAGGTGGAAGAAAATAAAAATTATTATGACAAGGAAGAAATATGGCAACTGAACCTCAACTTGAACAAATCAAATTTTCCGAGAAGCAACGATATAGGTGTCTGTGATTGCTTGATTCGTTTTTTACGGTTTATCAACCCTTTGCAGATTATTTGAAGCCAGAAAATATTTTTAGATTTTAAGAATCTTTTTTGTTTGGAGATAATAATGGTTACTAATTAACCTATATCTAGAGAAGAAGATGTGGGTTCTTACCTTTTTCAAAGTATATTTACGCCTAAGTGAGTACAAAGAACCCAACCTGAATTCGAACTCGGCTCTCCGATTAATAATTCCGTGACATTATCGATTACTCCACTTGCACATCCAAGCTCACAGCACTTGGTATTCCCAAGCAATCACTCATCTAGGTACTGACCAGGCTCGACGCCGCTTAACTTGGGTGTTCGTACGAGAGCCGGTGTTTCAACGTGATGTGGCATTAAGTCCCGTTGTACTATTAGAAACACAAGATAACAACACTTAAGCCCTAAGTGATGGAGTAAAATCATTAGCAAACATTTTTAATACTAAATTTCACTCAATAGATACCGGCGAGCCACTCAGTGTAGAGAGTTACAATCAGAATAGTAATACTGAAATAATAAAATGTGTGACATGAAGAGAAGAGAGGGTAATAAGAAATGAAAGAAGGAAAAATGATGACTGACCCATAACTTGAAGGGGTAAACATGGAAGTGTTCGGAGAAGTTTCCTCACAGGAATCTAAGAACAAAAGATAACTTATGCTTCAAGTGGTAGAGTGGAGTCATCAGTAGATTTATTTTTGACTAAAAATTAACCAAATATAAGGCTCGAGAATCAATCAAGGTAGAGGGTTACACTCAAAATGGTCATGTTAAAATAGGCGTGTGATGCGAATTGAAGAGATGATGATAGGAATGTGAAGATTATGAGGAAGCCAGATAACAATTGACTCTTTGTTTGGACAAGTCAAGACTGGAGTGATCAAGGAAGCTACCATGTAGAAGTCTGGTTCCTGAAATTGACAATTCTTTGGTAAAAAAAAAACTCTCTGGGTGGAACATTTTTTCTTACGTTTGAAACGGATGTGCGGCTGGTGTAATGGATATTGGCTCGGAATGAGAAATCAGAGATCGGAGTTCAAATTCCAGTCGGATTTGTTACATTCACTTAAGAAAGGTATGAATCCATCTCTTCTCTTCTCAGCTATGGGTTAAATAGTAGGACTTGTATGTGGAAAAATCGTTGCTATCTCCGAAAAATTGTTAATAGAATATTAAAAAAAAATTTACAATCCAAAATATACGTTGGCTTTAAATAACCAACAAAGGGTTGATAAGCCGTAAAAAATCTCATCAAAAACATTATATTTGGGACGTGGAGAACATGATTCAATTCCATGGAAGTGGTACGGCGTGTTCTATCTGTAAAGCGCTTAACTCGTAGAAACTAAAGCTCATCTGAACATCTGCCATGGAAATAGCGATAGTTTTGTGTTAGGCTGGTAATTTTCTATAAATATAGGTTACAACAGAAATCCCGCCCACATAATGGTAAGACATTAGCGGCAAATGTGTCTTCATCTAGCTAATGTCTTGCCATTTTGTGGGAGGTGTTACTGGGATGTATATATCGGAGGTATTTCTGCCACACCCTAGTCTACAATTCACCTAATATAAGGCTCGAGAGTCACTCAGGTTAGATGGTTAGAGTCGAAATGGTAATTCTGAATTAGGTGTGTGTGATAGGAATTAAAGAAATGGTAATATTAACTGTTTCCTTAGAAGGAAACATTCGACATTCAGTGATCGGGTAGCTAGTGTATCTGTCGGCTGAAATTTATAAAAGCATTCTCTTAGAAGAGTTTTTTCAGCAAAATATGTTTATCTAGTCCAGACGCTGTTATAGCTCTTTCCAGTATTGATGGGAGTTTCCTTCCTAACCTTTTATTTGAAGTAGTGTGGAATATCAACATCTTGATTATGTCATTATTTTCTCTTCTCAAGCCCAGTAACTGTTATCACTCTTTCCAGTATTGATGGGAGTTTCCTTCCTAACCTTTTATTTGAAGTAGTGTGGAATATCAACATCTTGATTATGTCATTATTTTCTCTTCTCAAGCACAGTAGCTGTTATCACTCGTTCCGTTTCCTAAGGATTTGATGGGAGTCATTATTTTCCTCAAGCCCTAACCTTTTATTTGAAGTAGTGTGGAATATCAACATCTTGATTATGTCATTATTTTCTCTTCTCAAGCCCAGTAGCTGTTATGACTCTTTCCATTATTGTTAGGGGTTTCCTTCCTAACCTTTTATTTGAAGTAGTGTGGAATGTCAACATCTTAATTATATCATTATTTTCTCTTCTCATACCCAGTAGCTGTTATCACTCTTTCCATTATTGCTGGAGGTTTCCTTCCTAACCTTTTATTTGAAGTAGTGTGGAATGTCAACATCTTAATTATATCATTATTTTCTCTTCTCATACCCAGTAGCTGTTATCACTCTTTCCATTATTGATGGAGGTTTCCTTCCTAACCTTTTATGTTGGTAGGAAATCAAGATGGCGATGTTTAGTGAGGAAAGATGAGGATTGATTCTTGATTTGAAGTGGTTAAGGTTATTGGGTTCAAGGAAGTATCCGCTGGAGCCTGAGTGGGATATTCTCCTTGCAAAAACGTATGTGGAGGAAACGATATTGATTCGACCCGAGAAGTTGGCATGGCATCTCCTAGAAATAAAGGCCTGAAACGATGGAACGAAAGACCTGAACATTTGCCATGGAAATAGAGATAGAGTACCGATAGGCTTGTAACGTTGCGTCTGTGAGAAAGAGATTATATTTGTAAAGCATTGCTTAGAATTCAAAATTAACTCACAAATAATACCTTACGAGGTAAGGTTGCTTGTCCTTGCTTTACAGCGTGTACGTTATTCCGTTATGCATTATGTAAGCTTTTGTTACGGAAGACAGTATAAAATTGTTATTAAACAACAGGTTAGTAAAATATTCAGGACATATTCATGGGAACAATATTTTGTATGACTTTTATCTAGTAATATATCTCCTGTTGAATTTTTTTTTTCGTTTCTTTTTCCGTTTTTTTTTTTTTTTTTTATTTATCATTTCACCCCAAGCAAGGCAATAAGGCAACTAAAACTCAAATGAGAAAAAGAAAAACACTATTAAGGAGCGAGAGAATAAAAGGAATAAATCCAAGGGGTTACTGGGTGTGGAAAATTTAGACAAACGATAATGATCTGACATTTGTTTGACTGTTTAAGCAAGAGGCCAAATGAAAGTTCTAGAGCTAGAAACGCGAAAGAAGAAAATGTTAATATAGAACTTACGGTTACATCTAGCAATTTCAAAAATAATATGATGAAATCAAGTTAACAATCTAGTTTTCTTTCTTTCTATGTGCCGTGTCCTTTCAGGACGTAGGCGATCATGGATCTCCATCGCCCTCTATCTCTTGTAGTCAACAAGTTCCTTCTCTCTGCCACCTCCCCCAGACCACGTTCTGTCATCCACTTGCTTAAGGCCACTAGGTATGTCATGCGTTGTTTTCCCTTGTCTATCTTTCCCTCTATTCGACCCGTGAGTATCAGATTCTCCAGGCCCTCCTTCCTCATTATGTGTTCCAGAGACTTCAGCTGCCTCTTTCTGATGTTAAGTATAAGCCTCCCCCTTCTTTGCATCCTCTCTAAGACCTCATTGTTGCTCACACGCTCGGTCCATGATATCCTTAGCATCCTTCTGTAGAACCACATCTCCGTCGCCTCGAGTCTCTTCTTCATCTTTGAGGAAATTGTTCAACATTCACTGCCGTAAAGATGGACAGATGTCATGTTCAAAGAGGAAAGCTCATCAGAAAAATATCATGAATGTATTTACAGAAAAGACACAGGGAAGTTGCATTTCAGTAGAGGAAAAGTGACTGAAGCTGAGATGCTAGCTCAGGACCAATGACATTGCCGATTCTTTGGATTTTATCAAGGATCTCTAAATATATAGAAGCACCAGACCATATGTGGCAGCAATATTCAAAGCATGGATGAATGGCAGACTTATAAATATGTATGATGTATCCAAGCGAGAAAAATTGTCTAGCGCAACACAATGGATCGACTTTCTTAGCAGCAGACCTAATTTTGTTAGGAAAGGAGATAGGTTGTAGGGTTCTGGATGTCAATTTACAATGGAAGAATCTGAAATTAATTCACTTCATATCTAGATACATCAGATGCCAAAAACTTAAAACTGAAGATTAACTTTTAATGTCACCTTCTATTTACGGTTTCATCTAACCATTTCAACTGAACAATGATGAGACCTAGCTGCCAATCTAGTACTACACTTAAATTCGTAAAGTCGATGTACCAAAGAGGAAAGCTCATCAGAATAATTACGGTGAAAAATTTTATAGAAGAGGCACTGGGAAATTATATTACGGAGGTGGGGAAGTGACTGAATCTGAGATGTATGGTCAGGACTAATAATATTGCATATTCTTTGTATTTTTTTCAAGAAACTCTAAATACATAAATGTAACATCAGACCAGATGTGACCGTAATATTCAATGATAATAACTTGTTTTCGGAAAGCCAGATTTTATTGTGTCAACACACTAAGTGCAACACATATTTATTTATAAATAAATCTTTCATAATCCTGGATAATATATTATTTTATTATTTTTCATGCTAATGTGAGCTTCTTGACATAACCTTCATCAGTCCATCATCTATTGATTTTATTAGCTTGCCTATTGTTTTGATTTAGCAATACTTACAATCAGAAAAAGACAGAATTTCTAGTGCACATAATGAGAAAAGAAGGCTTAGAATATTTGACACTCACAGGACATATGGAAGGTAAGAGGGACAGAGGAAAGCAGTGAATAACCTACGTAAATTATGTAAATGGTTGACATAAGAAGAATTAGCAGAGATAGTAAAAAATATAAGCTTTACTAAGTGCTACAAAAGACAGGAAATTATGGAGAGCCATGATTGCTCGAAGAGATATGGCACATAGAAGAATTTAAGTTTTTTTTTTTTTTTTTAAATTGGTATCACCCCATGCAAGGCAGTAAAGTCACTAAGGCACAAAGGGTTACAGGGTGTGGAAGAATTAGGAACAGAAACATTAATAAGGCACGGGAAGAGGAAAGAGTAATCACAGGAGGACAATAGATATTGATCGACATTGCATTTAAATTTTTCCAGATTATAGTTCATTATTTTCATTATTCAGACTATTGTCCTCATCTTTGTCGCCATATTTATCACAACGTTTCGGCCGTTGTACGCTCCGGCCTTCTTCAGTTGGTTGAAATTTCGAACTGAACCCTTTATTTCGCTCACTGGGGTAGACTGTTCTAGTTCCACGTGCCATGTTTCATGGATGTCAGTTATCAGTTATCTCCTGTTAATTTTCCTCTGAAAGTTCTCCCCTGCCATAACCAGGTATTGAACTCACCTTCTTTGGGTCTGTCACTGGATCTAACCAACGCCTTTATCCACTGTGCCATGCGACACATGATAAATGCGACAGTGGATAAACATTTCACAGTGGATCTAACCAACGCCTTTATCCCCTTTATCCGAAACGTTGTGATAAATATGGCGACAAAGATGAGGACAATATTCCGAATGATGTAAATAATGCACATAATACCTCATCTCAGAAATATAGACAGACTCAGATTATAGTTGATTGAAAATGAGTTCCACAAACGAGAAGTGCGAGGAAAAGAAACTTAAGATAGAATTTACGGTTACATCGAGCCAGCTCAACTGCAAAATGATGAGATCTCGACACCAGTCTCGGACTGCACTGAAATTCAAAAAGTTTACCATGAAAGTATTTTTAGAAAAGACACAAAGAGGCAACCTTATGGTGGTGGGAAAGTCACTAAAGACGAGCCGCCAGATCAGGACCAATAATATTGAAGATTCTTCTTTAGATCATATTGGTTGAGACAAATCAGATTTGCTTGAATATTGTTTTTCCATTTAATATACATCTCTTTCTATTTTCATATACATTTGGTGGATTGATTTTTTTTAGCTGTATATCAACACCTCTATGGGTTATTTAATGCCGAAATCTAAACATTTCGAACACAATATTATGGTTTCAACTAAATGTGTTTTGAACACAATGACATGCCCCCAACTACAGGCAAAATATATCGTTGAACATTTTGTTTTAAATATGTATTTTTAGTCATTTTACTATAAATAGGTATTGTTGGTTGTTTGAATTTGTTTAGGGGCATATCAACACCTCCATGGGTTATTTAATACCAAAATCTAAATATCCCGCACGCAAATTTATGTTTTCAACAACAGGTACCTTGTACATAATTTTATACTGTCAATGTAAAGGTATGTTTTTTTTAGATAAATAGTTTGTCGATCACAAAATGTATTGTTGGTAATTTTCTGATAAAATGTATCTTATTTACATTATTTATTTCTTACAACGTTTCGGTCGTTGTACGCTCCGGCTTTCTTCAGGTGGCTGGAATATCGAATTAAACCCTTTATTTCGCTCACTGGGGTAGACTGTTCTAGTTCCACATACCATGTTGAATGGATGTCAGTTATCAGTTATCTCCTGTTATCTTCCCTCTGAAAGTTCTCCAGTGCCTTAAACGGGTATTGAACTCACGCTCTTTGGGTCCTGTGACTGGATCTAACAAACGACCTTATCCACTGTGCCATGTGTCCTTAAGGACCAACCATCAGAAGAAGGCCGAAGTGTACAACAACCAAAACTTTGTAATAAATATGGCGACAAAGATGAGGACAATAGTCCGAATAATGTAAATAGTGTACATAATACCTCATCTCAGAAATATAAACAAATACTGAAAGGCCGTAACGTTGTGATAAATATGGCAACAAAGATGAGGACAAAGAATAATGAGGACAATCAGAAATATCCGAATATGGCAACAAAGATGAGGAAATAGTCCGAATAATGTAAATAGTGTACATAATACCTCATCTCAGAAATATAGACAGAAATACTGAAAGTACATAATACCTCATCTCAGAAATATAAACAAATACTGAAAGGCCGAAACGTTGTGATAAATATGGCAACAAAGATGAGGACAATAGTCCGAATAATGTAAATAGTGTAATAATGTAAAATAGACAGATATGAAAGGCCGAAACGTTGTGATAAATATCAAAGATGAGGAAATATCCGAAGAAAGATATCTCAGAAAAAGACAGCTGAAAGGCCGGAAGCGTTGTAATAAATATGGCAACAAAGATGAAGACAATAGTCCGAATAATGTAAAAGTACATAATACCTCATCTCAGAAATATAGACAGATATGAAAGGTCCGTTGTAATAATATGGCAACAAAATGAAGACAAGTGTATATAAAATGTATATAATACCTCATCTCAGAAATATAGACAGATACTGAAAAATGTATCTTTATATTCTTATTAGAGTTGCACTGATTGTCATTTTGCTATGAAAATGTATTGTTTTTTTTTGTTTTTTTATAAAAATATGTACTGTTAACTTTTGTTTGGGGTTCGTTATTTGCCCACTTTCTGGAACCCTAATACATGATACCACCCCGGGTCAGGATGGACCTGGAGACAACAGCAGTTGAAAGGTGGTTCCACACTCCTCAGAACCTCCAATCTCCTGATCAGAAGCCTTCCTGGCAGGTGTAGTTTATCGTCATAAACAGGACACGCTTCATTTACATCTCTTTCTATTCTCATATATATATTTTAATGATGGAACACAAGTTTTCTATTGGATTGGAAGCCATTTCATTATTTTGTATCTTTCTATTAGGGTAATAGTCCGTTTTGTAGAATGTCGAGGGATGTTATCTTGAATGAATCTACTCTTTAGCTTAAGATTATTAGTTAGGACCGGCACCACGCAAAATAACCTTCTCCAAGAACTTTTAAAGAAAGTTTTCAGTATCTATCTTGATACCCCGACCAGCTTTGAAAGGAACTATAATTATGCCCTCTTTAATATTAATTCAAAACCTTATTCCATTTCTTTCCAGGTGAACTTCCAAGACATATTGTTTGACCATTTCCATGAAGGTGAATATCTCTAGCCTAACCGTCATGTCCATACATTTTAGCCCTGCATTCATCTCTAAAAATGACTGTTAATTTAGTATCATTTTCAAGCCATTCCTGTCTTTGTTCTTGTCTTGCCAATGTTTACAATTTCTTTTTGGCAAAAATTAGACTGGACCACTCGTTAAAAAAAGTTGAACATATCTCGTCTTACCATAACAACGGACTAAACATTAATAAATAAGAGAGATCAGACTAACTTTCTCAGTAATGAGATATTCCGTTGTTATAATAACAGGTAACATTAAACGAATTAAATAAATCAACATCCTTTGTTTGACCATCACAATGGAACATGAGCAAAAGAGAGAGAGAGAGATCGGACTCCCTTTTTAGTAATGAGATATGCTATGATAAAATGTGACATTAGTCAAATCCAATAAAATATTTAGTTTTACCATAACAACGCAATAAAATTTAACAAATAAGAGAGATCAGACTCCCTTAGTAATGAGGAATTCAGTTGCTATGATAACATGTGGCATTAGTCAAATCCAGTAACGCAACATTCCTCGTTTTACCATAATAACGGAATAAACATTGGTAAATAAGAGAGACCAGGGTCACTTTTTTAGCAATGAGATATTTCGTTGTTATGATAATAGGTGACATTACTTGAATCCAATAAAAGAGTATTCCTCAGTGTACCATAACAACAGAATAAATATTATTAAATAAGAGTGACCACGATCTCTTTCTTAGTAATGAGATATTCCGTTATTATGATAACTGGTGACATTTCTCGAATCCAATAAAATATTCCTCGTTTTACCATGACAGTGGAATAAACATTAGTAAAGAGGAGAGATCAGGTTTCTAATATATTGTTTTATAGCGTTTGTTTCTGGGAGGATTTCTCTAGATATTTTTTTACTTTTAATGATCTCAAGATCACAAGTCTTTCTTGCATGCGGCAATAGAGTTAATCGTCGGCTTACAATAATTTACAAGCCTCAGACCGGAACAGTTTTTAATTTTTATTATAGGTTTACGTTCTCGTACAATAAAGTGTTTTCATGATCTATCCATCACCCATTAAGCTGCAGGGTTAACACCCTCCTACACACACACACACAAACACAAACACACAGACATACACACACAAGAGAATGTGCTTATATTACGCTTATATTGCTAGCGGGACACTGAAATAAATCCCTCAAACTGGGATGTACACTAAGCCTAGTTAATCGCATAAATAGAAATCCTAGATTACCCATGTCAAAAGTATAACTAATGCAAGTTTACAATGATCCTCACTCTGTACAAGGCCCAAGAACCACTTAAGATAGAGGGTTACAGAGTAAGAAACGCCGTCCCTAGCAACATGATAATGCCACTAAGGTGCAAGGTGCCACCAGAAGTGAATGAGAATGCAAATATTATAGAAGGAAGCGGAAACACAATCCTCAACAAGAAACAAGGAATAAACCTCTATTCCTGTCCATAAGACCGTGGCGGAGTGTGAACCGGACAATGTGTGAACCTATCCACTCCTATTTAGGAAAAGAAAGTAAATAAGTAGTAAATAATACGTTTTAGGCGGAAACGTTAGAAGTATAGAGCTGAATTGATTTTAGAAGGAACCGAAAACTCAATCCTAGACAGGAAACAAGGAATGAACCACTAAACCTGTTCAAAAGTCCAGGAGGAGTGTGAACCGGGCAAGAGATGAACATAGCTATCCCTAAAAGAAAAAAGTAAATAGATTTTTTCTTATACTAATGTTCACCAGATAGAATGCACATGAGCCACTCAATGTAGAGATATATTAGTGTTGGAAAGGACAAGGAGTACAAAGCTGAAGTAGACTTTAGAAGGGATCGGAAACCTAATTCTAAACAGGAAACAAGGGATGAAGCTCTACTCCTGTTCCGAGGAGGAGTGTGAACCGGACGATAGGTGAACCTATCTACTTCTATTGATGCAAAATTATATTTTTGCTGTTATTTTTAGACATTATGGATTATCTTGTCTGTCTTTGCTGTTGCTATGATTGTATAGATAAAAAAAAAATCCTCGTTTACACCTGCAGAAAATGTAACAAAAGCAGTGACAAGATTACTTAAATGCTGTCGTTATACTGGCAGATTAAGGCCATGTTAGATTTCTTTATATATTTTTACTTTTAATTATGTAAAAAACAAAAAAAACACAGATTTTTTCTTGCATGCAACAAAATAGTTAAGTGTGGAGGAGTTCCTCACTTAACGACTTATAGATGTTTAACGACCCCGGACTAATGACCAGCAATAAAATCTCATAAATTAAAAACGAATATGATTGTTTTCTCTCTCTTCAAAAGGAATCAAAATATATAAAATGAAATGCGTATACAAATTTGCTCATACTGTATTATACAAGCCGAAATAATGAACAGAATATAGAGCTGGTTTTCGAATTTGTTAAGTTTATTTTTCAATATGATAGGATAAAGAACAAATAGGAAACGTTTATCAATCTAACATTTTTTACTTTTATCGAAACTTCACCAGGGAATGAGATATGAAGAAAAAGAAGAAAGAAATTCTGGCATTTTTATTTTTGCGTTGTTTGATTTTCATTGGTTAATCAGGTTTCACGTGCATTCGACTTTAGTATAATTTATGGTGTCCCGAATTCAAAGAGAGACGACGAGTCCTTTCGAAGCTCCAAGAAATTAGCGGATTTCAAGCCCAACTAAAAAATCATAAATAATGATTTTACGATATGAGTGTATAATAATTGTAGTATATCTATGTGTGGATTCAGATGCTAATGTTTATTTGTATATTATTGTGAGGATCGAACTCAAGACTCAGTCGTATAGAGAACCCTCCCTGCTTCCTATCAGCATAGCTAATGCCCAATTCCGCGAGAGCGTCACGCTGTGCCTTCTTGGTCTCACACTTTCCACTTACCTGAGGTGGAACAACTACATTGAATCAATAGTTTCTTCTACCGCAAGGAAAGTTGGTTCTCTATGTCGCACCAGAAAGTTTTTCTCGCCTGAGTCCATCCTTCAAATCGACACATCCACCATTCGTCTTTGCATTGAATACTGTTGCTATATACGGTCTGGTGTACCCGCTGTTCATCTCGAGGTCCTAGACAAAACTCAGAAATGGATATGCAATATAATAGGTCCTGATCTGGCATCTTGTCTACATTCACTTTCTCGCAGACATACTGTGGTTTGCCTCTGTCTTTTCTACAAATATTTTCATGGTAACTGTTCTGTTGACCTACTTTCACCGGTACCCCAGACTGCATGAATTTAAGCGTGCTACTAGGTTGGCATCTCAGTCCCACCCTTTCACTGTCGAAACAGTTAAATGTAACCACCTCTTTTACTCCAACAGCTTCTTCTCTCGCACTTCCCGCCAGTGGAACTCCATTCTTCTTACTTGCTTCCCTGATAGGTATAATCTTCAAATATTCAAATGTAATGTCAATCGAAATCTTCTGATACCTTGATCCTGATCCCCTTCCTTCTCTATATCCTTTCCTCAAACACCCCTCTTTACTCTTACTCTCACTCTCTGTAACCCCTTGAGTGCTAGTAATTTCCAGTCCTGACTAAGACGAGGATTCGTCTTGGCACCTATGTTATTCTCTTTGTATCTGGCTTCCCTGATGGTTATAATCTTCAAATATTCAAATGTAATGTCAATCGATATCTTCTGATGCCTTGATCCTGATCCCCCTCCTTCTCTATATCCTTTCCTCAAACATCCCTTTTTACTCTTACTCTCACTCTCACTCTCTGTAACCCCTTGTGTGCTAGTAGAACTTCCGCCTTGCTTGGGTGGGTGTATATGCTTAAAAAATTGATCTAGCGAGACAAGATTGCTAACCATTACACCACATCGGAATGTCCAATGATTTTCTAAGCTTAGCTTAGATGTGGCACAAGGCTGAAAATGTGCAGCAAACAGTGAGGTTCTAACTCACAATTCAGTTGTAATTGATCTAGCGAGACAAGCTTGCTAACCATTACACCATGTCGATGAGGAATACAGAATAAAATTTGTTGTCAACCGTTGGAAATGTGTGACGTGTTTTACCTTAGCACGGACAAGAAACGAAAGTCTCATAGATAAAGAAAGCATTGTGCCGTGTTAAATTAAACTTATCAAATACGAATGTAAACTTAAAAATTTTCATTTGGCGTTTGTGTATTTGAAAAGAAGAAAATTTAGGTTATTGAATAGAAATTATCACGTGACTCTTAATCGTTGACGAAAGTTGTCGTCTGCTTAATATTCTGACGATATTGTACTAGATACAAACGGGATTTATTTTTCTCTCTCTTTGTTGTCTGAGTAAGTACAATGGGATTAGTCCCACTATTTATGAGAGAATTAACCTATTAATTTATTAGTTTAAATGTCACTGTTAGGCTTTCATCTTGAAGTTATTATGTTTTGTTTTTTTTTACTTTTTTTGCATCAAACCTGTCAGAAAAGGACGTTAACCTGTTTGTCCTGTACAAAACTGTTACGAAAACTACTTCTTACTGGGTGTCTCACAATTTGATACTTTTACTAAACTTCTTGTAAAAATCATATCACGCCATGCAAGGAAGTAAAGCCAATAAGACACAAGGGATCACTGAGTGTGAAAAAATAAGAAACGAGAATCATAATTAAAGAGCGAGAACAATAGAAGAGTAATTAAGCAGACAGTAGATAACGATTGTCACTGAATTTAAATTTTTGAAGATCAAAGTTAGCTGGAAAGCATGGGGCCTGAAGGGAGCTTCATAAGCGAGAATTGCGAGAAAAAAAACTGCTAGCGACGAACTTACGGTTGCATCTAGCCAGCTCAGTAGATTGATGAGATCTTGATGCCAGTCTAGTACTGCGTCTACATTCAAAAAGTATGAAAGTATTTATAGAAAAGACACAGAGAGGCGACCTTACAGCGGAGGGAAAGTGACTGAAGCCTTGTCGTCAATTTACTACTGTGCTTAAATTCATTAAGTCTATTTTTTTAAGATCAATGTTGGTTGGAAAGCATGGAGCCAGAAGTGAGTTACTGGGCTTAAATTCATTAAGTCTAGGTACCATAGCGAAGAGCACATCCTAGCAACTACCATGGAAGTATTTATAGAAAAGACACAGAGAGGCGACCTTACGGCGGTGGGAAAGTGACTGAAGCCGAGTCATCAGGACAAGGCCAATAATATTGCTGATTCTTCTTTGGATATTCTAAAGAATCTCTAAATACGTAGCAGAAGCACCAAACCAGATGTGACAGTAACATTGAATTCATAGACAAATGGCTGACTAACAAATAAGTGAGAAAAATTGTCTAGTACAACACAGCGATTTAAAATTCTTAGCAACTAAGCTCAACTTACCAAATATCTACACAAATCATCTATCATAATTCAATATTTAAGCTAGTTTTCCGTCATTGCTAGGGCAGTAGGTTCGTGTCCTGCTATTGTGGTCTTGTGTCAAATTAAATTAAACTTAATAGAAATAATCCCGCCGTTGAACAACGGTTAAGAATCTAACCTCACAGATCTTGTGTAATATGTTAGACGAGATGAGAGGACTAAGCACCAATTACAAGAAGGTAGAATTGAACTTCCCTTTGGCAAACATCATCACCTAGGACAGGGGGTTTCAACACTGGTGAAATTCCAGGAGGTGAATTTTGGATTTCAGGGGTGAATTGTGACCACAGTAAGTTTAACGGGAGAGGGGGTAGCAATTATAGAATTTGGCCTATCTGGCCTGTCACTTTGAAAAGGAGAGGGAATGGCATTCTGACAAATGACGAAAGAGGTGCATGGAGTAAGCAAGGTTGAGAACTTCTGATCTAGGTTGTATAACATTTCTAAGAGGAAGAGGCAGTTTTATCTCGATCTCAGATCTTTCTGTTTGGTGGACCAGCGGGTGGTTCCTTTAGAGTTCGGTCTTCTATGCAGCACCCACTTTAACCGAAGGTGAATGGGAAGTAAAGCATTGGATTAGGGATTTTTGGAGATCAAGTGGCAACAAAGCCGGAAATAAGGTATATCCCGATGCTTGTGTATATTAACAGACATGCTTGGGATCAGGGGTAGATTTCTGGTCCGGTCTAGCTAGGATACGGACGTGTAAGTTGCGTAAGTCTGATACTTTTATTCTTATTGCCAGCCACCACGTCAGGATTACTAGATGGACGAGGCGTTGATAGGGAGAAAAACTGACGCAGCAAAGGTGGCCAAAGTATCCCCTACTTTTACATAGCCGGACGAGCAGGCGAATCCCTGAATAAAACATCTATATATACTATGGGAAGCAGGTTTCGTGTTCTTATTTCTCGACGTCTTTCATTGTGTTAACTTGTTAGCACTCTTTCTCATACTGATTTTGGATGTCTCTTCCTACCCAGCTCTTATTGTGGGTTTCCATCCAGAATTTATCTCTGCAGGTTAAAGGTGAAGCACAGAAACCCCAACGAAGTTATGACATTTTAAATGGATCTAAATAGCATCTTTTAAGTTTGAAGAGGGTCTTAGCTAACCAGCAATAAGTGTGATGCTATAGACACCTACATCGATGGGGAAGAGGTCATTTTATCTTGAGCACAAGTGTTTCTATTTGATACACCAGCAGATGGGCCTTATTGAAGTTCAGTCTTCTGAGTGGCACCCAGTTTAACCAAAGGGTAATGTGAAGCGGTAGATGAGGGATTTTTGCAGATCAATTAGCAACAAAAATGAGGATAGGTTATATTCAGGTGCTGATCTATATTAACAGTCAAACTTAAGACCGAGGAGAGTTCTGGTCCACCCTTGGCAGGAGACGGATGTATCCGTCACATGGATTCCGATATATCCATTTGTATTGCCAGCCACAATGTCAACATCACTAGAGGAGCGAAGAGTTGATAGGGAGAAAAACTGACGCAGCAAAGGTGGCCAAAGTATCCCCTACCTACTTACCTAGCCAGACGAGCAGGCGAACCCCTAAATAAAACATCTACATATAATATGGGAAACAGGTTTCGCATTCTTATTTCTCGACGTCTTTCATCGTGTTAACTTGTTAGCGTGCAACACCCTTTCTCAGCTTTCGATGCAAACTGACGAGATCGAGAATTGAAATGCAACATGGGGTAAATCATTGGACGGTCCGTGGAAAGCATGGGCGAAGGGAGCGTTGTATGCTTACATAAACAGTAGACCACTGATTCCATTCTTTCATTCTAAATATGACCTTTCTTGAAATGTCATATTCAAGATTCTGTTCGAGGTCAATCCGACCCAACTACAGTGGAAAGGTTTAACAATCAGGCAAGTACGGGAATTACATATGCACAACGCCATACGAATAGGGAGAATAAAGCAGGGATATATTGCACCACTCTTCTTCTTCTTCTATGGGATGTGTCCCTTCAGGACGTTGGTTATCATGTCTCACCCATTTCTGGTCCTTTGTAGCTCTTAATAAAATTTGTCCTTTTGCTATCTCTCTTAATCTCTGTTCTGCCAACCATTTATACAAGCTTGTTCTTCTTTTATGTGACATGTCTCTTCAGGGTGTTGATGATCATGGCTCTCCACAATTTCCTGTCTTTTGTAGCTCATAGTAAATTTCATCCTTTTGCTATCTTTCTTTATCCTTGTTCTGCAAACCATTTATGCAAGCTCCTTAGGCAGGGTTTGCACTGCTTTCCTCTGTCCTTTGCTTTCAATATGCCCTTTGAGTGTCAAATTTTATATGCCCACCATCCTCATTAGGTGCCCTAGAAGTTTCAACTCTCTCTTTATGATTCTTATATAAGTGTCCTTTTTGTTTCCATTTTAACTAAAACTTCGTCGTAGCACACACGTTCATTCGATGGTATCCCAGCATCCTTCTGTGAAACAATATTTCTGTTACCTTAAGTCTCTTCTCCGTCTATGAGGAGATTGTCCAGCATCCATTGCCAAACAGAAAGACTGATATTTGTTCAGTACTCTTTTCGTTGCTTCTAATGAAATTTTCTTGTTTCTTAATAATTTACTTAACATTAGGAAGGCATCTTTCGCTATCCCAATGCTCTTTCGAATTTTGGTGTCGTCACTCTTCTAAGGAAGTATTACCTATCATTTATATTTAGTAAGCTTAGCTTAGTACGACACTCTGGGAGAGGGAAGATTGCTGCAGGTAGAAGGGAGGTTCTGCTTATTCTTCAATGTACTGTCTCTTTTCAGGACGTAGGCGATTAGGGTTCTCCACAATTTACTCTTTGTGGCCCTTAGAAATATTTCACGGACTGTTCTCCCATCCATTTAAACAAGCTCGTTAGACAGATTAATCGCTGTTTCACACCATCTTCAATATGTTTTGGGAGTGTCAAATTCTCCAGGCCTTTTTCCTCGTTGTGTTCTTGAAATTTCTTTCTGACTCTAAGTATAAGTGTCCTTTTTGTTTCCATTTTCATTAAAACGTCCCCGTTACACACACGTCCAATCTATGGTATCCTCATCGTCTTTCTGTAGAACCACATTTCTGTTGCCTCTAGTCTTCTTCGTGAGGAAATTGTCCAGCATCCACTGCCGCATAGTAGATCTGATATAACAGTTCAGTGCTCGATTCTTTGTTTCTAACAAAATTTTCCTGTTTCTTAATACTTTGCTTTGCGTTTGGAAGACTATATTTAGTCTCCCTCCCACTAGGGCAACATGTGCGTTTGGAAGACATCTTCCGCCGTTCCACAGTGACTTCGGAATTCGGTGTCACATTTTGCGTCATCTGTTAATACAATTCCTAGATATTTAAATTTTCGTACTTGCTTGATTTTGTTATCTCCAGTTCGTAGTCCGCGTTTTCTGATGTCCTTCTTGTTCAGAATCATACATTCTATATTCCTACCATTAATGCTTAATCCTTCCTTCTCATTTGCTTTTACTGCCTTTATGAATTCCTGCAGTTTCTTTTCTGTGCTTGTTATCAACACTGTGTCAAATGTCTCTTAAGTTGTTAAGATTGTGTTTGCCTATAATAAATAGTGGTAAAACTTCTAGTTCTCACAAGATCGCCTCGCTGTAAAGATTCAAGACTGGTGAGAAGACACTTTCTTCTCTTACGTCCGTGTCTATTTTTGTGTATTTACTGAATTCATTTTCTACCCATATGAAGGTGGTTTTCCTCCAAGTATAACTTCTAGATTATTCTAATATCTTTCCAAAAGAGATCAAGTTTTCCTAGCAGTTCAAATACGTTTTTGTATCTCACCTTATCAAATGCTTTTGTATAATCTATAAAACATAGTTATATATCCCTTTGCGTTTTTATTGCGATTTCTGATATCATTCTGAATATAAATATCAGATTCCTTGTTCCATTCTCTTTAATTGGTTTTGTCATATTTCCGGTTTAATTTTTGCTACACAATCTCGATTATCATATATTTCATTTATTATTTCCGTAATTTTGTCTATGCCGAAATCGTCTCACTATTACAATATTTCAACTTAACTAGAGTTCTATCAGGTAGTTTAGAGTATCCCAGAACGCATCCCTTCACGTCTTGGTCTAGTAGTAGTCCTACTCCTCTTTCAGTTTTTCTCCGCGTGCATATATGACCCAGTATATGTCGCTGACTAAATCGCCATTATTTGCTAACTGTTGGTGGATGAAGGTCAGGTGACACCTGTTACACAGGTCTCACCTTGCTGGGCGAGGAGTTAATCTCAATGGATTTTACTCGCTTCACGCCATTATCTCTGATTATAACATTGTTGATAACCATAAAATGTCTTGGGGAATATAGTGGAGTGATTTCCCGTTGACTTCTCCACGCTGATTTTATTGGCATATTTTATTATCAATCTATATATACACTACAGTTCAAAAGGTTTGAGGAAACCTCTGATATTTTTTTAATTGGCCCTAAAAGTAATTGTTTTGTGCTTTAAATAAGAGAAAATTATTATACATGATGAAAAAAAGGTGAGACATGATTTTTTATTAGAACCATTTTTTAAAGAATGTGCAAAAGCATTTGATAAGATGAGACACAAAAACTATTTGAACTGTTAGGAAATTTTTTTGGAAACTATTTTGAAAAAATATTAGAATAATCCAGAACTTATACTGGTAGGAAAACCGCCTTCATATGGACAGAAAATGAATTCAATAAATATACAAAAATAGACACGGATGTAAGAGAAGAAAGTGTCTTCTCACCAGACTGGAATCTTTACAGCGAGGCGATCTTCTGAGAACTACAAGTTTTAACACTATTTATTATAGGCAGACAATTTTTATGACAGAAAAAAGCATTTTATAATTATTTTTTTCTCCCGTCAAAATATCCTCCTTTAGCCTTGATTACTGCAGCATAAATTTGTGGCATTCATTGCAAAAGTTTCTCAAAGTATAAGTTTGATAATTGATTCCATTTTTTTTTTTTCAATGACTCTAAGAGCGTTTTTTCTTTTTATTTTTCACTCTTCTAAGTTTACCCCATGCTAATTCTGGGGGTGACTTCAAACTTTTGAACAGTAGTATATGTACATTATTACCATTTATTCGAGAAAAAGCCAAGGCAGAGGATTTAGTCTCTTCGGGTTATAAAAACACCGTTCAGAATTTTTTATTATTTTTTTCTTGGTATTTTGTTAGTAATTTTAATTTTGGTCTCAAGCTTTCATTGCTAACATCCGTCACTCCAACCAACCGTAAAGAGGCAGAAAAGGACATAAATTTCGTATTTCCTTTTTAAATTCGATTTTCTCTCAAATCAGCCGAATTTTTTAATTAATATCGAATAAAAATACTGTGCTTATATAAATAAGAGAAAATTATGTGCTTAGAAGTTTAGATTTTAAACTTAATCATTTTGCTGTCAGCGAAGCAACGGGTACTAAATTAGTAGTTAATAAAGCATTAAGTAAACATCTAAATTAATTTAAAGTAATAATTAATAAAGATTTAACATCTTGATTATATTTTGCTTTTTTTTTTTTTCAGTTCCAAGAGGCTGTCTCCGGACAACAAGCTGTTCCAGAATACAAGGTGGAAGTTCAAAAGAGGGGGAAAGGAATCATCCTCCATTATGGTTTTGTCAAAGTTCTTTGGGATTGGTTGATAATGTTATGTACGTTTTACATAGCCGTTATGGTCCCGTTCAATGCTGCCTTCATCGTAGGAGAGTTCGACCGAACCAGTATCTACGCTGACGTTGCTGTCGAGATTATTTTTGGAATAGGTGAGTTTATAAAAATTAATTTTTTTCTCCTTTCGTCGGGGCTTAGAATTCACAAACTACCGTATTTTTTGTGTATAGTGATTTTCCAAGCGTAGCTTAGATGTGGCACAAGTCCGAAAGTATGGGGCACATATGTGAGGATCGAACTCACGAATGAGTTGTAATTGTTCTTGCGAGACAAGCTTGCTAACCATTACACCGCCTCGAGTGTATAATACGGCAACGTGTTTCTGAATTTAAAACGAGAGAATAAATTACAATACATCCTTGAGTATAATTCGACCTCGAAATACAGTCATTCCTCTGTAAATTATTTTTGAAAAATTGTACCATATTATCCGTTAGAATCTCCACGTCGTATCCACGTAAATTATCGTAATATTTTACGATTTAAAATTACAAATACCAGTGTACATTATTTATATAGCAGTATAATTATGTCGGGGTTGTTTACGTATCTATTTTGCATTGTTTTATTTTTCTCAAATCCTTGGGAAATTTTTAAACTGGATAACTTGTGTCAACAAACGTAGGAATCTGAGACAACAACCTGAAAGTATGGGAATTATTGACTCATTTTCATAATTTAGACAACAGTTACGTCTTTGTTTTAATAGTAATGCTATTGTTGTGGAGAAGGTTGCGTGAATGTTTTAAATGTTTCGCTGTAAATGAAATATGCTACATCCACAAACATAAATTTAAATAAAAAACCAAATGATAACGATATTCACATACGAAAAAAAGGATATGTTTGGAACAACAAATATATTTTTATATGCAGAATATTACAATTTTGTTTTGTAAAGATGTGTGCGAAAGTTTGATCAGAGTGTGGAATCTTCCACATTAGCCTTCCACTCCTTTCGGAAAGATGTATTCTTCCCTAAAAAAAAAAAAAAGCCTTAACCAATCACCATTTCGTTTCGGTAAATTCAATCTTCTATTGGTTAAGAAACACTAAACTGTAGCAAAGTCGAAACAGATCCTTTTTCCCGCCGAAGCTTCATGGAGCCGAATTTTAGACACCGAAGTCTATATAAACAGTCGCATGACTCAATTCAAGTCAGTCAATCATCAAGTTTCGTGAGGTGCTACCAAACTCCACGCGTGTCAATTCACTGACTCAATATAACTTCAAAATTCTCAACAAACTCAACAAAGCACTCAATCAACCATTGTCCGCGTGGTCATCAAATTACAATTGACTTAAAAAGTAAACGTTTTCACTACACAAACAGTAATTGTACAATTCATCAATTTAGCCAAACAGTTAAAGGCGAACAACTCTTCACAACTTAAATTCTGACAAGTAACACATGCATACGCACTAATATTTGAACGAACACATTTGAGATTTTTCCTTGCAGAAACCAAATTATTTTAATTTCACTAACAAATCAAAACCATTAACTTTTATTGACCATTGTTCATAGCCTTGTCTCAATTTCCACAATCAACAAACATTCTGTTATCCTTGCATGTATATCTATTGTATATATAAAAATCTCTTTATTATTGGATCTCTAACTACTGTGTTTTTCTTGCAATGCAAATTGTCCTTGTATTCCTTATTTGATCTACGTGTTGTGGGATAATGCATAATAAGCACGCATAATCTTTGCCTTACATAAATTACCTTCTGACACATTTTCACTCAGCTACATCCCGTAACAAGAGTATTTAAAGAGAAAAGTTCTTGTTGCTGGTTTGGAAATGTTTCGTATGTTTGTAATGTAATTTGGAAAATTTCGTACGTACGTGTATGTGTGAATATGTTTTTATAAGCGTCTGACCGCACATGGTCAAGACGCGAATCCTTTTTCGTAGGCGAAGGAAATTAAGAAAGAGAAAAGGTTATTTACCTTACCTCCCCGCGAGGCAGAATGTGGCACAAGGCCGTTTTTTTAATGCGGGCTAAAACTGAGCACGTAGGCTCGGGTAAAAATTCCCCGTAGACCTCGTAAAAAACAGGGTCGTGTTGTCGTCTACCACCCCAGCCGAGACTCTGCCCTTCGGCACAGCCTCGTCTGGCTTCCTCTCTACCCAAAGGCAGAGAGTTTGACTAGCACAGATGGAGATGAATCTCCAACTAATTGCCAAGAAAGAGAAAAGAGAGAAAATGAACTCAAGTCTGATATTTATAATTAATGTAACCACGTGGCAGGCTCCTGGAAAAAGAAGCGGGAAAACTTGACTTGGTTACGCGCTGGAAAAAAAGTGGGTGGATTGCAACGCCCACTTGTGTGGTTGAGATTTCCTGAAAATATATATGAAATGGGGTGAGCTCTTTGATCCAATTTTTTGCACAGATTTGTACAAAATTCAACATTGATAAGAAAGTGGTATCGGAATGTTAAACTATCAAAATATGGCAGATCCTGATTATTCCTTTTATTAATTTTTTTTAAAATCAGTTTCGGTGAATTTTCTGTCTTTGAAAAAAGACGTTCAATTACACTGATTCCCAAAGAACAAATATCACCGGCATATCAAATACCTTTTGTAAACAATGGTTATCAACTACTGACTACTAGCCTAGCCTAGACTTTAGGCAAACTCCTTCGTGGGGTGGGGATTTGGGGCTTTCGGGCTTTTACCTTCAGCGTCCTATGTTATAAGAATTTAGAAATAATAAAATTATTTTATCTTTATTCAGCACCTTAATTTGGCATAATCTTTCTTCGTATACGCAACCATAGTTTGTTTACATTTATTTTGCTCACAATTTTTATTTTCTTTTAAAATCACTATTCTTTATGATCCCTTCACATAAAGTCACTCTTAAAAGACATTAGGGAACAAGAACTATGTAATATTTTGAATACGTCACAGTACACGTGCTAGAAAAAAAAAAACTTATGAGCAACTTATCGTGCCTTGCTTAAGTTTTAATTATGATTATATCAATTGCAATTGCGACGAAAAGCGAAATTAAATTTAAACCTTTAATAAGGATTTTTTTTAACTTTTCACTCTGTTCGATATTTAAATTTAACTTTAAATGAGTTATTTATTTAATTTTTAATCACGTGTAACTACATTAGTTACTATCTATTACTTCAGGTTGTTTATGATTCACCGAGATCGGAAAACGGACAGATAGACGGACACACGTCCTCTGCGCTTTATTTATATAGATTGTGCTGTCTGTATTTGCTATCTCGCTGTTTAAAATAAGAGGTCTTTTAAGCTGTTTCAAAATTTAAGAAATTATGATCTTGTGTATAATATTACCCCCTTTTTTACTTTTTCGTTCAAAGTTTTTGGTATTATGCGCAAGAAAGTACATCCCTTGCATAAGGGAAGACTTGCTCACCAAAAGGCCAAGTAAATGCCTTTAATTTCACTTAACAACTGGTACAATGTTTACCTACAGACTGAAGTCATCATGTTTCGGTATTTCTGCCGTAATTCTCTTTTTATAGATTTTTATTCATTATAATGATCCACGATAGTTTTCCTTTAAAAAACGCTTTTGTTTAAATTGAATATCTTGGTTCGATTATCAGTGAATAGGTCTCCAAAATAAAAATAATTCCAAGAGAATCACAAATGGTGGCAGTTGTCGCAAAACTAAAAACCATCTAGAAAGACAAGAACGCCTGGTTGAAATCAAAGATCAGACTGTTACGTGCATTGGCCTTCTCAGTCTTTCTATTAAACCTTAATAGCAGAATGACAGCGAAAATGAGATGCTACAGAACAGTGCTAGACATCTACGTAGAAATGATAAGGACACGTCTGTTGAATCGTCTTCCTTTGCAAGAAGGTTCCAAACTAGCGTCCAGTTGGCAGACAAAGGTAAGTGAGCTGTAATTCAACATAGCTCTGTACTCAAATTATTTATACTGTATAAATACAAAATTGTGGCACAAAGCCGAAGAGGAAATGTGGAGAGGATGGTTTTCATTAGATATCTTAGTTAATCAGTCTCACAACCCATTCATTCTTTACTATTTACTCATTCACCTTAAGAACTCATCCATCACCTCTCAATCCTGCATATACCACAATATCGCAAATTCACAGGAGATCTACAAAACATTCCCATGACATAACACTTTGATGAAAGTTAAAAATATATAAAAAATTCATGAATCATTAAATGATGGGGTTGGGGGGGGGGTTGAACCCAGAAAACAAACTAAAAATGTAACGCAAAGATACAGATTTGTACTTGAGCAAACATAATGGTGAATGATGGATATTTTATCTATCGCAATAGAACCAGCAACTAATCAGGACTCAGAGAATGAGATTGCCTAAATGGCAGAATAGAACATTCCAGCTTGCTATATATACTAGTTGTTCTAACCTCTGGAGATCCGATAGCTTGCAATATAGCTTACAATACAGCAGAACATTAATCTGTTTATTCGATAACATCAAGGGCTAACAGTCTTTCCACTGCCATCCTACAAAGTATCAAATTAGGCAAAAGAAGAAGAAGCAGTCAAAGGATGAAAAATGGACTGACAACCTTAATGTGGAGGGGATTGCAAGATCGGTCACAGAATCTCAAACGTGAGCACGCAACCGAGATATATGGAGGGAAGTAGTCAGGTGCTAAGCTGCACGGCAACCCTCCGATACACACCTGGTCATGGGACGGATGATAATTGTGAGTCAGGGCAACCCTCCGATACACACCTGGTCATGGGACGGATGATAATTGTGACTCATGGCAACCCTCCGATACACACCTGGTCATGGGACGGATGATAATTGTGAGTCACGGCAACCCTCCGATACACACCTGGTCATGGGACGGATGATAATTGTGAGTCACGGCAACCCTCCGATACACACCTGGTCATGGGACGGATGATAATTGTGAGTCACGGCAACCCTCCGATACACACCTGGTCATGGGACGGATGATAACCAGAGTCACGGCAACCCTCCGATACACACCTGGTCATGGGACGGATGATAATTGTGAGTCACGGCAACCCTCCGATACACACCTGGTCATGGGACGGATGATAATTGTGAGTCACGGCAACCCTCCGATACACACCTGGTCATGGGACGGATGATAATTGTGAGTCACGGCAACCCTCCGATACACACCTGGTCATGGGACGGATGATAATTGTGAGTCACGGCAACCCTCCGATACACACCTGGTCATGGGACGGATGATGATTGTGAGTTCTTTTTTAGGCCCGTAAATCTTGGCGAGTGATCAGGCCGGTGAGAGATGAATGCTTTTATAGATACCATACCTAGATTAATCAACTATAGTTAAAGATCTTCTATCTACTCAAGACATAGGATCGCCATCGTTGGCTTTCGAAAATTTCCATCTAACCACTTTAAATGATAAAGGCTTTTGGGTCATCCCGTGATTTTGTTTTCAAGAACTTCCTAACGGAGCTGATATTATCACATCCTTTACAAATCCAGATTCGAACCCAGATGTTATGGTCGAAACACTAACATTTGAACCACTCCATAATGCACACAATCTGTAGACTCAAATATAATAAAAACTGATTTCCACATTAAATAACCCAGCAATATGTCTTAAAATACACCAATCCTGTTCTAACCGGTTAAATGTTCTTCACAAATTATTCATTGATTTGTTTTCTACGGTTTCTCAATCCTTTAAAGGTTATTCAAAGCCAAAAAATATTTTTACATTATAAGATTTTTTGGGTGGGGATAATAATAGTTTAGTGATTAATTGCTAACTGACTCATCTCTAGAAGAGAAGAGGTGGATCCATCACTTTCCCAAGGGTATTTGTCTGTAACGAACCCAACGGGAATTGAAACTAGGCTTTCCGATTAACAAATAAGAGCCATTATCTATAATATCATCCGTTCATCCAAGCTTACAACAACTGATATTCCAAAACGGTCACCCACCTAAGTACTGCCAGACTCGATGTTTCTTAACCTTGATAATCATACGTAAACCGCTGTTTCAACATGATGTGGCTATAAACCATGACTTATTCCAATTTACAGCTTTATATTTGTCGTTTTTTTTTATTCCTGTAATTTAGCTGATGCATTTTCGGCTTTATTCGTTGTCTGAAATTTTGAAATAACTAATTATAATTAGTTATAATAATAATTATCATTATTTAACAAATTATTCCAACTGGTATCTTCATCTATGTTGTTTTTAGTACTATATTTTGGTCGATGCGTTCTTCGCCCTTCTTTAGGTATAGTGTTCATCTATTTTTTTCTTTCTTATAAAGTATTCTATATCCAGACATTAATGATTTCTACCTAGAGAATCTGTACTTATTCACAGAATCAGAATTTATTTGTCAGTATCAACTTTGTGTCATATTTTGTTGTTTTCACTATAGTGCTAATATAGATCGTTGATTTGAGTTAGTTTGAGGTTAGTTTTCATCTAAAAAAATCGAATTTTGATCTAAAAAATCAAATTCTTGATGCAAGACAGTTAAAACTGCTGCTGTGTTCAACCAATAATGGTTAACAATGCTTCATCTAATTGAAAATAATGGAAAATGAAAATGAAAGTAAATATTGTCTAACATTTATTAAAAAACCTGACAATGCTTCATCTAATAAAAAAATGAAGATGAAAGTAAATACTAGTGAAAAATTAATAATAATGGTTGACAATGCTTCATCTAATAAGAATGAAGATGAAAGTAAATACTAATGAAAAATTAATAATAGTAGTTGACAATGCTTCATCTAATAAAAAATGATGAAAGTAAATACTAGTCAAAAATTAATAATAATGATTGACAATGTTTCATGTAATAAAAAAATGAAAATGAAAGTAAATACTAGTGAAAAATTAATAATAATGGTTGATAATGTTTCATCAAATGAGAATAAAGATGAAAGTAAATACTATTCTAAATTAATTTTTGTTTGAAAATGTTTCATCAAACAAAAATGAAAATACTATTGTTATATTACAAGTCAATAATCAAATGCAAATGTAGTGCTGATATGGATCGGTTGACTCTAATAATTATTTATGTTAGATTTGGCCTACATATCTGTCAGTTTTTCGTAGTTTAGTTGTCAAAGCTGCTGATGTGTTCAACCTAGGCAACCCTTAGCCAAGGGGACATGCGTTTTAATCTCACCGAAAGATTAGCCATTATTTCTGATCAGCGCTGTCTACTCACTCCTATAGATGGACGACCTGAGTTAAATTACAATAAAAAAAATAAACTAATGAGATATGCAGTCTGTTATGAAGAAATAACATTTCATAGTAGCAATTATTGTTTGAAACCATCAAGTGTAAAATTTTACTTTGTCTTATTTTTGA
The DNA here is from genome assembly GCA_903632075.3 of Acanthosepion pharaonis. Taxonomy (NCBI): domain Eukaryota; kingdom Metazoa; phylum Mollusca; class Cephalopoda; order Sepiida; family Sepiidae; genus Acanthosepion; species Acanthosepion pharaonis. The sequence continues at coordinate 1,340,119 of CAHIKZ030005534.1, forward strand.
TGTCCGGACAAATAATGTGCTCTATCTGTTTGCTGTTACAAAGAAATACGTTTTATAGTAACAATTAAAAATGGTTTCTTTGCTCGCACTTCTTGCTTGTGGAACTTTTGCTGAATCCTGTTCTCTGGTCTTCAAATGGTGTCAAGATGGCCAAACTTAAGTTAGTTTAGGGTCTTCATTTTTTTTTCTAAATATTAAAATTTTGCCGGATGAACAATTATGATGTTACACGATTTGAACAGTTTTGCTGTTACACCTGGTATATATATATATATATATATATATATATATATATATATATATATATATATATATACACACACATATATATATATATATATATATATATATATATATGTATATTATTATTATTATTATTATCAATTTAAACATTATTTTTAGTGGGTAAAAGTTTTTGAGTTGCTATTTCTGTTTTTTATTAAACAGCTAAATTAATAACAGCTGGTGTAATGGTTAATGGCTGCTCGGAATGAGAAATTGAAAAGCCGAGTTTGAATTCCCGTCGGATTCATTTCATTCACTTTCTCACACAACCCTTGGGAAAGGTATGAATCCATCTTTTCTTCCCCCTCCCCCAGCTATGGATTGACTGGGTCCTATTGCCTTGATTGACAACCAGTCTATCTCAGAAAGAAATGGCAACATACTGCAAGAGAATATTCTGCCTAGTCAGTCATGAATCGAAACAGACATGAACGCCCAAGTATGTATCACGTATGACAACAACGTCTCATCAATTTACAGTTAAATTGGCTAGATGTAACCGTAAGTTCTATGCTAACAGTTTCTTTTCTCGCTTGTCAATCTCTCTCCCAGGTCCAGCCAACTCTGATCTTCAAAAATTTAAATGAAACTTAAATCGTTATCTACCGTCTTTTTGTTTTCGCCTCTATTGTTCTCAATCCTAAGTAATGTTTCTCTTTCTTTCTTTTTTTTCTTATTCTTTCACACTCAGTAATCCCTTCTGTCTTAGTGGCTTTATCACCTTGCATGCGATGAAGTTATTTTAAAATAATGGTAATATTGTTGCATATTCTTCATTTTCTATTCAATTCTTTTGCTCTAAACTTTCGAACGACATATCATGTAACAGCATAATTATGAATCCCACAAAATGTTTAATATCTAAAAAACCACTAAACTAATTGAGTTTCTTTTTTCCAGGTTTTCAATTAAGACGTTTAGCCATTTTGACATCATTTGTCGTAAGAATCACTGAAAAACCCTTGACATGTTTATCATTAATTAATCATAGTTAAGGATCGGAAGCTCATGAAGGATTGGAATAAATTTCAAATATATATATATATATATATATATATATATATATATATTATTATTATTATTATTATTCCAGGATCATTCTCCAACTTACTCAAGATGATCTTCGTCCTCTCTAACCTTCTAACTTTCTGTCCAGGGTCTCACAGGTTTCACGTACGATTTCAATTATAAATCTTTTTTTCACTGATCCTTGGACTGTCATAGCTGAAACTCCTCTCTCACGTGCCGAAATTTAAATGTAACTTAAATCGTTATTGACTGTCTACTTCATTATTCCTCTGTTGTTCTCAATCCTAAGTAATGTTTTTTTTTTGTTATTCTTTCACGCTCAGTACCCCCTTCTGTCTTAGTGGCTTTATCACCTTGCATGCGGTGAAAATATTTTAAAATAAAGGTAATATTGTTGCATATTCCTCATTTTCTATTACAATCCTTTTGCAGATATTGTTCTAAACTTTCGAACAACATATGTGAGTAACACGGGGCAAGTCGTATACGACTCGAAATTAATTGCTTTGAACTACATCAGGCAATGGTTTCTCATGGATCTCCTCGCAGCCATACCATTTGATCTCCTGTATGCATTTCAAGTAGAAACGGTAAGTGAACGGTTCATGTCAATCTTTGCTTCTTTAGAGGATTGTAAAACAGGACACTCTCGTTAGAAACAAAGAAAAGATTTCTGGGTTGTTTTGTGTTGTCCATCCTCTTATATGGCAGTGAAGGGATTGGGATCAAATACAGATCAAATATGGATCAGAATCTGACAGAATGGTTGGATAAAGAACAAATAGGAAACGTTTTTAAATCTAACAGGTTTCAGTTTTATTAAAACTCCATTAAGTTCTGGAGGTCAGATACCCTCACCAATTTATATTTAACACAATTGCCACAAAATATGAAACAAGAAGGAAGAAAGGAAATTCAACAAGAGAAGTTGTACAAATAAATAGAATTTATATATAGCAAAATGTATAAAACAGGATTTCTGAATGTGTTTAAAATGCTGAAATTTACTTATCCTTTTGGATTTTTGAGTGAGAAAATGTTCTTGTTGAACTGCAATTTATAGTGTAAAGTGTGTAAGTTTGGAGAATTTTAATTAAATGTAGTGTTACTTGTATGTAAAATAAACAGTTTAAAATTTTGTGAAAACGTGTGTGTGGATGATTTTCTTGGTGACGTTTGAGTGTCTGTCTTCGTTTGCATTGAATGAAGGAATATAGACTGTGGTTGTGTTAAGAAAATATTTTAACGTATAGTCTGAACGTCAGTGATGAGTGTAGTCACATAGCGTATCTTCTTTTTCGCCGAAATTTTCTCCAACTGCCTTTTCCTTAATTGTTGTTGTCTTTTTTATAAGCAATGTAAGCCACGTTATAAGCTCGAGAACATGTTTAAATTTTTTTGGCTCGCTGTACCTTGAACAGGTCAGATTAAGGTCAGATGTGCGGACGTAGACGACAGCATACCATTGGTATTTCTAGACCAATCAAATTAGTTGTAATATTTGATTTGGAGCCTATGTTTATTCAGTAAGGGTTTTAAAAACAATATAGGATTTGGATCCTATAAAGTCTGTTTAATCAATAACACCACAAAAATTAAAAATGCCAGAATGTTTTCTCTTTTTCTTCTTTTCTCTTCAATATTTCATTCCATGATTAAGTTTTAATAAAAGAGAAACATATTAGACTTATATTTTTTTTTATAGATTTATATTTATTCCGGATCCTATCATGGCAGTGAATGCTGGACAATCTCTCCACGGTCGAAGAAAAAACTAGAGTCAGTAGAACTGCGTTTTTATAGATGGTTATTGAAAGTTTTTATGGATGGAACGAGTAAGCAAAAAGGAATTCTTTAAAAAATGGCTACAGAAATAACACTTCTACTCATAATCAGGAAAAAACAGACGAGATAGGAAGTTGTAGAGAGCCACGATCGCCTATATCCTAAAGGGACACTGCACATAGAAGAAGACACGTGTTTAAGAAAATCACTCACGCAAGTTCCGTAGACTCTTTTGAGAAGTATGGGCCACAGCTCTTGGCACGATAGTCATTGCTGGAGTGGCTCCCATAGTAAATAGTAGGAATTAAGTTGCTCCACCCATACCAAACCAGGTTTGAATTCAGAGTTGTCATTCTCCTAGGTTGGTTGCCAATCAAGGCTAAAGAACTCAGTCTGCCCTACTATTTAACCCATAGCTTAAAATTGATATTTTGTTAAATCTTTTCTATTATTAGAAAGTTTTAATTAAGTCGCCACTCTCTGTCTGTTCTACAAATACTTTCATGGTAATTGCTCCGAGGAGCTGCATTCGCTGGTTCCCAGACTTCATGAGTTCAAGCGCCCTACGAGGCTGGCATCCCGCTCTCACCCCTTCACTGTCGAAACTCCTAAATGTAGCCGTCTCTTCTACTCTAATAGCTTCGTGTCTCACACCTCTCGCCTGTGGAACTCCCTTTCCTATTCCAGTTTCCCTGAGAGCTATAATCTCCAACTATTCAAGTGTAATGTCAATCGACATCTCCAGTTGCCTTGATCTATCCACTACCCTTCTCCTCATACCCTCTTCTATCACTCCTATCTGATCTCGCTCTATATTTTCTGTAACCCCTTGCGTCCTAGTGGCTTCCCGCCTTGCTTGGGGTGAAATGCTTAAAAAAAAAGAGTAAATATTTAAATATATTATCCAGTTATTATATGTAGTATATTTTTTAGTGAGGGGTCATTTTCTTACTTAATAACAATAGAAAACAGATCCCCTAGTTTCTGTCCATTCTAGAATCCCATATCAGTACTAGTTTATCCACATGTCATAAAAATTGATGGCATATATGTTATTAATATTTTATTTTTTTTAATATTATGAGGTTTTCACACGTGTGTCTTAAAATATATATTTCCTCTTCTCTGGTTTGTCACAGATTTGCTTTTCTCACCTTTGGACTTCGTAAACATCGTCAAATTGTACGCCACTATATTAATCAGACCACCGCTACTTGACGTCACCAGTGCAATGGCGATAACTCTAGTATAAAAATATTAACACAACAAATTACAAAGAATACATATAAACATCTTATATCATCAACGCGATTCGGAGACTTCACAGTCTGAGTACATCCGATGTTGTATATATATATATATATATATATATATATATATATATATATATATATATATATATATTTGAGAATTTAAACACTTAAATGACTATCTAAAGTTATCTGTAAAATTTAAAAGAAAATTAAATATGTATATATATGGATGCGTGTGTAAATATGTATATGTAAATATATATGTATATGTGTGGGTGTGCGTATATGTAAGGTTAAGTATGTATATTTATGCGTATCGATACATGTATATGTGGTTGTATATGTATACGGGCATATGTGTATATATATTTACGTAAATATGTATGTGATGCGTATGAATATATGTATGAGGGTATATATATATATATATATATATATATATATATATATATATATATATATATATATATATTACGTTAGTATTTAATTTAATGTGAAGGAAACAATCTGACTAGAATTTGATCTCGGTTTTCGGGCTTCTCATTCTGAACTGTTATCCATTACACCACCCGCACATCTGCATCTGGTATTGTCGAGCGATCACCCATCTAGATACTGACCAGGATCAAAATTTGCTTAACTTCAGTGAAACTGGGGTTTCAACATGATACTGTCATAAAGTCTCTACATCTGTGAGATTATCCAGCATTCACTACTACATAGAAGGACTGATATTACATAACAGTTCAGTACTCTTTTCTTTGTTTATGTTGCTTCAAGTATCTTCTTCATCTGTGAGGGGATTGTCCAGCATTCACTGTCATATAGGATGACTGATATTACATAACAGTTCAGTACTCTTTTCTTTGTTTATGTTGCTTTAAGTATCTTCTTCATCTGTGAGGGGATTGTCCAGCATTCACTGTCATATAGGATGACTGATATTACATAACAGTTCAGTACTCTTTTCTTTGTTTATGTTGCTTCAAGTCTCTTCTTCATCTGTGAGGGGATTGTCCAGCATTCACTGTCATATAGGATGACTGATATTACATAACAGTTCAGTACTCTTTTCTTTGTTTCTGTTGCTTTAAGCATCTTCTTAATCTGTGTGGGTATTATCCAACATTCACTGTCATTTAGGAGTACTAATATTACATTCAATATTTTTTTCTTTGTTTATTACGAAATTTTCTTGTTTCTTAATACTTTGATTGGCTTTTGAAAGGCATTCTCTGTTAGAACACTTCCCAACTTCTATAGTTGTTTAATATTTTTATTAACTGTTATTTCATATCCATTGTTTACCACGCAAATCTATTATTATAAATGAAGATATTAACATATACACGATGCATATACACAGATATTAACGTAAACACAATTGTTTGTTGGCTTGAAAATATGATATGGCTAAAAAGTAAAAATGTTTTGCAGATGACAAAGAATTGTTGACATATTTTAATTCTTCTGTTTATCTTCTTTTCAGGGAACCTTGATTCCATTATTAAAGGTCGCCCGATTGCTCCGACTAATTCGTCTCTTCCAAAAAATGGACCGTTACTCACAGTACGCCAGTGTAGTGATCATTCTACTTCTGTCAATGTTTGCATTGACCGCCCACTGGCTCGCTTGTATTTGGTACAGTTTAGGCAAGTTTGAAGTACAAAACAATCCCAAATCCTGGAAAGTAGGTAAGAGTTTTGCTTTTAATATATTTGATATGCATGTGTGAGTTTATTTTGATTATGCTTTAGGATGAGGCCACAATAATCGATCGCACAGTGATGCTTAAACTTAGTAAAAGTTTTTAAAGTTAACATAATGTTTGACCCCAGCTTATACTAGATGATTTTGATCCCTGTTTACAGTAGGTGATTTTGATTCCTGTTTACAGTAGGTGATTTTGATTCCTGTTTACAGTAGGCGCTTTTGATCCCTGTTTACAGTAGGTAATTTGATTCCTGTTTACAGTAGGCGCTTTTTTGATCCCTGTTTACAGTAGGTGCTTTTGATCCCTGTTTACAGTAGGTGATTTTGATTCCTGTTTACAGTAGGTGATTTTGATTCCTGTTTACAGTAGGCGCTTTTGATCCCTGTTTACAGTAGGTAATTTGATTCCTGTTTACAGTAGGCGCTTTTGATCCCTGTTTACAGTAGGTGCTTTTGATCCCTGTTTACAGTAGGCGCTTTTGATCCCTGTTTACAGTAGGTGCTTTTGATCCCTGTTTAGAGTAGGCGCTTTTGATCCCTGTTTAGAGTAGGTGATTTTAATTCCTGTTTACAGTAGGAAGGGGAAGGGAAAAGTAAATACAGATTATGCGGTACGTACGATACGTAACAGTTGACCCTAAACTTGATGTTAAGATTGTAGTGTTTGGAGAAGGATTCTCATGGCAATTTGTTCCATGAAGTAACAGCTCTTGTAAAGAAGCGCCTTCTGATGTCTGTTCCATGAAGTAGCTGCTCTTAGGGAGAATCTTCTTTTTCGAAGTGTGTTCCATAAAGTAGTATCCCTTGGGGAGAAACATCGCCTCGAAAGCTTATTCCATAAAGTAACAGCTCTTGGAAAGAATCATCTTCTGAAGTCTGTTCCATAAAGTAGCTGCTCTTAGGAAGAAGCTTCCTTTTGGGAGTGTGTTCCATAAAGTAGCATCCTTTGAGAAGATGCATCTGTTGCAAAAAGCTGTCCGAATGAAATGAAACTTACTTTTTACCAATCGAATGCAAACAGGAATGAGGATGATTCGCCTCTGTGTATGGCGGGTCTTAAATGGGTATGTCTGAACTAAGCAATGTAGGGTGTCACAGTTTGATGGATAAGTTATTTGTCCGGTAACCTTTTTAATGCTGGTTAAGCTAGAATACACATAACCCAACAACTACCCACTTCATCCTTCCTTTAGAATACCTTGTAAACCTCTACATGTTAGTTAATAAAGGAAAAACAAAAATAAAATTGACATACCTTATCTATTATGGACAACATATGGTGTTTGCGTTTCACACTAGAAAAAACATTTTTTGTATTTATTTGAACCATGAATGAGGCTATGTGCCAGTAGGTTATAATGAAAATGCACAGAAGACAGTAAAAATACCTTACCAGTCTTTGAAATGCTCAAAAATAGTCGATGCAGCTAACTCAACCAAACAATAATGTCAGAGCCATATAGTGACCCGGTGAATCTAAAAATACTCTCATGGCAATCAGTGCTGGCTTACAGGTTGAGCCAGATTATTGATGCAGTATTGATGTGTATTCGTAATGAAAACACGGAACTGAGTCTTCTTCAAGTAATATTATATTTTATTCAAGTCCAGACTTCATCAGTAACTGCCGGCCAGAGGGTGGGTGTGGGTACGAACCCTATATCCGAACATGGACCATACATTCTCATGCACGCTCTAATAGATAGATAGATAGAGAGAGAGCGAGAGAGAAAGAGAGACATTTTTCTCTCCTCTGGGGTTGATGTTCATATATCTATCTATGTTATACGGTTCTTTCCTCCGCGTGTCCATCACGTGTTCACACGTCAGGCCAACCGCTGACATCCTGTGAGGTGCGGATCTGTACTTGGTGGCCAGGCGGTTGTCTTTCAGACCAACCTGTCGATACACCTGGCATCTCTGATGTCACACTGAGTGCAAAGAATACCCTGGCAGGATCTTGGATGAGAACCATATTGCACGTTACTTTGGAACATGCGTATATAATTGAAGAGAATTTGGCCAATTTCGCAAGTTACCCGACTTCCACGAGGTTACAAAAGAGATGTTTTTGTTAGCAAGAATCTAGGGTTATAAAAAACAGTTGCAGAAAAGCTACAAAATCAAAGAGATGAACTGTTCTTTACAGCCGCAAAGAGATCTCAAATATTAGACGCCAAAAGAATCTTAGTGGAATAGAAAATTCTGGGTTCAATCCCTGGGTGGATAGATACTTGTTTCCAATAATAGAGTCGAAGGGAAAACCAAGATTTCTTTAATATTGATTTTCAAGACAGCGGTGTTTCCCCTAGTCGGAAGACAGACGTGACATATTTTTCTGGTTCTTATCTTCAACAATCCGACTTGATTAATCTTAATAAATATCAATTATAACATCAAATGCTTATTGCTAAGCTCATTGGATGCTTCACTCAACTGGCCATGTGCCAGCCCTAAGTTAAAGTAAGTAATATATCTACAGTAACACAATAATCCTAATTTCTATTGTCTGCTCTCTCTCTCTCTCTCTCTCTCTCTCTCTCTCTCTCTCTCTCTCTCTCTGAACTGGATAACGAATATCCTCATCTTTGTTGTTATTATGAGGACGTTTCGATAGTTGCACCCTCAGGACTTCTTCAGGGCAACCACCATTTTCTGTCTTCCTGAATCGTGTTCCTTTATTGTCCATTTCTTCACTTCTCCTCCCTAAAGTCTTTTCAGTGTTTCCACTCCCTGTAACCCCCACCCCAGTGTTCTAGTGAAATTATCGCCTTGCTTACGGTGAAACGCTTAACAAAAAATACATCGCCATATTTGAAGTGTTTAGTATGTTCTTATTTCACGTCTTGAGGTTATTATGTTTATTACATTTTTCTCTGTTTTGTCATTTCGTTATTTTCTTTTTTTTAATTCATGTAATGCTCTTTCTTTCTTTTTCTTTTTTCTAGGCTGGTTATACGACTTATCAGAAGTTCTGGAAAATCCTATTGTAAATAGAACAAACATTCCTGAAATGTGGGATTGTTATCTTACTGCTCTCTACTTCACATGTAGCAGTCTCACCACTGTCGGATTCGGTAATGTCTCTGCAAGTACAAATGCTGAAAAGATATTCTCTATTTGCGTCATGCTGATAGGATGTGAGTCCAATTTTATTTCTTACTTATTTGTTTGATTTTACTTCATAACGAGACAGTTCAATAAATAAATAGATAAAAATATGACCTTTTCCCATATTGCAATAAATAATTAAAATAGGAAAATCGAAAGATCCCAGAATTCCAAAATGAGACTTTCATCATGTGCCTTTGATGGGATCGGACGTCCGCATATGACTCCATTAATCTGAATTCAAACATGAAATCAATGGTGAAAAATATATTCTCCTTGCATAGAAAAATATATTCTCCTTGCATAATAATAAAAAATATAGTCACCTTGCATGATAGTAAAAAATATTCTTGCATAATAGCAAAAATATAGTCTCGCATAATAGTAATAATATAGTCGCCTTGCATGATAGTAAAATATATTCTCCTTGCATAATAATAAAAAATATAGTATCCATGCGTAATAGTAATAATATAGACTACTTGTATAATAGTAAAAATATAGTCTCCTTGCATAATTGTAAAAATATAGTCTCCTTAGATAATAGTAAAAATATACTCTCCTTGCATAATAGTAAAAATATATTTTACTTGCATAATTGTAAAAATATACTCTCATTGCATAATAGTAAAAATATACTCTCCTTGCATAATAGTAAAAATATATTTTACTTGCATAATTGTAAAAATATACTCTCCTTGCATAATAGTAAAAATATATTCTCCTTGCATAATAGTAAAAATATATTTTACTTGCATAATTGTAAAAATATACTCTCCTTGCATAATAGTAAAAATATACTCTCCTTGCATAATAGTAAAAATATATTTTACTTGCATAATTGTAAAAATATAGTCTCATTGCATAATAGTAAAAATATATTCTCCTTGCATAATAGTAAAAGGAGAATATTATTTTTGCCTTGGAAAGTTCTGCTTTAATTAAAAAGAAGATCTACCTTTTTTTTCTGTGTTTGTGGATAAGGGACACCTAGTGAGTCAGGGAATCACTTTACACTCACCACAATAATACTAAATTATACCAGCATGAATAAGGACGATTAAGTGCCTGACATAATTAACAATTCTTGCATTTCAGACATTTTGAAACAGTTCTAAGCCCAATCAATTTTATTTGCACGTTTGTTAAATTATTATTTAATAATTAGACAGTGTATATTAAAATATTAAAAATTATAAATTAACTATTGGATCAAATGACCATATTTATGAGTAATTATTGCCATGAATCCTGTAGAATGAACTTTGTAAATAGTTATCAAATTAGATAATTTTAGACAGAAAGAAAGAAAGAAAGAAAGAAGAAACCATGAAGAAAATTAAAGAAGGAATAAATGGAAAAGAAAGAAGAAAAATGAAGAAAATAAAATAAAAGAAATAAACGGAAAAAGAAAGAAATGAAAAAATGAAGAAAATGAAAGAAAGAATAAACGAGAAAGAAAGAAAGAAAGAAAGAAAAATGAAAAATAAAAAAGGAATAAACGAAAAACAAAGAAAGAATGAAAAATACAAACAGAATAAATGAAAAAGAAAGAAATAAAAAAGAAAGAAAAAATGAAAAATAAAAAATAATAAACGAAAAAGAAACAAAAGAAGAAAAAAGGAAAAACGAAAAAACGAAAAAGAAAGAAAGAAAAATGAAAAATAAAAAAGAAAGAAAAAATGAAAAATAAAAGAAGGAATAAACGAAAAAGAAAAAAAGAAGAAAATATGAAGAAAATAAAATAAAAGAAAGAAAGAAAGAAAGAAAGAAAGAAAGAAAGAAAGAAAGAAAGAAAAATTGAAAATTAAAAAATAAAAAGAAAGAATAAATAAAAAGTGTAAGGAATGAAAATAAAAGACGTAATAAAAATCAATATTAAATAAACAAAGAATTAGGATGAAAGAATAAAAGATAACATGAAAGAAAGAAGGAAAAATAAAAGAAGATATGAAGAGAAAAATTAAGCAAACAAAGTATAAATAAATTTATTTTTATATCTTATAAGAGAAAAAAAGGAGAAAAAAATGTTGGATAATTTCTCAACTAGCTACGTTTCGCAAACTGGGCCCACTTCAGAGATTAAAACTGTAACAAAAATAAAACTCATACTCCAGACTAAAACTATTTCGAAATGAACGCTCATTTTATTATATTATGCTGTGTGAAACATCAGTCTGCAATTAACTAGTCGCTTGCTTTTTAGAAATACCTTTTTTTACAATAAGAGAGAAATTTTAAAATACATTTTTTCACTTCTTTCCATTTCTTCCATTTCCAGCAATGATGTATGCCCTGGTGTTTGGTAATGTTACTGCTATTGTCCAAAGAGCTTACGCTCGCCGGGCCACATTTCATATGAAGTCAAATGACCTAAAAGATTTCTACCATACGTATAATATACCAAAGCCTCTAAAGCACAGAATACAGGAATATTTTCAGAGTATGTGGACAATGAACAACGGCATTAATTTTAATGAGGTAAGCATTTTATTATTTTCCTATTGATTCTCACCCTGTTTTGAAAGATGCTTGTCTGATCCAAACTGATAGTCTAATAGTGATCCTCAACTGCCACGCGATCAAGTCTGTCGCGAATGATTGGATTCAAAATCTCTTCATAAATGATCCTTCTAATAGTGAACTACAGTTATGTGAAGAAGATTTGGCCGCCATTTCTAATGACCGAAGTCTCAAAATAAAACATTCGATAGTACCCATTGATACATTTTAGATTTCAATACAAAAGGAATACCCCACATTAGCTTGTAGAAGGACCGTATGGTTTGTGAGTTGTTCTATTAGAGACACGTGTGTAACGCCTGGTAGAATATTAAAAGGTCCATCTACAAGAAAATGGCCGAATTAAATCCAACTGAAGAAAAAGAAGACAAACAAGACCGATATATATATATATTGTCACGAGCGGAGCGAAGTATAATCGAATTTTCTCTGATGACCCCGGCTGCTGTGTCATAAAAAAATTATATTTACGTCGGATATTCTATACCCAGGTTGGCTCAGGGATGTGGTTCGGGTATAAACATGGGTTCAGATAAAATTTGGTTTACAGAAAGAAAGCCGCAAAATAAAGGTACCAACGATTTATCCAAATAAATGATGAAGATAAGACGATCGTAACAATAACAAAATAATTTAATTTGTTACTTGAGGGAAATAGATTTAAGAGTGGGGATGGAATAAAATAAAATGATGGAGTGCGATGGAATAAAATAAAATGCTTTTAAATTCAATGTTCTAGTGAATTAATGTTCACATTAAGAAGAAAGTTATAGAAAGCGATATCTCAGACAGTTATTTTTAATATCCAAGTGAATTTATGTTCACATAAGAAAGAAAATTATAGAGAGGGATATCTCAGACATTTCAATGTAGAAGGCAATATTCTACAAAAGAAGATTATTTTTTTGTACTTAGCTTTCTGTCCGTTAGTTGCAATCCATCTTCTTCGTTTTGCCGAGCGTCTTCTAACCGTTTTTTTTTTGTTGTTTTCTTTTTGTTTTTTTTTGGCAGAGCGTTTTTAAGAATCTTTTTCTTTGTTGCCATGGATATAAGCGTTTTTAAGACTTTTTTCTTGGTTGCCATGGATATTCTCGTCACAATATATATATATATATATATATATGAACAAATATATGCATTAAACAAAATAATTTTACAATGGACATAGACAATAATATTTGTGTGTGTGTGTGTGTGTGAACGTTTTTGTCTGTTCTTTGGTGAATGTTCATATTTTCGTGAATGTTCGTCCGTACGTGTATGTGTGTATAATGTTCATGGCGTCTCCTACAAATGGGAACACGCGGATCTTCTAAGAGAGCTTACATTGTAGTCACTGAAATGAAAAAGAGAACGAGGCGAGAAGTCGCTCAGTATTTATAGTATATGGACAATGACCCCTAGTGACAATTTGGGAATTAAGGAGGAGCTAACTCCGACAAGCTAAAAACAAAAAAGGCTTTATCAGTTTTATTGCAATTTTCTACTTCTTATTTATGGGAATTAGGTTTAACGGTCGTAAATAGCAAAAAATAAGAAGCGAGAAAGACAACACTTAACTGGAGAAGAATGAGATTTTGCTTATCGCAGATTCGAAAAAAACATTGAAGAAATTGCGAAAAAAACAAAAACAAAACACCAGGCATAGGTTTCACACTAAATAAGCTGCACAAATAGTTGAATAGAAACATTGAAATAAAGTAAGTTTATATTTGTATAAATATTTTTAAATCTATTTTTTATTTCATAACATTTCAATATATGCCCTTTAAAAATGTTGCTAAGTGTACCGCAACATTTTCATTTGCTGCTTGGAGTGCCGTTGTTTAAAAAGATTGAGAAACCCTGGGTTAACTACTTGCTCAGTTTTCAAGAGAGCAAGGACTGTTCGCTAAACTTTTTTATCTTAATCTAAAACTCATGATTATCACTCATTTATTTTATTAAACCCTTACTACAATGTTCCAGAGAGCAGAAGTTGAAAATATTATCTCTATAAGTCCTTCATTTTAGAGTGTTCGCCATTCAGGGTTAGAGAGCCTCTAGAAGAAAAGCATGTGACAAGGAAACCATTTTTTATCCTAAATTTTAAGACTATAATTCTATTTATATAAAAGAAATAAATATTGTCGCACATTCAAACAAACATTGAGGAAATCGCGAAAAAGCACCAGGCACGTATTTCACTCTAAATAAGCTGAGCAAATAGTTGAATAGAAACAGTGAAATAAAGTTCATATCTGTATGTGTATTTTTTTAAATCTATGGTTTTATTCCATAACATTTAAATGTATACCCTTTAAAATTTTGTGTTGCGTGATATTTTCATTTGCTCCTAGGTGTACTGTTGTTTAAAAAGGTTGAGAAACACTGGTCTAGTAGAATGGGACACAATATTTGCTTTAAACAAGAATAATATTTTCTATTTGAGTTTTTCATTCTTTTTTATCATTCATCTTTTCACTGTTTCTACCTCCTACACCAGAGAGTTATCTCCAAATAGCTCAGCTTTGACTCACTGTATTTATTTTTTCCTATGGTCGTATGCAACGCACCAGTTCGAGGATACTGGTGATCTCCTGCGCTTCTTCTTCTTCTTCTTCTTCTTTATGTGACGTGTCTCTCAGGATGTAGGTGATCAAGGCTCTCCACAATTTCTTATCCTTTGTAGCTCCGAATAAATTTCGTCTTTTTGTTATTTCTTCTAGCCTGTGGGGTTCAGCGTACCCGGATTAAGGAGAATTTAATACGAGATACCCTGCCCACAAAATACAACGCAAATTTCAAGAAGAAACAACACGATAAGGAACGTTTATAGAAAATACAACATTGTATATTTATTATCTTGTGAATAGGGTAAAAAGGATTAATGCTTTAGTTCGTTTAAGCAAAATTGTGATTTTGATAAAAATGTCCGTGTTCGCTGTCTTTTAACAGAGTAGCAGAATAATGTCTGTTTCTTTTGTTTTGTATAGTTGTAAAATGAAAAAGGGGCGAGCAATTTAAGTTGAAAAAGAGAGTGTGAATGAGGAATAAAGATAAAAGGAAAATGTACTTATGAATTGTTTTGAAGTCAGTTGTAAATTTGTTGTTGTTGTTGTTGTTGTTGTTGTTCCTTCCTACTCCACTTTTCGGCTCTTTGTGTAAGTCTGAGTCAGTGATGAAATTTACTGTCAATCTTCTGTGATCTTTTGCGCCCTTCTCTGACTGACTGACTGGCGACTGACTTGAAAACTCTGTATTTATTGTTGACTTTTTTTTCACACTGGCTCGTTATCCTTTTTTTTTTTTTTTGGTTTAGCAAATCGCCTCCTTTCATTGGTCAGAAAATTAATTTCACACCTTATTGTGAAATCTGTTTTTGGTCGTTTTGATCCGATTTTGCGGGTGTGCAAATCTACTTTGTGTTTTTTTAGTCATTTGTTGGAATATAGGATTTGTATCCTATAAACCCCTGTTACTCAAGCTCGTCAATTATGTGATGCATTGTTTTCTTCAATCCCTCTTGCCCTCAATCTGTCCTGTTTGTCCTGGTATGACGATATACTACATCCGACAACAAGGCCTCTGATTGGGAGATTGGAGCTTTTGAGGGGCATGGAATCACCTCTTATTTGTGGTTGTTCCCATGTCCATCCTGACCCGGGGCGGTAGCACTTGTTAAGGTCCCAGCTATGGACAAATAGTGAACCCCAAAACAAAACAAAAGATTGAAAGTATAAAAATACATTTTTATAGTAAAAATACCAGCAACACATTTTTATATTTAAAAAATAATACCAACAATAGTTATTTATAGTATATATTTAGTTGAAGTCATAAAATTGTGTTCAGATATTTAGATTTCGGCATTAAATAACACTTAATAACTTAAAGAAAAAACATGCAAAAATCAATATTGCATTTTTATTAAATAAGTATTTGTTATTTTAAACATTAAATTGTTTTTTAAAATAGTGGTAGCATTTTGCATGCTAAATAATAAAACTTTTAATTTTTTCCAGAAAAATGAATGAAAATTTATTGTACTAAGCTACACTCTCTACTAAAATTTATTGTACTAAGCTACACTCTCTAGTAAAATTTATTGTACTAAGCTTCACACCCTAGTAAAACCAACTGTACTTTGTACCCACTTACCTGTTTGCTCTTCTTCCGGAAATTTGGTTTTGATTGGTCGATGTATGGCTATTATAGAGAGTGTGACAGACGGACGGATGGATTAACGAAAGTCACAGAATTTTATATATAGATTGAGGGCACAAATTTCTTGTATAGTTATATGTGTGTAACCTATACAATCAAACGTGCGAAAGAAGATGATGAGTTTTGATAAAAACAGCGCATAACTTTGTAGATGGGACCTGGTCTCTGATTAAAAAAAATAACGAGTTTACTATAAACTTTTGTACAGACCTTATATTTCTTTCGATGATATCTTGACACTTATTGACATGCATTCACTAATTACTCATTCTCTTTTTTTCTTTCCTTCTCTTTTATTTTTCAGTTATTTTCTGAATTCCCGGAAGAGATGAGAGGCGAGATATCTATGCATCTTTACAAAGAGATACTATCATTGCCTTTGTTTGAGGGTGTAAACCAGGGTTGTTTGAAAGCCATCTCGTTACAGATTCGTCGTTCTTTCTGCGTTCCGGGTGAATATCTCATTCATCGAGGAGACGCAGTTAGTTATTTGTATTTCATTCTTTCAGGTTCTTTGGAGATCTTGAAAGACGACAAGGTTATTGCCCTTCTAGGTAAGATCTACCAATCAGTTTCATTTATTTTAGCATTATTATTATTATTATTATTATTATTATTATCTTGTTACAAAGACCAGGTAGAATTTACCGGCCTGGGTATGACGATAAACTGCATTCGCGTCCTGTATAAGACGATAAACTACGTCCAACAGCAAGGCCTCTGATCAGGAGGTTTTGAGGAGCGTGGAACCACCTCTTCATTGCTAGTGTTCCCAGGTCCACCCTGACCCGGGGTGGTATCACCTGTTAGGGTCCCAGCTATGGGCAAATAGTTAACGCCCCCAAAGTGAGGTCAAAACACCATGAATGTGTAAAAATGGGTTTTAATACCAGAAAAACAATGTAAAAAATATTACCAGCAATACATTTTTGAAAAACAAATATTACTAGCAATACATTTAAAAAAAAAAAGATTATTACCAACAATACATTAGGTATTTACTCTGTTTCCTCACTAAGACGAGTTGTGACACAAGGTCTTTTTTTAAGGTGGGCACCCGAGCGCGTACACCCGGGCTAGGAACAAAAATTGCCCGCAGCCCCCGCACATTGTTGGTTGCGCTGGCCTCGGTGCGAGCACTGATCCCTCTCTCTGGTGCAATGAGAGCAGCAATACATTATTGAAAAATAAATACTACCTGCAATACATTATTGAAAAATAAATACTATTAGCAATACATTATTGAAAAATAAATACTACCTGCAATACATTATTGAAAAGTAAATACTATTAGCAATACATTATTGAAAAATAAATACTACCTGCAATACATTATTTAAAAATAAATACTATTAGCAATACATTATTGAAAAATAAATACTACCAGCGAAGGAAAATTCTTACCGGAAATAGATTTTTGGAAAAAATATGGCCAACAGTGAAAATTCTTGTCGGTATTAAATAACCCATTGATGTTGATATGCCGTAAAACAAAACAAAACAAACAAGGTAGAATTTAAGAAACAAATACGTAACTTTCTTGTATGCACCATTTACATTTGGACTATTATCCTCATCTTTCTTGTTCTTAAGACAACATTTCAGCCGTTGTATCCTCCAGCCTTCATCACGTGTATATCGATCCGGAAATTCTGAACTCAATCATTTAAATATTATGTACTGATAATTTATGCTATTGACATTGGAACTATTCTCCTCATCTTAGTTGTTGTAATCGCAATATTTCGACAGTTATACCCTCCGGCCTTCATCAGGAGTATATTGAACAATGTAACCTACATGGAATTCTGAACTATATTTAAACTACAGGAGCAGACAGTTTTCGTTCCACAGCTTAAGACTAGCAATATCTCATCTCGTTTTATTTTTAGCACTTCTCAGTTATTGCTCGCCCCGTTTCCACTGAGTCCACGTACACACTGTTCCACTGTCCATGTCTAGGGACATCTCGTCTAGTTCTTATTTTTGGTATTGCTCAGTTATTGCTCGCCCCATTTCCACTGGGTCTACGTACACACTCTTCTACTGCCCATGTATAGGTATATCTCATCTAGTTCCTATTTTAGTACTGCTCAGTTATTGCTTGCCCCATTTCCACTGAGTCTACGTACACACTGTCCGTCTCGAGAACGTAAGGCTCAATTTCTGTCTCACCAAATTCAGGGCGAGCTATAATTAATCAGTACTAAAACTAAGAACTTGACGATATGTACCAAGACGTGGAAACTGGAATGGGAACAATCTACAACGTAGATTAAATTAAAGGTTTAGTTCAGAATTCCCTGTATTTTACCGGGATCAATACATACCTGATGAAGGTCGGAGGGCACAACGTCCGAAACGTTGTGATAATAACAACAAAAATGAGGAAAATAATCCGAATGTAAATAGTATAAATAATTATAACTCCTCCTCCTAGAAATTCAGACAGAAAAAGTAAAAACTTCCATTCTCTCTAATAATTACATATGCAGTGTTACAAACATTAGTGTATAAAAGATTGATTTAATATATTATTATTACCCACAGACTGTACGGCTACTCTCCTCCCCGCATTAAGCCGTAACTATCTTTGGCTTAACAAATTATTTCTGATGATTAAATCTTGGATTTTACAAGTTTTAGTCTATGATTTGTTTCAATATTATTCAGTACTCTGTCTGTAATATTCAAAATAATTGGGGGACCAAAAACCACTCAAACTATAGATTTATTTTTCTCTCTGGATTTCTAAGATGAAGAGTTATAATTATTTACATTGTTCTCATATCACAACGTTTTGGCCTTTGCACCCCCGACCTTCATCAGGTATATATCGATCTGGGTAATCTACAAGGAATTCTGTATTGAACCCTTTATTTAATCTACGGAGGTAGACTCTTCTCGTTCCACTGGCCATTTCTAGGGATATCTCATCTTATTTTTAGGACTGTTCAGTTACTACTCGCCCTGTTTCCACTTAGTCCAAGTACACACTGCCCGCCCCAGGAATTGAACTCACAATCACTATAGCACCAAATTTAGGGCGAGCAATAACAAAGAGAATTTTGCAGGTGTAGATGTTTATGCAACAAAGAGAGTTTTGTAGATTTTGTATAGATTTTTATATATTTGATATCTTTCTTCTCTTTCCACCACCAGGAAAAGGTGATTTATTTGGGATTGATCTGCAGTATGACGAGCCAGTGTTACCGTCAAGTTTCAGTGTGAAATCCTTGACGTACTGCGAACTTCAAGGCATTAATACTTTGGGTTTTATCAACGTATTATCGTTATATCCCAATGTAGCAGAAATACTTTCAGATTCTGTCCAACGAGAATTGACATTTAACCTTAAAGATAGTGAAGATACAGGCTTAACTGACGTAAGTAACAGACAAAATAATTTTTCCTTCTCCTTTTAATTCTTTCTTTATTTATTTTTCTTTGTTATTTCTTATTCGTTGCGTCTATCTTTCTTTATCATTCTTTGCTTTTTCTTTCTTTTTTTATCACGTTTTTTTTCTTTTATCATTCTCGTTCCATTTTCAACTTCTTTTTCTACATTTTCCTTTTTCTCTTTTCTTCACTTCTTTCTTTTTTTTTTTTTCTTGTATGTTTGTTTCTTATTCCATTAGATTTTCTTTGTCATTTTTGTAATTGTTTTTTGTAAATTATTTTACTTTTTCTAGTTGCTTGTCTTCCTTTCTTTTTGTTTTTCCCTTCTTTTTGTTTTACTTTCTTTTTTGTTTTTAGACTTTCTTCTTTCAATGCTTCTTTCTTTCATTTTTCTTTTTTTCTCTCTTTATCTCCTTATTTTGCCCTCATTTCTTTTCACCTTTCTTTCTTTCTCTCTTTTATCTCTCCTCTTTACTCTCTTTTTTATTTTTCTTCCTTTCTCTCTTCGCTTTCTTCATTTTATTTTTTCTTTCTCTTTCTTTTATTTCTCCTTGCCTTTTCTTTCTTTCTTTTTTTTCCTTTCTCTATTTTCTTTTTCTTTCTATCTTTATTTCTTTCTCACTTTCTTTCTTCTATTTTCTTTCTCTCTTTTTTCTTTCTTTTTCCCTCTCCTTTCTTTCTTACTTTCTTTCTTCTATTTTCTTTCTCTCTTTTTCTTTCTTTTCCCTCCTTTCTTTCTCCTTTCTTTCTTCTATTTTCTTTCTCTCTTTTTTCTTTCTTTTTCCCTCTCCTTTCTTTCTTACTTTCTTCCTTCTATTTTCTTTCTCTCTTTTTTCTTTCTTTTTCCCTCTCCTTTCTTTCTTACTTTCTTTTTCTATTTTCTTTTTCTTTTTTTCTTTCTTTTCTCTTTTTCTTTCTTACTTTCTTTCCTATTTTCTTTCTCTTTTTCTTTCTTTTCCCTCTTTCTTTCTTACTTTCTTTCTTCTATTTTCTTTCTCTCTTTTTTCTTTCTTTTTCCCTCTCCTTTCTTTCTTACTTTCTTTCTTCTATTTTCTTTCTCTCTTTTTTCTTTCTTTTTCCCTCTCCTTTCTTTCTCACTTTCTTTCTTCTATTTTCTTTCTCTCTTTTTTCTTTCTTTTTCCCTCTCCTTTCTTTCTT
Source organism: Acanthosepion pharaonis (assembly GCA_903632075.3). Classification (NCBI taxonomy): domain Eukaryota; kingdom Metazoa; phylum Mollusca; class Cephalopoda; order Sepiida; family Sepiidae; genus Acanthosepion; species Acanthosepion pharaonis. Next base: position 1,360,581 of record CAHIKZ030005534.1, read on the forward strand.
GCTTTCTTATTTATCTTCTTGTTCTTTTTAAGGAGCCGGGTGCCAGAGATGCAGCGAATTTAGCCGACTATAAAAGGTCGAATATTCCAAGTTATTTGCTGTCAGAATCTGAATCAAAGTAAATATCTTTTACCTAATATTAATAACTTATTTATTCAAACATATTATTGATGTTTTTTTTTGTTTCATTAAAACAACATTTATGACAATTTTTTTCATTTTTCATTCCCAAAAGTATCTAATGTCCGAATTTCCTGAACCATTGCCAAAATGATTAACTTTTGACAAGATTTTCTTTTTTTTATCTCTAATGACATGGATCGAAAATTATTCTGATCCATGTTACTTAATATGCATCGAATATAAAACTAACTTGAGCCTGAGAGTGAGTGGCCATGCTTAAATGTAAAATTACATGAAAGAACTGTCCATCAAACAGAATTGACAAAGTCTGAAATAACAAGAAAAAGAAAAGAACAGGGCAAAAAATAATATAAAGTAATCAAACAATATATGCAAGGCAAATTAACAGTAATAAGGCAAATAAACAGTAATATGGCAGAAATTTAATAAACAAAGAATTGAAGTTGACACACAAAAGCAAGTTCGACTTCAAGACAAGACAGACTGGGACTGAATCAGATGAAACTGAGAACCGGCCTATTTTATTGGCTTGGAAAAAAACAGCATGCATCTGTGTGCTTCTGCCTATAAATTTGGGAGGGGAAAGTATTTTTTAGTCATTTCAATAAAGATTAGAACCAACACTCCAACTAAAACAATAATACAACTCTTCAGTTCGGACGACCCAGATCTGGCGATAGATATCATCCTGGTCACGGGCACCAGATAGAGTTAGGTATCTCTTATAACTTTGATATTCTGGTTGTGGATATCAAAAAGTAACACTATACACCATGTCTTTTTATACTAGTTTCAAGTACAGGATTGATGTTTATGACACCAATTCTAACACTACAGATAACAGACGGGCTCATGTTCTGTTCACTGGTTCCGTGATGCCATGCATAGAAAATTTCTCCACTCACATTATGTTTAGAAGATCTGAAGAAGTACCAAGTCCAGAATTGAAACATCAGAAGTTTAAATCAGCCATATCTTATACTAAAGTTGATATTCCTGAGATTGTTAGGAGTCTTGAAATAATGACGAAGATTAGAATGTCTTTCACAAAATAATAATATGCAGTTTATTTTAAATGTTGAGTATATAGGTGCTTCAAACTATATTTTCCTTTTCTCCTCTAAGGCTCGGCTGTTCTATGCAGGTGTCTGAAATTTGAATCACTTGTTTGCAACTGTGACCCAGATCTGGCGATAGATATCATCCTGATCACCGGCACCAAATAGAGTTAAGCATCTCTTATAACTTTGATATCCTGGTTGTGGCTTTCAAAAGTAACACTATACGTTGTGTCTTTTGATAGTAGTTTCAAGTGGAGAGAAACTTTGGCATTTTTATTATTATTATTATCTTTCACCAAATACAAGGCTCAAGGGTCACTCAAGGTAGAAAGTTACTAATTGAGGCTGTTATCGAAGAATCAAAGCAGCCAAACGTTGTTTTATGTCAGAAATATGCCTGGGCAGATGGCCTAGACACCGAGACAAGCTTGGGAGGAATAAAGGAACCATTGGGAGAAGAGGGTAACAAAGGCCATTTGAGGGTGAGTTAATATCCTCTACTCCATTTGGCTTTCCTGTTTTTTACTGTCTGTGTTTGTTCTCTCGCTTTTGCAGCTTAGGCAGAACTGATTTAATCAGCTCACATTCTTTATACAGGTATACCTCACCTTACATCGTTAATTGGTTCTAGTGGTCACGACTTAGGTCGAAAAACGACTTAAGTCGAAATAGTCACACTATAAACCGCAAATAAGCATTCCCATTGCCTAATACAATATTTATGATATGTACGTACAATATTCTGCATAAAATAATTCATTTCCTCCTTATCTTCCAACAATATAGCCTTACGCTTAGCATTACCAGTTGCTCTGGGACTTTTCTTCGAAGCCATGCGCAAAAATGTATTCTAAATCACAATTGAAATGTAATTGAAAGAACGTCAACGGCAGAGCACAGATGTAAACAAGTTTAAATTTAAAATCGGTGTTGGAACTGAAAACAACGCACGAGTACTACCTGTCAGCAGGAATTTTAAATAAGAACTTTTGCTGAACATACTTTAATATGCTATTTTTTTGTTTTTGATGATTTTATTATATATAGTATAAATAATATTATTTTTAAATTTATTTAAATATGATTTCATATGTGATTATTATTATTTTAGTGTTTTTGTTTCTAATATTTATAAAGGCCGACATAAACTAGAGTAAAATGATCTAAGATGTGTTTTATTTTTCCATATAATATTTTAAAAAAACAATGTATCTTCAGAAATGACTTAATGTGAAACGACATAAGTCGAGGTATCACTGTATAGGAACCCAACATGCTGGGCCTCTCACCGGGAATACTTGATCATTAATTTCAAAATTACATGACCTTTAGCCATTTTATATATATATATATATATATATATATATATATATATATATATATATATATATATTTGTGGCCAAATTTTCTAAAAAAAATGTTCTTCTTATAAGCACACTGGGGAATATGTTGGTATTTTAAAAATTAGAAAAAAAATACAGACATTGTCTTTGACAGATGTTTTCTTGAAAAGCACTTTTCTCTAAAGAAACCACAATAAACCAATGGTTTATTGTATGTAAACAACTTAGTCTCAATGACTTTTAGAGTTAATGTTTTAATTTCGACAAGAAAGTAATTGATTACCTGTCCTCATTTCCTCCCAATATGATGAGTTTAGATTGTGGGTACAGAACCAACCACTTCCTTACACTTATGAGATAAAAATGAAAAAGAATTGTCAAAAATTAAAAGTGACAACGTGTCATCTACGAAATTCAAACTACTTATGAATACGAAGTAGGAACAAGCAACAAAGTAAGATAGAAGGAAAACTAGTCAAAAATTAATGGCAATGTTTCAGCTATGAAATTTGAACAACTTTGGTATTAAATAAACAAAATGGCATGAAGAAAGTCAAATATACAAGAATATAGTTGTATAAGTAAATTTATATTTTGTTTGCTGGCTTTGCGTTTGAAAATGGATTTTTTGTTAATGTGTGTGTGTCCTTTTTTTTTTATTTTAATTGTTTGTTGAAAATGTAACTGTTTAAAACTCTTATGTGCCCAACCAAGATTCCCTAAGGCAAGAGGGAATTCAAGTTCTCATCAACGGTTTATTCTTTATTTCCAATCAGTGTTGTCTATTCATTGCTGTAGATCGACAGCCTGAGTAAAACTGTATTTAAAAGCAACTAAAAACTTAAGATAAAAGTACAATAATTTATAGGGAGTACAAAATGTTATTATAGCTTTAAAATCAAACATTTTATAAAAACATATGTATTTGTTTAATCATTTCACACCCAGCAAGGCAATAAATCTACTAAGAAAGAAGGAGTTACTGATTGTTAGAGAATATGAGAAGAAAAAAAAAACACTATCAAGGAGAGAGAACAATAAATAAGCAAGAATTGAGAAGATAACGATTGACATTGCATTTAAATTTTTGAAGATCAAAGTTGGCTGAAAAGAGAGTTCCACAAGCGAGAAGTGTAATAGAAGAAACAATTAGCATAGAACTTATAGTTACATCTAACAATTTCAACTGTAAAATGATGAGACCTATCTGCCAACTTAGTACTGCACTTAAATTCATAAAGTCTAGGTACCACAAAGGAATACAAGAGAAAAATATTAGTATAGAACTAATGGTTACAACTGGTAATTTCAGCAGTGAAATTATGAGACCTAACTGCTGGTCTAGTTCTGTGCCTATATTCAAGGGGAAAATTCACCAGTATAATTACTATGAAAGTATTTATAGGAAAGGCACAGGTAAGCTACGTTATGGTGGTGGGAAAGTGACTGAAACTGAGATGTCAGGTCAGGACCAATAACATTGCAGATTCTTCTTTGGATTTTATCAAGAATCTCTAAATATTTAGCAGAAACACTAGACCAGAAATGGTAACAATATTTAAAACAAAGACAAATGGTAGACTTATAAATATGTGAAATAGATTCTGGTGAGAAAAACTGCCTATCATGACACAGAGAACCAACTTTCCTAGCAGCAGACTTAGCAATTGATTCAATATAATCTTTCCACTTTGTATCATTGAAAAACATTAACCCAATGAATTACTCTCCTGAAGGTTAGCATCAACCATACTGAAGGAAGACAAAACAGGTTTTCTAAGGCATTTAATTTTAGAGGTGTTAAAATTAACAATCTATTCCTTACCTCAATTAACAACAGATTGTAAGTTATTTTTTTAGATCAGCAGCCAATCTGAACTTATTCTACCAATGAGACTTACTATTAAGACAGCAATAAATAGTCGTTTCATTAGTATTGATACCAAGTTGAGAATTGATGACATCAGGAAGGTCATTGATGAAAATTAGGAACAACTTTGGTCCAAATTGCAAATATATATATACAGGAATCCCTCAATTAGTGCAGCTAATGTGTACATTAGTAACTATAAAAAAAAACAATTTTCAAATACTATGGTTAAACTGAAGAATGTTTTACTGCACTAATTGAGTAGCATACTAATCAAAAATGCATTAATCAATGGATTCCTGTACAAACAAATACATTAAAAGAAGGGAAGAAAAAGAAATGAGAAAATATTTGAATGAAATATTGAATAAATAAAATGTTTACATAAAATGCTTAATTGAAAAAAATATAGTAAATCTATTAGTTTCAATAAAATCAAATTGGCAGCTAATCTTGAAAATGAACTACAATCTGTTGTTAACTGGGGCAAGAAGTGACTTGTTAATTCTAATGCCTCTAAAATAAGACTGCCCTCTTTTAATCATCTTAAAGAACATTTCTTGCCTTCTTTCAGTTTGGCAGATGCTAACCACCAGAAGAGCAACTCACTTCTCAGATTTTAAACTGACATGAAGTGAAATGGTTACACTGAATCAATAGTTAAGTCTGCTGTTAGCAACATTGGCTAGACAGTTTTTCTCATTGGAATCTCTTACACATTTATAAGTCTACTATTCATCTGTGTATCAAATATTACTGCCAGAACTCATCTGGTGCTTCTGCTAGATATCTAGAGATTCTTGACAAAATTCAAAAAAGAATCTGTAACTTTACTGATCCTGACCTGGCATCTTGGCTTCTGTCACTTTCCCACTGCCATAATGTGCCTTTTTAATAAATATTCTCACAGTAATTATTCTGATGAGCTTTTATCATTTATCTTTTATCATTTTTATTTACCTGACAGACAAATATATATGGGAACTAGTTAGGACTTCATAGAGACTTTGAGGTATTATGGTGATTGTAGTAAGAATGGTAAGTAAGAATGTGTTGTTTTCAGATAAGGAATACTGTAGTATGTTTCGGTCAGTAATTATGACTAGCTAAGTTTAAGATAAGACAGATTGAAGACCAGCCTTCCACTAACCCTTAATGGCCTTGTGTCACATTTTTGTATTATATCAAAATAAATATTGCTTTCCTCTTTTGTACCTTGACTTCATGAATTTAAGCACAGTACTAGACTGGCAGTTAGGTCTCATAATTTCACTGTTAAAATTACCAGTTGTAACCATAAGTTCTATGCTAATATTTTTCTCCTACACTTCTTACATGTGGAACTCTCTTCCAGCTTTCTGTTTTCTTGTCAACTACGATCTTCAAAAATTCAAATCAATACCAATTGTTATCTTCTGTCTCTTTGAATCCTGTTACCCTCAGTAACCACTTGCATCCTAGCGGTTTTTATTGCCTTGGGATGAAATGATTAAAATATGAATAAACAAAAATTATGAAAAATTATAAAAATTTGTAAAAACAGATAAACAACAAAAAGGAAGTTAACCATTTCATTTTTATTTTACAATAATTTTCTCCCTGCTTTCTTTATCTTTTCATTAATATATTTGCATATGTTATAGTTCACTGGGAGTAGATAGGTTTGCCTATCATCTTCTTCACACTCCAAGCCAGTTATTTGAAAAGGAGTAGAGATTTATCTCTTGTTTCCTGTTTAGGATTAGATTACTTGTTCCTTTTAAAATCCTTTCATTTTCTCTCATTCCCAGTAGCCCCTTGCATCTTAGTGGCATTGTCACCTTGCTTGGGGCAAATTAATTGAAAAATGATCAATGATGACATTCCATGGGGTTATCTCTATGGTTCCATCCACTTTCTACTGTAAATCAATGGTCTGCCTTAGAGTATACTCTCATCATTAATGAGTATCAATGCAGATGTTACAACAGTTACAGGTTCACCTTCTAAAATCTGGAAAACTAGAACATAACAGCTCATCTCTCTTCTGATCCAGGACAGGTGGCTCAATAGGGAAAGGACTGGCTTGTAAAATCCAAAGTAGTAATATGACAGCATGAACTCTCACCTATCATGATGGATAGGTGTTCTCTCAAGGAGGCCCCATTGCCTTGAACAGCTATTTGAACTTAAGCTCTCCCTAGATCTCAAGTGGAACTCATATATCCAATCCACTGCTACAGATGCTGGGAATATGGTTGGTTAATTGTACTTCTCCCCTTGCTATATATCTATTTTTGCAAGAGATAGATCAGACCAAAAATGGAGTATTGCTGCCATATCTTGCCTGGAACTACCCAGTCCTCACTCTCCCATCTGGATAAAGTTCAAAAGCATATATCTGGCCTTGTGGGTGATGAAATATTTTTCACCCTACAACCCCTTTCCCATAGATGAAATGTCCCAAGCCTCTTGCTTCTCTACTGTTATTTCCATGGCATGTGTTCTAACGAGGTACACTCCTTTAGTCCCACCGGCCATGACCTTTACAACTGAGACCACCACCATACCACATACACAAAAATGAATCATCCCCAATCCCTTTGTATTCCATTAGTAAGAAGTAAGTCCCAATTGGACAGATTCTTCCCAAGAACTGATGCTTTGTGGAACAGAAACTCCTGGAAGGATGTTTTCCCAATCACTATAATCTTGACCAAGTCTAGGATTACTTTTCCTACATAACCAACCACCATGATCTTCACTTCTTGCCCTTCTTAGGCTCATACAACAACACATGGTAACTCTTTACCTTAAGTGGCTTGTCTTGTTGTTGCATTGTGTTGTTCTATAACACATGATAAGTTGTCAAATTCTTTTTTATAATTTTTGAAATTTCGATGAAAGTCAAATTCTCCAAATGTTTGGCATATGCCATAACAAAAATTTTCATTATACCTTCACAACTTGCTGAAGCTAGCAAGAGGCCAGTTATTTCATTTTTCTCTCCCCTGGTTGAATTTCAATTTTTTAACCCCAGCCTGTGCTGCAAAACACCGGGTCCAAGTCTCGAAAAATTATGGTTCTTCTAAGCAACTTAAACATCCTATTGGTGATTAGTATATTAAAAATATCGATTTTAGTATATAAATATATTAGTATATAAAAAATACCTATATTAATACGTATTTTTAATATGTCTGTTTTAAAGCTATAATACAAATTAATAATTATTTATAATGCTTCATTTCATAACAAATAAAGGTAATATTGATATTACTTTTTATGCTTTCTCCTTCGAAGAAAAAAGACTGTTTGTGACAAGGTTAAACTCGTTTGCTCCATTTCAATTTTTTAAATTTCTTTTCTTGCCACAGTAAAGTTGATAATGTTGAAGGAAACAGATTAATTACCAGATGGCTACTGAAAAGCAAAAGGTACAGTATAACAATATTGCACCTAAGATCATTATTAGATATTTCCTTCTTGTCTAAGTCAGTTCACTGTGGGGAAAAATGTCAGCCATTTTGATTCACAAAATACTGGAATAATTGCTGAAGTAATGGCTTTAGCTTTTTAAATGATATTTAGTGTCCATTTTTTTGCTTCATTGGAAGCAGACAATATTCTTTTTTTCTCATCTTTTATTTTTCATTCATTTATTCATTCATTTCTTTGTTCTTGTTAGAAATCAAATATTGGAGGGTTACTCTTTTTATTGAAAAATTCATTTATATACTAGACTACCCATAAACCCATTGTGTTCCTTTTAAAAACAGCTCATGATATAAAATGATGAGTGTATTTGATAGATCTCTTTGGTAATTAGATAGACAATGGTGTATTGGCTGCTTTACATTATTTTTCTTAATGAAACTCAACTGGAAATTCAATGACAGACGTTAAATTATCAAGCAACAAACTTTCAAAAAGAACAATAAACAATACCAGAATGACATAGACTGTCATTATTCCATGTCTATAAACACACTTTAATTTGAAACATCATTTTAATACAAACATTGCTCTGCAGGAAAAAGTTTACATTTTTTAGAATGGTATTGCAAGCTGATATCACATTAAAGGTTTTTTCATTCAAGTAATAGTAGCCTTTGGTAACAATTTATACCAATTTTAGTATTTACTACATTATAATTTTAAAAAGTGAATGTCATTCTAAAAGGAAACAAAAAAACACAGCAATCATCTACTTAGGGAGATTCATATTTATTGAAATAATGTAAAGTATGGATGCCTCCTTTTTGTGCACTTGGTTTCATTTTTTCTAGGAAATTTTTTTCAAAATAATAATCATATTTTTCATGATATATACTTGTTTCTTCCTCACATTTATTTCAAAATATTTAACAGCAGCAAGCCAGCATGCATTTATTTATTTATTTATTATGTCATGTGACATGATTTTTCAGCCATACAGATTACGTTTTACACTGACACACACACACACATAGTGTCTGCACCTATCAAGTACTTGCCACACATGTAATATATTTCTAATGTAGTGTAGTGAATTGTATAAATAAATGTTGTATTATGTATATTTAAATTTATGTAATAATGTTGCTATAATGTATCATGCATGTTTATTATTTTTTACACACAAAATAGCTTGAATATAATATTGATTTTCTAAGCATAGCTTAGATGTAGCCCAAGATCGAAATTATGAGGCACCTAGTGAGGACTGAAATCACTTCTCATTTATAATTGTTCTAGCGAAACAAGCTTACTAAACATTACGCCACACCAAGATGCCCTAGTTAGAATATAATATACAAGTGTTTGTTTATATGTGTAGATTGATGTAAGAATGTGTACTGAAAACAAATACTGAATTTTCTATTAAAAACACCATAAAAACGGCCCCAGATCCAAGAGCCCTGTGTCTAATTTTAATGAAATTTTTCACTTCACTCAGCAGGGATTTAAGGTATAATATGCTCCTAAATTATTTGAGGTGTTATATATATTGTTTAAGCTGTATCTTGGGAACACATACATACATACAAGAGTTTTGTAGTATACAGACTTTAAAAGGGGTACAAAATTTAATGATTGTGTAACACAGGAGAGTGGTGTAGCTTAGGAAGCTTTATTCAGCTTAGAATAGTTTAATACAAAAATAGATATTATTCAAAGTGATGACGTAGGAGTGTGTAGCCAAGTGGGTAAAACCTTTTGATCATGCGACCCAAGTTCAAATCTGGACTAGGGAAGCAAACCCAGTGTACAGCATCTTTTGAAAGTACCTGAAAACTATACCACAGACTGACTCAAGCCTTGTGAGTGAAATTGGGTAGACAGAACTGTTCTGATGTCATCGATGTTTGTGCTCATACGTAAGTCACCATGAGTTTGGGCATACTGGCCAAAAAAAAAAGAAAAACTGATCATACCAGATTATTCACTCTCTTCCAGAAACTGTAACTAAGGTCTGCTCAGTATAGTTGCAGTATAAACAACAGAGCAGGCTTTGTAATAAAGTTTGGCCAGCTGCCCTGACAGAGGGGTATGCTCAGAAACAAGTTGTAGCCAATCATTATTATTATTAGACAAGAAGAGTTCTTTAGTCAAGGGAGATAATCTCTATTAGCAGTGTGACTATGTGGTTACCTACCACAGATTGCAATAAAAATTGGCATCTTAAAAACAAGAAGAAAGAATAACAAAAAGTTTCTAATTACTGTAAAGGGATAGATTGAAAAACAAAATGGTTGAGAGAAACAACCATTTTCCTGAACCAGTTTGTTTATTCTATTTAAATTTTTATGATAATTATATATTTTTTTATTCTTACCTCTTGTATTTGGGATGTGCAGGTGGTGTAATGGATAGTGGCTTAGAATGAGGAATTGGAGAGCTGAGTTCAAATTCCAGTCAGGTTTCTTATATTCGCGTACACATATATACCATTGAGAAAGGTATGAATCCATCTCCTCCTCACTCCAGCCATGGATTAAATAGTAAGACTTTTATCAGGAAAATTATAGTTATCCTCAAAAATATTGTTAGTGGAATATTCACTCACAAAAGAAGAATTATTCTTACAATCCAAAATATTTTAAATTACTTTTAAATTACCTAGATAGCGTTGAATAGTCATAAAAATAAATCTATCTTGTTTTTAATATCTCCATTTTTACTGCAATCATTTAAAAATTTATTTGCTCTAATTAAGATCCATCTATGAATTTTAATTTATTTTACTATTTAATATCTTTTCTATAAGGAAAACATTTTCAGGAATAATATTCTTAAAACTAGGACATCAACTTTTATGATACAACATTACAAGACGGCATCTGGATGTTCTCAAACTTTACAGACTATGATTGTACTGTAGAGCTAACAACTAAGACTCATTGGTACCCAGCCTACTGAGTCAGTCTGCCAACAGTCTTTATATTATCTACCTGCCATATTATTACAAAAAGAACACTAATAATGGATTTATTTATATATATGTATAAAAGTCAGCATGCTAGGTCTGCTGTTAAGAAAGTTGGTTCACTGTGTCATGCTAGACAATTTTTCTCTCCAGAATCTATCTTACATATTTATAAATCTACCTTTTATTGATGCTTTGAATATTACTGCCATATCTGGTCTGTTGCTCCTGCTATATATTTAGAGATTCTTGATAAAATCCAAAGAAGAATCTGCAATGTTATTGATCCTCACCAGACATCTTGACTTCAGTCATTTTTCCCATCACCATAATGTAGCTTCCTTGTGCCTGTTTTATAAATACCTTCATGGTAAATGTTTGGATGAACCCTCCTCTATGGTACCTAGACTTTATAAATTTGTGCAGTACTAGATTGGTGGTATATTCTCATCAATTTATAGTTGAATTGGTTAAATGTAATCATAAGTTCTATGCTAGCAATTTTTTTCTTGTACTTCTCACTTGTGGAATTTGTGGGTGAATGGATTGCTTTTCTTATGCATGCTGGCAGTCACCAAAATTTTGTGGGACATTTACTCACATCATAGCAGCAGTAATTAGCTTCATGTTCACGAAGATAAAAACATACTTGACAGAAAATAAAACATACAGAAATAACAGGAAAAACATGGTATGTTATTTTCATACAATTTATTTATATTTTTTGTGTCTATCGGTGTGTGTATTTTTTTAGATTCAATTATTTTATGGTACATGTGATAAAAGGGAGAATTTACTCCGTAGTATTACAAAACATATCATGGAGAGAAGTTGGACACATGTTACCTGTACCAAGGTTCATGGTGAAAAGATTGAATTTAATGTCTGTATTTACAGCAATAACAGTTTTTGTTGCATTCTGGGAGTATTTTTATTATTTTAATCTTTATTTAACATATAATTTACCATGTTTTTTCTGTTATTTCTGTACATTTAAGTATGCTTTTATCTCTGTGACCAAAAAGTTAATTTCTGCTGCTATGTGAGTGACCCCCCCCCACAACATTTTGGTGACTGCTGATGTGTATAAGAAAAACAACGTATTCACCCACACTCATACTACCTTTGTTATGGTTGTAAGGATAAGGTGATAATTCTTTCAAGCTGTTTATCCTTCTCCACAGAACCATGACTATAAAAGACAACTGGCATAAATATTTAAACAATGATCCAAATTTCAATTATAAATAATAAAGAGCCCTTATTTGAACCTAATATTATAGTTCAAACTGAATATTTTCAACAAGTTTTATTAAATTATTCAATACTGGTAGAATGTGTGAAGATTTTAAGGTTTTCTTGTTTTAGTTTTCTGATCAATCTTAATTCTGAACTTAATGGAAAATTCACCTAAGAAAAACTATTCTTAAAATCCAAAAATATGTTTCAGGTTTAAATAAGCCACAAAGGATTGATAAGCCATAAAAAACAAATCTATCAATCAATCATTTCAAGATATAGGTAATATCAAATCTAAAAAGTTTTTTTAAAAAAATTAATCTTATCAGTTCTTTTGAACTCTCTGAATTTGGCAAACTGATTGAAATGTGTTATGGTCAAAAGATTCAAAATTGACAAGATTTTCCATTTTACTGAAGCAGACATTAAACATGTGAGAGTATTATTGCCTCTGCTAGCTTCTCTTTCTTTCTTTCTTTCTTTTTAATTCTTTCTTTCTCACTAAAACTAAACAGTGTCTTTAACATATCTTTTTCTTCCATCTGTCCACACAATCAAAATGGAATGGTTCATTATTTATCTAAGGTAATGACAGTGCTTAATTAACTAAGGAACAATCAGAATTATAATACAATGGATTATAATGATAAACTGACTAAATGTATATGCAGGGCCAATGCGTACTATCTCCAAACCACCAACTAAGTGGGGCAAGTATGATTGGGGACCCTGGACAGTGCTTTGTGACCCTTGCTAGCTTATCAACATTTGCTTGTTTCTACCTGCATTTATATACATTACAAAGCACCTCTCAACTTTCTTCAAACATTCTGCCCCTAGAATTGCTGCCCTCATATCCGAATGGATCCTCACTGGAATGGAGTTTTATACCCTGGAAAAGAATCCAGTAGCAGTCAAAGAGCCAGCCCTGGTTCACCACCAAATGTGCTGCAGCCATAGTTCATCATAATCACTACTACAATACTTATCATAGGGGGTGGTGTAGTAAGACACTTGCTGCATTCAATCTTAATCTGTTTAACTCTAGGGTTAACTGTTTTCTTCCAGACATATCTGTATAAGCTGTATCTTTTACTCTGTAACCATCTACCTTGAGTGTCTTTTGGGCCTTGTCAAGTTGAAATCTTTTCAGCTGTGCTGTCAAACTCTCTACCTTTGGGCAGAGAAGAACCTGGACGAGGCTATGTTGAAGGGCAGAGTCTTGTCTGGTGAGGTAGACATGAACCTGTTCATGCAGGTTCTATGGGTAATTTTTGGCTGAGCCTACGGGCTCAGAATCCCATATTAAATTTGGCCTTGTGCCAGATGTGACTGAGTGGGAAGTTGCTAGATACTGTCTCTCGGGCCTTGTATAGGGTGAACACAACTGTAAAAAAAGAATTAAACTAAGCACATCTAACTATTAAAGGATGAAAAATTTTCATCATTCAGAGTCTCTTTTTATCCAAATCTGAGAATTTGTTTTACTCATGCTAAGTCTTGAAAAAAACACTGTATAAAAATTCATTATTTTTTATCCATAATGTTCAATGTGTTAAAATTATTCAACTTTTTAATAAGAAAAATCTGAAGTTGATGTTAAAAACTGCTGCAAAATATTGTTGATTTATTTAAGATGCAATGATCTATTATGACATGTCTCTAATCTGTATTTAGATAGATTGTATTTATTTTCAATTTTTCTACTTGAATTGTTCACCTATATCCCATATGATCCATTATTGTACCTAATTTATGTAGTTACAATAAAATTTGTATTTTATATGAATACTACCTTATTGTTATAATCTAGCAAGGGTTACTGAATAAAGAATAGCCAAAATGGAGGTTGGAAATGAAAAGGTAATCTTTATAATCTCAACAAAATACAATACTTGCCAGCAGTGTGAAGTAGGTAAACCACTGCATGTGGAGAACTATTTAGACAGCATATTACCCCCACTTACAATAGTGTCCAATGTATTTATGAGAATTGGAATATACCCATTAATGTTCAAAGGTACAGTGTATAACACTTATGATAATAGTGATGTAGTAGAGTGGGGGGTCATATCATAAATTTGAGGGACAGGGTACAAGGTGCTTGTACCAGCTCTGTATATACTCTTATATTTATTCTATATTTAAATCAAAGCAAAATGCACTTTTTATGTATACTAAAGATTCAGTGGGTATCATAGATTGGGGAGCATGAGTCTCTTGCACTGGTCCTGTGTATATCATATGAGTTAATTTCAATGGCATATGAAATGTCATTTAATTAGCAGAATAAAGGTGGAGACGTTTACAAGATGATCCACTGCGTAAACTTTGGTGGCTTTTGAGAGAGATGGGGTGGATTAGGATTTACTGTGATAATCTGTTCAATGCTTTAAGCCGATGTCTTTTGACTTCATATGGCCTTTCAGAGAATTGGACTTTCGTAATTCACTGTTTGAAGAGTACTATTAAAAAAAAAAGTGAGTTACATCAGCCCACTCTATTAAAACATTTAAAAGTAACAATGTCATGAATATTGGAGAATCCATATTTGAACATAACATTTCATATTTTTGTGTATAAATAAATGCATCAGATATCATTATAATTAATGTGGCATGTCCTTTGAAGATAGTGGATGTGCAGTTGGTGTAATAGATACCAACTCAGAGAGCCAAGTTCAAATTCCAGTTGGGTTCTTTACATTTACTTACACACAAATATACTTGAGAAAGATATGAATCCACCTCCCGCCAGCTGGTTTATGGCCATGTCATAATGAAGCATTAGATCTTGTACAATCATCATAGTTAAGCAACATCGAGCCTGGTCCATACCTAAATGGGTTACCACATGGGAATACCAGGTTCTGTACACTTGTATGTGCAGATTGTGTAATGGATAACGGCTCAGGATTGGAAATCAGAGAGCTGAGTTCAAATTCTGGTCATGTTCGTTATATTCACTTATGCATAAATATCCTTGGGAAAAATATGTCTCAACCAGATTTCTCCCCAGCTATGGGTTAATTAAAGGAACTTGTATTTGTAAATGATTATCATCTTCAAAAAAAATTCTTACTATCTAAAAATATTTTCTGGCTTTAAATAGACTAAAAATGAGTTGATAAGCCATAAAGAATAAATCACACAATCAATCCTCCTCCCAGCTGTGGGTTAAAGAGTAGGACTTGTATCTGGAAAAATCATTGTTATTCTCAAAAAACTATTAATGCAAAATTCACCTAAGAAAAACTATTCTTAAAATCCAAAAATATGTTTCAGGTTTAAATAAGCCACAAAGAATTGATAAGCCATAAAAAAAAAAAATCTATCAATCCTTTCAAGATATAGGTAATATCAAATCTAAAAAATTTGTTAAAAGAATATGAATCTTATCAGTTCTTTTGAACTCTCTGAATTTGGCAAACTGATTGAAATGTGTTATGGTCAAAAGATTCAAAATTGACAAGATTTTCCATTTTACTGAAGCAGACATTAAACATGTGAGAGTATTATTGCCTCTGCTAACTTCTCTTTCTTTCTTTCTTTCTTTCTCTTTCTTTTTTCTTTCTTTCTTTCTCACTAAAACTAAACAGTGTCTTTAACATATCTTTTTCTTCCATCTGTCCACACAATCAAAATGGAATGGTTCATTATTTATCTAAGGTAATGACAGTGCCTAATTAACTAAGGAACAATCAGAATTATAATACAATGGATTATAATGATAAACTGACTAAATGTATATACCAGGGCTGATGCATACTACCACCAAACCACCAACTAAGTGGGGAAAGCATGATTGACAGTGCCCAAACAAATATTCTTTGCTTCTTTATGATGTTATAGTTTTGAAAATCATTCCTTCAGGTAATGACATATACACTGCTGCTACTCCTACCAATTTTTTAATTGATTTCACCCCAAGCAAGATAGTAAAGCCACTAAGACACAAAGGGTTATAGGGTGTGGAAGAATTAGGAACAGAATCATTAATAATGATCAAGAAGAGGAAAGAGTAATCAGGAGGACAGTAGACTGTGATTGACATTGCATTTAAATTTTTGAAGATTAAAGTTGATTGGAAAGCATGGAGTCGGAAGGGAGTTCCACAAGCGAGAAAAGAAACTGTTAGCATAGAACTTACGGTTACATCTAGACACTGTAAACTGATGAAACCTTGTCATGAGTCCAGTACTGCACTTAAATTCAAAAAGTGTTGGTACCATAGCAAAGAGCATTATTTATTTATAAGAATACAAAATGTGACACAAGGCTAAAAATGGGAAATGAGGAAAAGGACAGTCTTCTTCTGTCTTAACATTAAACTTAGCTAGCCACAAACACTGACCCAATTGTACCACAATATTCCTTACCCCAAAGCAATGCATACTTACCATTCTTATTTTATCCACCATAATACCTCAGAATCTCCATAAAGTACTAACTAGTCCCCATATGTACAATTCATTGTCTGTTGCAGGAGGCAAATAAAACAATTATAGTGAAGAGCTCATTCAAACAATTACCATGAAAGTATTTATAGAAAAGACACAGGGAGGCATCCTTATGGTGGTGGGAAAGTGAGTGAAGCTGAGCTGCCAGCTCAGGACCAATAATATTGCTGATTCTTGTTTGGACTTTATCAAGGAGCTCAAGGTAAATGGCAAGGGTGCTGGACTATATGTGACGGCAATATTCTAAGCATTTGTGAATGGTAGACTTATAGATTATTATTATTATTATTAGAATCTGCCCAGCATCAAAAGGATTTGCCATTTATAGCACAAGATGAACTCTGCTTGAAATCTCTTCTATTTTTTTAATTTATTTCCATCTCTTTATGAGTTGCACCCCTGATGATGACGATCTCAGAAAGAAAGAGAAAGTACTTATGAAATAAAAGTGATTCTCACTGTTGCAGTGCATTTCTTGCCTCATTTGATTGTAATATACAGAAAAACATTCATGAATATGAAAGGATTATGATAAAAATAAGTCAACATAATGTTTGTAATTTATTCAGTAAGACATGCCTGAGATATATTTGGATGCAATTAATTTGTCGGTTGTTGATTGATTGATTGGTAGGGTATTTTGATTTCAGTTTTCTTTTGGATGGAGTTATATCTAGGTTGGAGGTGGCAGTTTAGGCCAATATTAAAGAATTCTATTTGGTCATCGGTGAGTTTGTGATTGTACAAGATTAGGAATTTACATTTACCATTTGATAGTACAATCATCCCATTGTATAAGTAGCAGAGCTTTTTTGTGATGATGAATTGCTGGTTGAGTTCTAATGTACTAGTGAGGTGGTTGAGATGGCATTCAGTAGTTGTGTGTTCTGTTGTGTTCATCGGATTTTGGAGACTCTCTTTGTATTTTTGAATTTTGGCTTTATATATTGTTGTGGCCAAGTAAATGGTTAAGAAATAAGAAAACAAATGTTACAGATATATCATATATTAAACAGTAAGTACAACAGAAGAGTATTACATGAGTAGTGTGTGTCAGTTGACCCAGTGTTCAATCTATTCGACTGTTCCCCTAAGGCCTTCTCTCTTACTAATCTTATAGTAGGCAGAAAAGTCCAACATAGATTCTTTAGAAGGAGGAAACCATATATATATATATATATATATATATATATATATATATATATATATATATATTTATATATATATATATATACATATATATATATATATATATATATATATATACATATATTTTTATATATATATACACATATATATATTTATATATATATATACATATATATATATTTATATATATATATACATATATATATTTATATATATATATATATATACATATATATATATATATATATATATATATATATATATATATATATATATATATATATATATATATGCATATATATATATATATATATATATATATATATATATATATATATATATATATATATATATAGTGTTAAATGTAGCAAACCACGAATGTCTATTATGTTTGATCATGCGCCATTCTAAGCTTCATATAGTAGCTTTAGTTTTGGGAGAAAATAAAGACAAAAAGAAATTGGAAAATATTTGGATATTTTTTTATTATGCTGTTCCTTGATCTAAGATTTCAGATCACATGATCAAGCATAATAGATATTCATTGTCTGTTATATTTAACAATAAATGATCATTTAAATAATGATCTGCTGCCCCAATATACTGAATATGTAATATATATATATATATATATATATATATATATATATATATATATATATCTGATGCAATGAGAACAAAAACCATTTTGATTCTCACCAGTCGAGGTTCAACTAAAATGCACTAAAACAAAGTTTTATCTTAGTAGTGAGTAAATTGCTTTTGTCTATATGAAAAAAAAATTATATATATATATATATATATATATATATATATATATATATATATATATATATATATGTCTGTATGTAGTAAAAAACCATAGCTACACATTTCAACCAATCAGATCATTGTATTTATAATATCAGAAGCGTCCTTTTAGCATTTTCATCATTTAAATTCCAACAAGAAAACCAAGAGCCTAGGCTAAAATATATTTTTAAGATAAATTCACACATTCAAAGTTTAAATTGGAATCCAGGCATACTCAATCAAAGTAATGGCTGGCCACTCGTTTCTGAGTATGACTGTCCATATTTTATTGTGTAATTATTTTAACTTTTTATTATTCATTCATTATTGCAGATTTTAAAAATGAAGTTTAATTTCTGTTCTTCTATTTTTATTTTTTTTTTAAGCATTACGCCCCGAGCAAAGCGGGAAGCCACTAGAATGCAGGGGGTTACAGAAGATTTGGAGCAAGAGCAGATAGGAGTGATAGAAGAAAGGATGAGGAGAGGGATAGTGGGTAGATCAAGTTGGTGTCGATTGACATTACATTTGAATAGTTGGAAATTATAGCTCTCAGGGAAACAGTAATTGGGAAAGGTGTTCCACAGGCGAGGGGTGCGAGGTATGAAGCTATTGGAGTAGAAGAGACGGCTACATTTAAAAGTTTCTACAGTGTAAGGGTGGGAGCGGAATGCCAGCCTCATAGGGCGCTTGATTTTGTGGAGTCTGGGAACCAGTGAAAGCAGCTCATCGGAGCAATTACCATGAAAGTATTTGTAGAAAAGACAGAGAGAGGCGATGGCACGTCTGTGACTGAGAGTGACTGTAGACGAGACGCCAGATCAGGGCCAATTATATTACATATCCGTCTCTGGATCTTGTCAAGAACTCCGAGGTAAACAGAAGGTGCCCCAGACCATATATGGCAGCAATACTCCATGCAAGGGCGAATTGTTGATTTGTATATTTGAAGTATCGATTCCGGGGAGAAAAATTTCCTGGCGCGGCACAGAGAGCCTGTTGCGGACCCGGTAGCATGCAGTGCTGGTTTATTAAAAGGTGGCCTTGTGCCAGACACTACTTATGACTACCGAATCCACAAACAAAGTAAAAATATTGTGTGAGTGAACTTAGTGAGGAAAAGGGGTCATTCAACAAGTGCATAAATATAATACAAGTAGATAGCCGGAATTAAATGACAAAAGGTGTCTGGTTGAAAAACATATATGAAATTTTATTATATTTAAACAAGTAATTGTCTTGACAGTTGAGACCATCAGTAAAAGTGTTCCGCGCCAAAACAGAAAACCAAGATGGCCAAAGCGGGAACAGTTCCATCAGAAAGAAAGTTCTGGAAAAATGACTTGTTAAACGAAAGGTGTATGTGTACACAAATAGGAAAAGTACTCACTGTGAAGTTCGATAGTGTGAGTGTATGTAACATTTTTAGGTACTGGTTCAAAGTAGTTAGAAGGTTCAAAGGTATATGAACAGATTATCAACTTTCATTGAGGAGAATTCAGAGTTGTTAGCATCAAGACGAGGTTGAGTCTTGGAATGGTGTGAGGGCGACCGTGTTGTAGAACTCTGGTAGTGAATAGAGGAAAGTTTGAAAGTTGTTCGCATCAAGACAAGAAGTTGGTCTTGGAAAAATATATTGATGACGGTGTCGTAGGAACTCGACATTTTCTAGCTGAAAACAGAGAAAAGGTTCAACATGCTGGTTGCATCAAGACGAGAATGAGTCTTGGAAAAGTGTGAGGTCGACAAGTTGAAGTTTTGGTTAGTTAAGAATAAGATATTCCGGCCCGGGTATGGGTTAGGGGCACGGAATAAACGAGTTGTCCTTCTAGCTTGAAAATCGGGATGCAACTGAGTTAGAAACGCTGATCGTTGGTGACGTCAGGAAACGCGCGGGAAAAAATTCAAATTCTGATTTTAGACGTTATCAGGAGTAGCTAGTAAGCAACCTTCCTCACTCCAGCCAAAAGAGCCTGTTTACTGCTATGTCTAGCTTAATGTGAGAGGAAGGGAGGAAAACTCGCGCGCGCATAAAATGTAGGTGGAATTACTGTGTTATTCCACAAGCCAACTTTCCTCGCAGTGGAAGAAGCAATTGACTCAATGTATTTGTTCCATCTCAGGTCAGCAGTCAACGTGAGACCGAGCAGACGCAGGGAGTTGCTCTCAAGAAGTTGACTATCAGACATACTAATGGGGGGTGGCAGGGAAGGATCTCTATGGTGATTGATAGAGAGTAGTTTTACTTTACAAAAAAACATTTTAAATAAAATATATTGAATAAGTCCAGACCAAGCTGGCGCCTGGATCCCATCCCCGCCCTAAAACTATGATACGGAAAAATAATTTATTTATGTCACGGAAAATAATTTTTATTCAATCTTTAAAAAATAAACTTCATTGTTTTTTGGTTTGTTACGAATATCAAAAAAGTAAATAATTTTAAATTAAGTTTTATTAAAGCAAAACTATAGTGAGTGTTATTTTTTTACAAAATTAATTTAAATAAAATATAGTTAAATTTGTAAAACAAATATTCAACATGACTAATGTTGCCTGTAAATCATATGTCTCATAATTTTGACTTAACTAAAGTTTTTTTTTTCTTTTCAAAAACAAATATAACTTGAATTTGGGCAGGTGGGTCATCATTATTTTGCACACTTCCCTCAATTGTTTAAAAAAAATAAAATATATATATATATATATATATATATATATATATATATATATATATATATATATATAAAGGCTTAAACACTAATATTCCATGGTCATAATTTATTCCATTGGAATCGTAAATACGATCCAATTCATCAGACCTACAAATTCAAAAGAAAACAGAAAAAACAACTCCGGAAATAAAAACAGAATTTAGGGAGAGTGTAAGTATGAGGAGGAGGGAGGAATGTTAAAGCTAAAGAGGGGTAACAGACTAGAGAAGGAGGGAGATTAAACCTTAACAGAGAGAATTTGAGGAGAGGTGAGTGGAAGGGGTTTAAGTAAGAGAAATATGAATGTTGTCGGATGTCTAATGCGTAAAGATACATTTCGTGGTGACAAACACATCTATACATAGATAGATAAATAGATAGATAGATGTATATATATATATATATATATATATATATATATATATGGTTTAATAAATACATATATATATATATATATATATATATATATATATAAATAGATAGATAGATAGATATATATATATATATATATATATATATATATATATATATATATATATATATATAAATTTAATAAATATATATATATATATATATATATATATATATATATATATATATATATATATACACTCACATACATCCTAACTTTTACAGTCTGATGATCTGCAGAAGAAACCATATTAGCAGAATGGTTGGAATTACAATTACATTTTAGGAAAATGTTTTGTCGGAAACCTACCACCCCTCTTGAAGATGAACTTGTCTGCAAACAAAGACTT
>CAHIKZ030005534.1:1387500-1410000 GCA_903632075.3 Acanthosepion pharaonis
CCTCAGAAAAATGAACCACCAAACATCCACAATACTGAATCAATGCAAACAGATATTAACTCACTTTCCAGAGATATTAACTGCATTCGTCAAGATCTCCGGGCGACACTTGAGTTGCTATGCAACTTAACAAAAGTCCCAAAGGATACAGTAATCTTCCCAATAGAAGAAGAAATGCCTTTGGCATCAGCAACCAATGTTCAAAGTCACATGGACTCAGGACAAGAGGAAGTGACATCTGACTTTTTGAAACCACAGATACATAAATTTACAATTAGCACAAGGGACTTGGAAGACATCACAAGTGAAACTGGTGTCTCTGATGTGACACCCGACGACAATATAACTGATACCTGTATAAGCGAGGACTATTCTGGAAAAGAGAGTATAGAATGCAAAAATGTTGACCCATTAATCGATTCCAACTCCAAGATGGAGGAGGGTGAGTATACTGAGAGTTCTGATTTTAAAGAAAGTCCCAGTGCCAACAAGAGTCCACATATCAGTGTCATTTTTGAGCCGAATGTTGTAAAGAGGAAATGTCCTGCTAACTCCAGTGCAGACATTTTACAGAATGCAGGTAAGCTCGACAGCCAAGACAGTTCTGTCTCAGGTCCCTCAGCATCTAGCTTAAATTCTCCATTTGGACTGGCAGACTTTCAATCAACAGAGGAAGATAGCCCCAAAACACATATTATTACAGAAACCACTCACGTATAAATACAATTAGAACATATATATTTTCTTTTCGTTTTCAATAAACCCCTTCAGTAGAGATGCCTTGTTCTGGAAAAAGACATTTACTTCATTATTTTTTTTTTCCTTGTTTGCCAACTAAAATGTTTAGCAAGGCAAACTTATAAAAGAGAAGAAACAAAAACAGGCTGCTATCTCTCTTCTTATTCCAAAAGGATCACTGAAGGGATGTAAATTTGAATTATCTTTTGTTTACAAGAGATGACTGATTCTGAATTGTGTGTAAAGACCACTACAGTGTCTTCTAGTTTAAAACCTCAACATCTGTGCATTGAAATTCTCTTTCAAATGGTTGTCAATTTCAGCTGGTTTAAAGAAAACCTTTTGAAATTAATTAAAGTACACGGGAAGAAAAACTTTGGTTTCTAAAGTGTCTGTTTAATCTTCCGAAGATGGGTATAAAATATTTCATTTTCTTCTAAATTCACATTCAATTCACTCTATAAAATAGAGAGCATTTCATTATAGTTTTATACGTTTTCATTATATTGAAAACAAAACAAAAATAGGGAAAATTAATAAATGGATTAATGCAACCAGAAATAAGCATAAGTTTTCTATAAATTTACAGAGCAAATGGGACCCTCATCATTATCTTTTCTGAAATTCAATAATTCTTTTCATCCATAGGGGGGATCAATTTATAATAAATTTACATAGCAAACTGGACCCCCATTATTATTTTTCTGAAATGCAATAATTTTTTTGCATCCATAGGGGGATCAATTTACAATAAATTTATATAGCAAACAAGACCGCCATTATTATTTTTCTGAAATTCAATAATTTTTTTTCATCCATATGGGGGGATCAATTTACAATAAATTTACATAGCAAACTGGACCCCCATTATTATCTTTTCTGAAATGCAATAATTTTTTTTGCATCCATAGGGAGGATCTATTTACAATGAATTTACATAGCAAACTGGATCCCCTATTATCTTTTATAACCATATTTTTTTTATTCATAATCTGGGGTACTTAGTCTATAATAAAAAACAATTATTATTTCAGGTCACAGTGCCTATTATACCAAAAAATCAAATCTTAACATGGTGATGTAAAATATTTGAACATTTCTACTCATGTTCTTTGCCTAAACTTCAGAACACACCCTTCCATAACACTAAAATGAGTATTTCCATAACCTCTGTTCTCATATGTACAATTGGGTGCATTGGATATTCTTATCTTACAGATATATGCCAGACTGCTTTGAGCACTTTGGCATGGTATAATGTTTAGCAAGCTTGTCTCACCATATCAGTTACTACTGAGTAATTAGCTCTATCCTCACTAGGGGCTTCATACTTTCGGTCACATTTGTGCCACGTCTAAGATTTGCTTAGTAAATCACTATCTGCCAGACTAGGTTCCTCATATATGATTAGCATCCCCATATTTTAAGTGAGTGTCTAAATAGGGAAAAATAAGACAGGTAAATTTCCATTTAAAAATTTCCATCTAACAGTAGATTCCATTCTGATAGATTTCAGATCCTTTTACAACTGCTGTTTATCATTTAACACTTAGAATTTTTTTTTTCATCAATGGTAGATAGCTGACAGAATTGGTTTGAATATGTTTAGCCAACAGAATAAAACAACACGAATAAAATCACGTTTAGGATTGTTTTAGATAACTATGTAAATTTTGAAAAATATCAGCAAGCCAATCAGGCATCATTCGTGTGTAGTTTCATGTTATTCAAAAATGAATGTGCTAAATATATAGACATATTTGAAGAGTTTTGGGTTTTTTTTTGTTTTGTTTTTTTGTCACCTACAGTACAAAATTACATTAATAAGGCAACCACTATGACCATTAGTAATTCACCCATTAGTAATAGCTGGCAAAACTTAAAAACTATAAAGAAATGGACTTTTATGTACATTTTTTGGCATAAGACAACAAGCCAGTTTGGAATATTCTCAATAATAATCATGAAGTGACCTTTTTATGGATATTTTTTTTGGCTAAGCCACCTATGGCATAAGACAACAAACCAGTTTGGAATATTCTCATAAATAATTATGAAGTGCTCTTTTTATGGATATTTTTTGGGGGTAAGCCACCTATAGCATATGACAAAAAAACTGTTTGGAATATTCTCAATGATAATCATGAAGTGCCCTTTTTATGGATATTTTTTGGCTAAGCCACCTATGGCATAAGAAAACAAAACCAGTTTGAAGTTAATTCATATTCATTAACCTTTTTGCAGGTTATTTAAAGCCTAAAATATTTTTAGATTGTAAGAATATTTTTTTGAGGTAATAATGCTTTAATGATACAAGTCTTACTAATTAACCCATAGCTGGGGAAGAAGAGGTGTGTTCATACCTTTTCCAAGGGTATTTGCACATAAGTGAATGTAACAAACCCAATAGGAATTGGAACTCAGCTCTCCAGTTAACAATCCTGAGCCATTATCCATTACACCACCTGCACAGCCAAGCTTACAGAACCTGGTATTCCCAATTGGTCACCCATTGAGGTACTTATCAGCCTCAACGTTGCTTAACTTCAGTGATCTTATGAGAATTGGTGTTTCAACGTGATATGGCTGTAAGCCCTTGCCTTGCGAATAACAAGGCTTGCATTGGAGAGACATTACTCTGCCACATTCATTACAAGTAAATTGTTGGATTGCTAGATTAATGGTTTCCCTTTTCTTAGCTGACCACTTAACATTTGCCCAACTCATTGCATGATCTTGGAAGATCTTAGAAGTGCCTTCATGTATTATACACCCCCACTAATTTAAAAATTAACTTAGGTGAATCGATGTTTCAACATGATATGCCTGTAAACCAATATTATTATTGTAAGTTTGACATACACTTGGTGCAACATACTTATGGCCTTGTGTCAGACTAGTTTAAGCTTAGTAATTATCAACAGTATTTTATCAATGCTATAAAGGTCTGTCAACTGTTCACCACAGAGCTATAATTAACCTGTTAGTGACTATTGTTCCACTAGTGGAACATACTCTAAGACATGAATTTTTGATACCAAACACTAATCTTGACTATTTGATTGTGAATATACACAGTAAACACTAAAATACTATACGTGTTTACATATCAAGTTAAAATACAATTAATGCTTGTCTAGTATTTAAAAAAATGTTCAAAAATATGTTTCACTTATGGAGCTATGTTTACTAAGAAGTTAATTCCTGGCTTTGAATCATTCATTACTTCTGCACTGAAGAAGACTGGCTAATTAACAAACCTCCAGGCCAGTATGGTGCATTCACTTTCACACTAATTCTCATTAGAAAGGCATGAATCTGACTCTTCCCAAAGCTAGGAAACCCAAATCACCTTACCAGTCAAAACAGGATGTCATCTTTGACTACAGCAACAGAAACTCAACCTATTTTCTAGAGTCTCAGCCAGGTTGATAGGACTCATTTTTTTAAGATAAATGATGACTAGCTTTGAGCAGGATAGACTATGCTCTTTAGTTTTGAATAACAGTCAGGACCGATAACATTGAGTATTAATTTTATTTTATCAAGAACCTCTAAATACATAGCAAAGCACCAGACCAGATGTGGCAGCAATATTCAATGCATGGATGAAAGGTAGACTTATAAATGTGTAAGACAGATCCTGGGTAATACAAGACATATTCTTTTGATAGCAGATAAGCATTTTTTTTTATTATTTAATAAGCCTAGAATAAAATATATGCTTACATATAAAATTAAATACAATTAATGCTTGCCTAGTATTAAAAATAAAATGTCTTAAAATATGTTCAATTTATGGGACAATAGGCACTTAAAGGCTTCTTTTTTTAATCATTTCACCCCTAGCAAGGCAATAAAGCCACTAAGATGCAAGGGATTACTGAGTGTAAAAGATTTAGAAAAAAGAAACATTATTAATGAGTGAGAACACCCTTTTACTGTTGAAATAGCTAAATACAACCTCTACTTCTATTCCAAGAGTTTCTTTTCTCGCACTTCCCACCTGTGGAACTCCTTTTCGTTTACTTGCTTTCCTGATAACAACAACCTTCAAAAATTTTAATATAATTATTATCTTCTGTCTTCTTGAATAATGTTTATTTTTTGTCCTTTTCTCAATCGTCTCTATTCTCAGTCTTCACTTTTACTTTTACTCCCTGTAACACCTTCCTTTTCATCTTTTGTCCTCACCTGAACACTACCTATTTTCAGTCTTCTCTTCCTCTTTCATTCCCTGTAATCCCCTGCATACTAGTGGCATTTGTGCCTTGGAGTGAAATGAGTAAAAAACAAAGAACAATAAAAGGAGAGGAATCAAGAAGATAACAATTGACATTGCATTTAAATTTTGGAAGGCAGACGTTGGCTGGAAAGCAAGAAGCCGGAAGTGTGAGAGAAGAAACTGTTAGCATAGAACTTACAGTTACATCTCACCAATTCAGCTGTGAATTGATGAGACCTTATTGCTAATCTAGTACTGTGCTTAAATTCATAAAGCCTAGGTACAATAGATGAAAAATTGCCATGAATATTTATAGAAAAAAGCATAGGGAAACTATGTTACTGCATTAGGAAAGTGACTGAAGCTGAGATGCCAGGTTAGGAACAATGAAATTGCAGATTCTTCTTTGGATTTACATTATGGTGGGGGGAAAGTGACTGAAGCCAAAATAAGCTCACAATGCTTGAATGCTCTATAATCCGGCTCTTGTGCTGAACTTGATTGGGTCAGATATCTGTGATTATTTTTTATACTAAATTTCACATACTACAAGACTCGAGAGTCACTCAAGGTAGAGGTTTATAGTCAAAATAGTAATGATGATTGAGGTGTTTTGAATGGAACAGAAGGTGGTAAGAAGTAGTGATTATGATGGTAAAAAGGAGGGAAAACAATTGAACCTTCAATTTAAGGGGTTAAGTTTGAAGCACCCATGCGAGAGTCTCTTCCACAAAGTGGAATTTCTTGGAGAAAAGCTATGTGAGTGCAACCTCATTCTTACATTTGCAACATGGGGGAAATGAGGATGATTCGACTTTGTGGAAGTCATATGGTATGTCCTAGCTGTAAAGATCTGAATGGAGCTCATCTGAACATTTGCCATGAAAAGTGTTTTTTAATCATTTTCCACACAAGCAAAGTGATAAAGCTACTAAGACACAATTGTAATTATTCATCAGGTTAGTGAAAAACTATACTACTTTACATGTATCTACATACATAAAAAAAATATCTCCTACTCACTTTCGTTTATTAAGCATTGAACTGTATTACCTCACATCCATGAACTTGCCTGATTTTCTGCTAACCTGATGAATATTAATGATCACCCCTATACCAAAAATTTTGAAAACCAATAAGATTTTTGCTCTTGTATATAAATACTTGTCACAAAATAAGATCCTTACATTTGCCTTGATAAGGTCCTTCAGAGGATGAAATGAGTCGGCTAAGATAAGTTTTCTTTTTTTTCATATATATATATATATATATTTATTTATTTTAAATTCATATATATTCATTTATTTTTTTTTTAAATAATATAGCATTCATTAGTTTCTTTTTTTAAAAAATAAAGCTTTAAGAAGTCATTTGATAAAAGTCGCCTGAGGAGACCATAAGGCTGAAACCTCCTGATTTTTAAAGTTAAACGCTCTACATGTTATTTTTACTTTTATTTTATTTTTTCACACATTTATTGAGCACTTTTTAATACTACGGTTTCCTGGTCTGATTCAACTTTGACCATTAACCTTTTATGTATTTTATATATATATATATATATATATATATATATATATATAATAAAAACGCTTAAACACTAATATTCCATGGTCATAGTTTATTCCATTGGAATCGTAAATATGATCCAATTCATCAGACCTACAAATTCAAAAGAAAACAGAAATTGGATCGTATTTACGATTCCAATGGAATAAATTATGACCATGGAATATTAGTATTTAAGCCTTTTTTTTATTATATCCTTACTCTGTCCTGGACATTGAGTTCTACCTGGATTCTATCCTCTCGGAATTTTTTATTCAAAAAATATACATGTATGCACCTATGTATATATATTTATATATTTTGCATATGTATGTGTATATTTACCACTAATATTATCTATCTATCTATATATATATATATATATATATATATATATATATATATATATATATAGGAATGGGTAGGATAAAAAATCTACATAATACGCGCAAATACTTGCACATACATATAAATATATTTCTTCCTCAGGTGTTATAAATGCAGTGCTCAATGTTGGGAAACAGAGCTATAAGTATATATTAATGAATATACATAATATCCAACATCAATAGTATGACTAAGAGTTTCATGCTGTCTTGCAATCTTCAGGTATGGAGATATTCTGATTGTTAAGTAGTTTGCATTCTCATGGTGATGATCCAAAATTGTGTGTTAAAAACTTGTTTATTTAATTATTGTTGCATAAAATATTAGAATTAACTATTAATAATTTATATCATTCAAATTCATAAGTTCAAAAGGTGGAGAATTAAAAAAATAAATTTTTTTTTTTAAATATTAGAATTATATATATTATATATATAATTTTTGATGATTTAATGTTAAAGAATAAAAACTAATGATAAAATAAAAATATAATTTAAAATATGAGGCCCCTGCAGGTGTGTGACCCTAAACTAGCTTATTTAATATAGGTATACCTAGCACTGACATTAAATAGTGATAAGGTAGTGACAGGCTTGCAATTTGTCAATAGGGGGAAAGAGGTTGTAGAAGACTGTTTTAATTATAAGGAACCCTATCAAGGCTGGGAAAGGAGAACTGAACCATTCCAGCCCAGATATGGAAACAGTTCTTGGTAGGAGTCACTTTCTGGAGTGATAGAATTAGCCAACCATTTTCCCAGCTTCTTCAGCAACGGATTCTATACATGAGTTTCGATTGAGACTCAACAGACATTCAAAGCATGGAGCCTCACAAGCTCACCTGTTCTATTCAAAGTTCAAATCATCCAAAAGAAAGAAAAAAAAAACACCTGCAGCTATAACACTGGAGGATAATAATGGATTTGAAATTAGTCAATACTGATTAACTGATCAGATTTTTGCAACATGTTTCACATCAGACGCTGTAATCCAATCAGCCATTCAGATATTTAACAATGATCTGATTAAAATGCTGACTTTATTTTTGGATTCTGTGTTGAACTGTTTTTCATTATGACACACACTGATAAGTTTTTTGGCAAATTTGGACCTTTGTGCCCACAAGAAAAAATCAGTGTTAAAAGGATGATTTTTCCATTGATACTTCTATTATTTTAACTACCTTCATGCTTCACCAATGTTTATTGTTTTAAAAAGTGATGATTAGATGTGAAATAAAACTTCAACAAATGAAAGTTGATTTATATGTTTTCATTGTTCCTGAGATTTTACAACAAAACCAATAAACTGTTTATTTATTAGATTGTTTATTTACACTATTTATTTATTATTTATTGGAATGGTTGGTAAGACATCAGCTAATTGCCAATTGATTCAAACTTTATAAAATGATAAATAATAAGGATTTCCTTAGAGTTGGTTCACATATTTTAATAATTCAGTAAATGTTTATAAATTTTGAATAAAAAATTGTTTTCATATTTGTTTCTTTATAAATTGATAAATGATAAATATCGTATTAGTTTTAGAATTTTGTAATTTTAAAATTATTTTTGCAAATGAACAATCTAATAAATAAATAGTTTTAATATTTTTGTTGGCAATTTACAGTTGAGCTGGCTAGATGTAACTGTTAGTTCTATGCTAATAGTTTCTTTTCTCACACTTCTCACTTGTAGAACACCCTTCCAGCTTCATACTTTCCAGCCAAATTTAATCTGCAAAATGCAATGTCAATTGCTATCTACTACCCTCCTGATACTCTTTCCTCTTTTCACTCATTATTAATGTTTCTGTTCCTAATTCCTCCCATCCTGGGTAAGACGTTAAACTACATCTGCGTCCTGGGTATGATGGTAAACTACATCCGCATCCTGGGTAAGACGTTAAACTACGTCCAGCAGCAAGGCCTCTGGTCTTGAGGTTTTTAAGGAGTGTGGAACCACCTCTAAATTGCTGCTGTTCCCAGGTCCACCCTGGCCCGAGGTGGTAGCACCTGTTAGGGTCCCAGCTATGGGCAAATGGTTAACTATTATCAGCAATACTTTTTTGAAAAAAATTATTACCAGCAATACAATTTTGAAGGAAATATATATATATATATATATATATATTATCAGAAACAGATTTTTGACAAAACAAAATATTACCAGCAATAAAAATTTTTGTCAGCATTAAATAACGCACTGAGGTTGATATGCCGTAAAATAAAATATACCAAACCAATCTAAACCAAAGAATACATACTCTATTCATATGAATCTATTCTAAAAATGTTGTCGGCATTAGATAACCCATTGAGGTTGATATGCCGTTAAACAAAATAAACCAAACCAAACCAAACCTAATTCCTCCACAACCTGTAACCCCTTGTGTCTTAGTGGCTTTACTGCCTTGCGTGGGATGATACTGATTAAAAAGAAAAATTCTCAATAAAAAAGAATGTATAAATTCACTTTCATCATATGTTTAGGTATCATTTCAATTTTAATCATTGCTTTTTAAAACAATAAACATTGCTATGGAGTGAAGGTAGTTAAAATAATAGTGGTATCAAGGGAAAAACGTCCTTTTGACACTCCATGTTTTTGCAGCCACAGAGGTCCAAGTTTGCCAGTATTTTTGTTGATGTTTTTTTTTTTTGCAACCCTTGAAATTGAGATGGTGTTGCATGCTGGCAAAGAAAACTTCAGTTTAAAAGAAATTAGACAAACCAAACAATATGGAGGTATGGTGGAGTAATGGATAGCGACTCGGATTGAGGAATCAGAGAGCTGAGATCGAATTCCTGTCAAATCCATTACATTCACTTATGTGTTAATACCCTTGGGAAAGGTATGAATCCTATTCTTTTCCCCCAGCTATGGATAAATAGCAGGACAGGCTGGGTTCTATAGCCTTGGATGGCAACTGTTCTACTGCAGAAAGAAATAGCAAACTACTGCAGGAAAAAATCTGCCTCATCAGTCATGTATCGTGCAAGGCACATAACTGACTGACTGAAAGAATATACAAAATGAGATTTTTTAAGTTTGTATTTTTATTCTATCAGGAAATTTTAACAAGGGGAGTGTTCAGGAGTGTATGTGCAAATAAAGTAATCATCAATATCATCGTCATCATAGCCACGATTTTTTGTTCAAACTGGATCAGGATTAATCTTGCACATAGCAAGGTAGGTCCTGCTTGGCAGAGGATCTCAGTTTACATCTCCACATATTCCTGTCAACATACTGAGACTTTTCATAACAATTTGAGGCAAGGTTTTACAAAACCAGATGCTCTTCCTGACACACAACTCAGGCACTGTTTTAAATGCCAACCACCTATCCAATCAAAAGTGTTACTAATAACACTGTTATTGCTCATTCCTGCATTGATAAGGGTTTCCTTCCAAACTTTTTTGAATTTGTGTGGAACATCAACATCTTGATTATGCCATTATTTTCTCATCAGGTTACATGTGATATACATTTTAGTTGTTGCTGCTGTTGAAAGTCTTCAAGTGATGTGGTTTCTGTTATTTGGTACAGTTCTTTCTTTGTGAAGCTGTTGTATAATAGCCTTTAATATTAAAAATAAAAATATTTCATGTCTTCAGATTTTGAGGTGGATACTGTGATGGCTAAGTTTTCAACAAAATAGAATCAGTTTTTTAATAGAATTAGAAACCTAACATTACTGGTTCTATCCATGGACAACAAGTTTCCATGATATACACTGTGAATTCAACTCTTGTCAAAGCTGCTTTTTCATTTTGAATTCATACCAGGCATTCCCAACCTTTTTTGCATCATCGCCAACTTTCCCAGGGAAAAATTTTCCACCACCCACCTGTATAGTAAATATTCAAAAGCATAGCAAAATTGTTTGGTAAAAGTTTGTTACTGGTTCGTAAACTGATTTTATGATGTAATTAAAAATACCATAAAAGGTAACAAATAACACCAACTTAGCTGCTACTACCATATTAAAGAACAAATGAAAGCAAATTTTTCTGTTGAAAACTTTATATATAATTTAGTTTTTGGTTAGTAACAGTGTTGAAAGTGTTGACAAAAATTAAAAGATTTTTGTGCATAATTATAATTAAAAGTTTCTATTTTCTCTAAAATCTTGTCATTGCTCACATGTTCAGTCCATGGCAACAGATACATAATTTTATTAAATTATGTAAATTTTTGTTCTTTACTTAAAAATGTATATATCCATGTGTTGGTTATTTAAGAAAAGTCTCTTTATAACCCCACTGCAAAAATGTATATTTTCGTACTCAAAAGAATTAAAGCTACAAACTCTGTAAAAGTTGAGGATTGATTTGACACTGTATCAATATTATAAATAGGACGTTCTCTTCTAAATCAATAAAAAGTTAATATTTTTCAATTCTGACAAGCGTTACAGCCGAAGAAAGGTCTTAAAAAAATTCTCTATTTTTTATGAATGAACCAGTTTATTTAATCAAATGACAATATAGCAAAAGAAGGGGACACTTTGACATTTTGTAATGGTTAGCAAGCTTGACTTGCTAGAGCAATTAGAACTGAGTAGTGATCCTCACTAGGTGCCCCATGTTTTCGGCTTTGTGCCACATCTAAGCTATGCTTAGAAAATCATCACAGCAAAAAGAAAAAAATGTTGAACAGTCCAAAATTAAGGTACTTATAAGAAAGAGATGAATCAAGAGGATATACAAACAACTTAAAGATTTATGACTGGTGTGAAGAAACCCTTACCATACATGGAATATGTCGTCATCATCATCATCAGAAGTATTTCGACATGAAGACATATTTTGAATCAGTATGATTTCTCATCTTCAGCACCACTGCTCATTTCTGAGTTTACCAATCTGCTCATGTAGTATAAACTTGTTGCAGTATAATCTCCCCACTGTGACAGGTTGTGACTCAAGGTCGGTTTTAATGTGGGGAACCCAGGGTGCTAGCATCAATATGACTACTGATCCTCCTTCTCTCGTGCAACAGGGGGCGTGCAGTTATGAGCAGCTGTTCCCCAGAACCATGCACCTTACAGTATTTTATTTTCCCCAGAGGTGTCTCTGTCCATGGACAGAGCCACAACTGAGTCACACTCTATCCGAAGACAGAGACACAACTGACAGATGATAATGAAATTGTTTATACTGCAACAATACTGAGCAGATTTTAGTTACAGTTTAAATATGCATTTTGTGTATGGTTTTGAATTCAGCATTGTTCTTTTATACTGGTAGTCAACCACAGCTCATGAGCCTCGTCTGCTCTACTATTTAAACCATAACTAGAAGGAAAAGAGATAGATTCATACCTTTTGATGTAATGAATATGCATACACCTGGGTTCCCCCTCACAGTAATATGATTGGCTGGTGTCAGCCGTAAATACAGACCGATGTGGAGGTACACAGAAGACACCATTTGACGACGCATATTGCCTACGCCTATTGGCTACCACTACAACGGGGACCAGTCCATTACGGTTCACTGCTAGATTGTCCTACTCAGTTACAGTAGTCCAAAACCACTTTGCTACTTCAAACAAATATATCCCTTTCTGGGACATATCACCTTTCCTGGTGTTATTTGCACAAAGCTGAATCTACTGATCTCAACTAGGATTTGAACTCAGCTCATCAGTTTGACATTCCAAGCTGCTAAACCATTACACCACCTGCACATCTGTGAAATGTGTACAAACAACAATAATAATAATAATAAATATTGTCAGAAATTCTAAATGAAGCCATTGTCATCTTTCCATGAATTACTTCAACTTACCAAATTTTGACTGGTATTTCTTCCATTTTACTTTTCTTTGAACCTCCCAGAGTGCAATGCCTCTTCAAGGGAGATAACTGCTGTAATATTATTTCAATTTCTTAGATGAAGCATAGTAAACCATTATTTATAACTAGTATTTCTTTCATCTTAATTTTAGTTGCTTTTCATCACATCTCCTAAATTCTGATTTGTGTTCAAGGGAGATAACTGCTGTAATTTTATTTGAATTCCTTAGATGAAGTATTGTCAGCCATTATTAATTTCTGATTAGTGTTACTTTCATTTCAACTTTAGTTGCTTTTCATCGCAAACTATCAGTCAATGACAGCAAGTAAACAGAGTGGATCTGAAATAAATAATCTCCAGGCAAGACTTGAACACATAAACCTTTTATTTAAAATAAAAATAAAAAAAAAGGATGCCTATCTAATACAGCTGTTTTATTTTTGAGATGTAGGAGATTTTACAGTAGACAGAAGATCAAATCTAATCTTTAAACTTCTTTCTTTTTTTGATCATTTGTTATACCTGTTGCACTTATTCTTATTCTTCTATGGCCTATGTTGCTATGTTTCTTCAAAACGTAAGAGATCATGGCTCTCCACAACTTCCAAACTTTTGTAGCTCTTAATAATGTTTGGTTTTTATTTATTATTTTTTTTACTAATGTTCACCCAATACAAGGCCTAAGAGCCACTCAAGGTAGAGGTTTACTGTGTAGCATTATATTAGCATAACAGAGAGCAAGCATTAGGCATATAGAGCTGAAGTAGACTTTAGAAGGAACCAGAAACCCAGTCCTAAACAGGAAACAAGGGATAAACCTCTACTCTTGTTCAAAAGACCGGGGAGGAGTATGAATTGGATAATAGGTGAATATATCTACTCCTATTAAGTTTTTATCTTTTTACCATCCCTGCTACTTCCCATTCTGCCATTCGTTCACATAAGCTCATCAGGTAAGTAGCCAACAGCCTTGTCATGTTCTTTTGCCTTCAATATGTCCTGTGAGTGTCAAATTTTCTAAGCCCTCTTTCCTCATTATATATTCCAGAAATTTCAACTTTCTAATTCTGATTATAAGCGTTCTTTTTTATTCTACTTTCTATTAAAACTTCCTTGTTTTAAACCCTTTATTTCATCCTCCAGGGTAGTTTATTGTAGTCCCATGTGCCATGCCTCTCCCAGATGTCTCAGTTATTTCCTTTAACTCAACTCCCTAAGTTTTAGTTCTTACTGCTATAGTCTGGTATTGAACTCACAACTCTTTGGGTCAAGTCACTGGATATAACCAATGCCTTTATCTACTGGGCCATGTGTCCTTGAGGACACAAAAATCTCCTGAGCTGATCAAGCATAGAAATGAATATGATATGGCTACCACATATATACACATATACAAAAACACATATACACACACTTAAATATCTCTATAACTATAATTATAATTCAAATACAAATATACATATCTAATAAGTTAGATATAATACAAATGTACACACAAATATGACATTTACATTTGTAAATTTCAATGTATATATCTATTTGTATATGTGGATATGTTATGGTATTTGTGTGTGCTATATTTAAAATTACTTATCAGATGAGTATATTTGTATTTGAATTGTGCAAACAATAATTATGTTGTGCATGAAACTTAGAGATGTATTACTGATGAAAAAAAATTTATATTTACTATTAGTATAAATTATAGCTCTCCCTCTCTCTCTCTCCTTCTCTCTCTCTCCTTCTCTCTCTCTCCCTCTCTCTCTCTTTCTCTCTCTCACTATATATATATATTCTGGTAATAAAATAAGTATGTTCAATCTCTCCACTCACTTGTAACCATCCACTATAATAAAATAAACGTTTGCAGTGCTAAGAGTGTGAAATCACCTCTTAATTGCTATTGTTCCTAGGTCCAGCCTGACCCAGGGTGGTAGCACCTGTTAGGGTCAAAGCTATGGACAAATAGTTACCCTCCCCACAAACAAAAACAAAAAACTGTGAAAGTATAAAAATACACTTTTATCGTAAAAAAAATACCAGCAATACATTTTTATAAAAAAATTAACAAAAATACCTATTTACATGCAAATAATCAAGAATACATTTTACCTGTAATTGAAGCCATAAAATTACATACAAAATATTTAGATTTCAGCATCAAATAATCCATTGAGGTTGATATGCTGCGAAACGAAATCAACCAACATTAAAAAAAATACTATTATTTTACAAAACATGTTTTCATGGCTATATTAAGCTATAGATGAACCATTCTTGGCAGATGGAAATCTACACCTCTTCCCATCTGTGACTGGGGGTGACTGCGCCTGCTAAATTCCTTTCCTTACTAGACCTCTGAGTTTTCAGTATACTGATTAAAACAATACACATAGTATTTTCCCCAATATACATACAAATCACTGATGTGACCCTAATTACTGTACATTTTCACTCTGTTGATCACAAATGGTGACATAGCACCAAGTTTAACTTAAGGTTTGATCATGTGACCTTTGAGTAACAGTACAAGGGCCTTATCGTTACATCTTTCAAAGATTTACCTAAAATATGTATGTAATGAATTGACTATTTGAAGAGAGCTTTATTTTTGTTTGCCTGTGTTGGATTAAGCTTACTAAATAGCTTTTTAAATGAACACCAGTCATAGAGAAATAATGCATACACAAATCTTTAGAATATTCAGCCATGGCACAAGGTCAGTTTTCATCAGGTGCCACACTATTATGGCCTTTGGTGAGGATAAGCTAAATGTAGTAAACATTAGAACTAAAATATTTGTATTTCCCCCCACTACTACTTGGAGGTCAGTGTTCAAGCCCAGGTAAAAGACTTTTCAAATGCTGTTTTTTAAGGCAAGCAGGAAGATCCTTTTCACTTGGAAGATTGGTGGAACACCAACTCTGTTTTATCCGATAATATCCGGTTTGTCTGTGCTGTAAAACTTGTTACAGTTTTAGTCCTTGAGACAATGTAATAGCTTTAGATCCTGAGACAATATAGCAGTTATAAGGACTGAGATGTAACATTTTAAACAAGATATACTTACAGTTTCTTCTCACACATTTCTGATTTGGTCACTTATGGATTTCCAGTTAACTTTGATCTTCAAAAATTTAAATGCAATGTCAATTGTTATCTTCTGTCTTCTTAATTCCTGTTCTTTTATTGTTCTCTCTTTTTGATAATGTTTTGTTTTTCTCTTGGTCTCTAGCATCTTAGTGGCTTTATTGCCTTGCTTGGGGTGAAATGATTAAAAAAAGAGAATACAACAGTTTTAGATATTGAGAGATTAGACAATTGAGTTATTTTAACATTTTCAAACCCTAAGATAATTTAGTACTTTTTGACCCTGAGACAATAGAGCAGTTTTTGAACCTGAGACATTGTAATAATTTACCTGCTCATCATTATTCTTTAAATGGAATAAAACAAATATATTATTATTACAGATATTTTTTTACTACTATCACACTCTTTATTGTTGTTCACAAAAAATTTTGGTCAACCTATTGGCAGAGTAGCAATTTGAAAAACTGAGACAGTATAACAGTTCTGGAACCTGAGATATTGTAATAAGTTTAGAACTTGAGTCAATGTAATAGTTTGGAACCCTGAGACAGTTTTAGACTATGAGTCAGTTTAACAGTTTTATAGTATGAGACAGTGTAGCAGTTTTTCAAATATGAGAGAGTGGAACAGTTTTGAACTCTGTGACAATTATATCAGTTTTAGACCCAGAAGTATTTTTACAGTTTTAGATCCTGATGTGGTATAGCAGTCTTAGACCCAGAGATAATGCGACAGTTTTTGAACCTGAGACATTGTAACAGTTTTAAATCCTGAGGTTGTATAGCAGTTTTAGACCCATTTAACATTTTTAGATACTGAGTCAATGTAACATCTTTAGACCCTGAATCAATGTAGTAATTGCCAAATGGATTTGTTATCATCAATGTAGTCCAGACTACTTTGTTTCCAGAGTTGAAATAAAATTTCAGTTTCCAGAGTTAAAATAAACAAAAGAAAGACTGAAATTTCAAATAATTCTTGTGGTGCCAGTTTATCACTAGACATATACTTCACTTTCTATTGTACATAAAATACTGTATATTTCAGCACTTAGGAATACCTTAAAAAATATCAATGACACCATTTTCTAAGAATTTTATATTAACTTTTCTTACATCAATTTTTGGCAATGTTTAACCTTTTTGCCCACAAAAAGATGGTGTGTCAAGAGGACAGTAATTCCCTTGGTGCTACTATTACAGTAGGCACTTTTAACTCCTTCAGCAATGTTTATTGTTTTAAAAAGTGGTGATTTAATAAAACTCAACGAGAGATGACATATTCTTTCAAAGCCTCAAAAGTTCAGAATGCCATAACTTATACTAACACTGCTTAACAAATCAAATGCACATGAAGCCTTCTTAACCAATTAAAATCAAACAACAGAAAAATAAAAGTACCAGAATTTCTTTCTTTCTCCATATCTCTCTGATGAAGCTTTAATAAAAGCGAAACATGTTAAATTTATAAACATTTACTATTTGTTCTTTATCCTATCATTCTGTCAGATTCTGATCCATATTTGATCTGTATTTTATCCCATTTCATATATATATACCTATATATATATACATATATATATATATATATATTAGGAAAATCTATGACAAAGTGAAAAAAATGAGTTAAATAGTAGAACTTGTATTTTAAAGTCATTATTTGGAATTCAAAAGTGTATAAAATAATAGTAGTGTCTAGGGAATGACTCCTTTTGACACCATGGTCTTTGGTGTTTTTTCGCAGACTCGAAAGTTAATTATTGCCAATTTTTTATGAGCGAGGCTATTTTCCTTGGCTTAAACTCCTTGAAAGTCACAGATATGCACTGAAGTGGTAACTACATACTGGTTTTTTAAACAGTCATGGGGAGGGACATTTTTAATATTTAATAAGTGTCCCAATTTGTGTGATTTTGAGATGGTTGAACATAACCTTTCAGAAAATGTATTGTTTTTACCTATTTTGGTAACAAAAAATTACTAACTTTGGTCTTGAAAAATTCAGCGACTCAAGGTTAATGAGAAATTAATTTTAAATACAAATTTTTACATCTTTTTATTGTGTTTTTCTTATCCTTCTGTATATCTTTTTTGTCCTCACAAGAAAAAAAAACTAAGAATTCTCAATTTTTTTAATGATTTTTTCCATTTGAATATGTATTTTTTCATGTTCAAACTATAAAAATAATAAAATGTAAATTTTGTAAAAAAAAAAAAATGTTTGTAAAAAGTCAAAAAGTTCATTTTGTTTGCTTGCATTTAAAAGTTTGTCTTTATTTTTTTCGTATCATTCAAACTACAGTATTTATATCTTCCCAAAATTGATAACTTAAAACCAAAAAATCTGAATTTCTGAGAGTTATCATTATTGACATTATCTACATTTAACTAATGTCCTCATCACAATGTTTTGGCTGTTGTAGCCTCTGGCCTTCTTCAGGTGACTGTTGATCCAGGTAACCTTCAGGGAATTTTGAACTGAAGAAGGCCAAAGAATAGATTGGCCATAATCCCTAGACATGAACGGTGGAATGAAAACAATGTTCCACATTGAGTAAATAAATAATCTATGTGGGTAGATTGTTCTCGTTCCATGATCCATATCTAGGGATATCATGTCTCGTTCTTTTTTAGCACTTCTCAATTATTGCTCACCTGCCGAGTGGATTAAAGTATTGGTTTTTGAATTTTGTGACATAGTAATTGTGAGTTCAGTCCCTGAGTCAGTTAGTACAGACTCAGATGAATACTCAGTGGAAACAAAGGGAGCAATAACT
Organism: Acanthosepion pharaonis; assembly: GCA_903632075.3. Classification (NCBI taxonomy): domain Eukaryota; kingdom Metazoa; phylum Mollusca; class Cephalopoda; order Sepiida; family Sepiidae; genus Acanthosepion; species Acanthosepion pharaonis. The sequence continues at coordinate 1,406,076 of CAHIKZ030005534.1, forward strand.
GTGATAATGTGATAATGACAACAAAGATGAGGATATTCATCTAAATGTAAGTAATGTAAATAAAAGCAAAAACATTGTGTTTGTTTGTTTGTTTGTTTTTTCCTTCAATTAAAAAAAATTATATGAAAGAAAATCTCTGCAAAATCAATTTTTTCGATTTCACTGAAAATTGCAGACTGAACTTTTCTTAAAATAATTTTTAATTTTTTCAAAAAAAAGACAAAACATTACCCATGATCTCAAACATGGACTCTGGCCTCTACTTCAGAGACCGTTAATTAATTTGTCAATATTTGACACAAACACCTGTACAATGGCATAGCTAGAATGTGTGCAGCCCAGGGCAATACTTGATTTGCTGCACCCACAAAAAATACATATTGCACAGTGTCTCACTCTTAAAATTATATTTATATACAAACTAGTTTGTGTACTACAGTGAAAAAGCAGTAAATTCAGAACGACATGAGACAAACATTGAAAGCTGCTGATGACTGATGCGACTGAAAACTTCAGGAAGAATTTCTGCACATTTCGTCAATCCCCACATCAGATGTTCTTCTTTGAAAAGTACAATAACTTGATGCTCAAAATCAGTGATTGGTTTAGCCATACAAGAAGGGCAGAACAAAATACGAAAGTTGTCTTCAAGTAACCTTTAAATAATGAGTCTCAAAATCGATCAGCAATTAATCAATCATAAAAGAAACAGAGTTAAGTAATTACACAAGAGTCAAATGATTATTCAAGGTTATGAATATTCAAGAAATTTATTTACTCTGTAGACAGTAGGTAAACTATGGCATATGTATTGGTCTAAGTTATTTGAAATTGAAAAGGTCCTTCAACTGTGAGTACTGTCTCGACATTAAAACACCTTTTGTTTTAATACAGCTTATACAAGCTTATAACAAAATTGCAGCCCACATAAAAGTGCCATCTGGGACAGACAGCAACCACTGCCCCACTCTATCTATGACACTGCATCTGTGTATTGGCTATGCTTATCCCTGTTTTTTGAAATACCTTCTCATCATTACGCCTCAAATGGAATAAACCCAAGACATTATTATTCCAGATATTTTGTAGACTACTATAAAGTTCTTTATTGTCATTCACAAAATATTTTGGTCAACCTGTTCTTTGGCTTTCTTCAAATGTGGATTGCCTCCACTTGTTTCTAGTTATTGCATTAGAAGTAGAAACCTCCCGGGCAGATATGAGGGTAATGCAATGGAAACTGGGGAAAAGGCAATGAGAAACCACTTCATTATCTTTCCTAAAAAGACTTAGCAATTCAAAGATGATAAACAAAAGGGAATCTGTGGAGATCCATTATCTCTTATATCCTGAAAGGACATACCATTTAAAGAGAAAATATACCACTATAAGCAACACTGTATTGAAAATCATGGAGAAGGCAATGAAAAACTACACCATTGACATTCTTAAGAAGCCAGAACAAGTCTAAGATAATAAAGAAAAGGAATCTGTGGAGAGACATGATTGCCAACATGCTGTAGGAAAATGGAAATTTGGTTTGTTAATCTAGTGAATGCAAAAAATAAGAGAAAATTTGAAGAATATATTGACTAAAAACATTTTAACAGCAAAGATGAAAGCAGTAGTCTGAAGTAATTTTGGAAAATTTACCCTAAAAAATTTTAAGATAATTACCAATAAATTATAATTGATCACCAATGATAAAGATTCTCACTTTATCTAAAGACTAGAAGAATTAAGATTCTAGAATACTGATTGGTTAAAGAGTAAATGGTTTAATGAAAGGATATCTTTCCTTTCAATGCTTGTCAAACCAAATAATAATTATCAATGTGTATTTATTTATATTTTTCCTGTCTCATCTATAGTGGAAAGGGAGGTAAATCGATTTAAGTTAGAAAAATAAATGAGTAATTACTTCCCTTAGTCATTTTAATAATCTATGCAAATAATTATACAGAATACGGAATACAGAGAAATGTGGGTGATTTGCTACTATATAAGTAGCATGGTTGGTCCTAGCCATGAAGGAACCGGGAGATGCAGTTTGTCCAAGCACTTTTCAGGGTAGTAGCAATAGAACAGGGAGAGGCTTGCCACATCCTACCTGTGAGAGAGAAGTTGGAGTGTGGAAAATAATTCATCTCTCACAAGGACTTGGTGATGCTTTTGAACTCTTGATAGAAATTGGAAAATGAGGTCTGGGCAGCTCCTGCCCAAATATGGTAACAATACTCTATTTTCAACCTGATCTGGCTCTTATAAAGGGAAAGGATGGCATGAGGAGTTAGGTACTTACTAGAGCATTACCGGGAGCTGATCATTTTACTTGTACCTTTGGCGATGGATTGTATACAGGAAATTCACTTGGTCAGGTCGAGACACAGGGCCTCCTCAAAGGGACATCCATTCATTGTGACTGGTGGTAGTTCAGGGTCTGATCATTGGTGATGGAATTTATCTGCATTTAAACAAAATTACTTCCCGAGCAAAATGAACTGTTTAATTAATCAGTTCCTTTACTCCTACGTTTCTTAGATTGCAGTCTTATTTGTTCAAGCTTTTCATGTGAGGCACTCAGATACCTTTGTCTATTAAATGATCATCTTGGTCTTGAAATAGGCTTTTTCACTGTCTTTTTCGTTCTGCTGCTAATTTATATTGAGTAAAAAGCGATTTATATGATACCAGGGGTAAAGAATCATAGATACCATTCAATGCCTAAAAAATCTAAAGGGAATGGATTAATAAAATGATTCATTGGCATCTATTTTAGCTGTGAATTCTTTATCTCTGCTTTAAGGAATCTCAATACATTGTTTCAAGACTTTTGTTTCATTGCATCTTACTATTAAAACTTTCTAACACTTTCCATCATTGTTGACAGCACGGGTACACTAGTATGTTAATAATTTCTACCATTGAAAAAATGTTCTTATCTTCTGATTTAAATCAGAAAACACATAAATGTAATACTTTCCTTTTTTCTTTATGAATGTTCACCCTATACAAGGCTTCATAAATGTGTGAGATAGATTCTAGCAAGAAAAATTATCTAGCACAACACAGGAAACCAACTTTATTATCAGCAGACTTAGCAATTGATTCGATATAATCTTTCCACGTCATATCAGCTGAAAATGTTAGTGTGAGAAGGCACAATGAATCACTCTTGTGGAGATCAGTATCAGCCAAAATGATAGATGATGATTAAAAGAGAGATGCTCCATTTTGGAGATGTTACAACTAACAAGCTCCAGTTAACAACAGAAAGTAGATAATTTTTTTTAGATCAGTTGCCAATTTGAGCTTATCGGCCTTTACTATGAAGACAGGACATTTCTGCGTGATCAATTTATTACTTAAGAACAATTTAAAACTGAACCCACATTTTTTTATTCAGTAGAATTTTATATTAATTTATTCATGCTGTCAAATATAGTGACATATATGAAATTGATATTTTAAGTAATTACTTTTATTAGAAGGTTTTCTGATATGAGTTTCTTTTTTAAATATATGATTGATTCATTTTCTAAGGTTTATCAATGCTTTGCAGGTTATTTAAAGCCATAAAAATATTTTTAGATTGTAAGAAATTATTATGTTGGCAGAGATAATAATGGTTCAGGGATATAAGTCTTACTAATTAATCCATAGTTGGGGAGAGAAGAGGTAGATTCCTAAGTTTCCCAAGGGTATTAGTGTGGTAGTGAATTTAACGAACCCAGCAGAAACTTGAACTGGGCTCTCTCCGATTAGCAATTCCAAGCCATTATCCATTACACCACCTGCACATCCAAGCTTACAGCACCTGGTATTCCCAAGCAGTCACCCATCTAAATATTTACCAGGCTTGATGTTGCTTAATTTTGGGGATCATATGGGAACTGGGATTTCACTGTGATATGGCTGTAAGCCA
>CAHIKZ030005534.1:1415000-1420000 GCA_903632075.3 Acanthosepion pharaonis
AAAGTTGGGATTTGGCTCTAGAAAGAAATATTTATGCATGGTTAGATGGTTAGTTGTAGGCTGCATGCTCAAGAGTAAGAAATACTAAGAATGTATTCTTCACTGTTAAAAATGAAAAAAAAATTTTCTTAAAAATATTGTTTACCATAAAATTAAATTGAATTTAAGAAATTATTAAACCGTGAAGTTTGGTTTTTGTCAAAGTGTTTTTCCAAACAAATCAGCTTATTCAAATTTCATTGATTGGTTTGTGAAATTGAATGAAACCTAGGGGTTGTAAAAAAAAATGTTAGCGATAACTTCAACAATACTAAATATAGTGAGAATTTCAATATGTGTCAATGTGTTGCAAAAGAATTCTAGCATATTTAAAATATATTGAAAATTGTCAACATGCAATAACATTCATTTTATATCAGATTATACAGTATTTGACACGTATTAATCTTAAAATTGCAATGTGTATATATATTTCTTATTACTATAAAACTTAAATTTTGTGGGTATATTTTGAGTAGATATGCTTGTCTTTTTAAACAGTGAAATTAATGTCTATCAGCAATTGTGTGTGTGTGTGTGTGTGTAAAATTTTCAGAGAGAACAGATACTACATTCTTATTTTTGTCAGAAGTCGCAAGAGGTTACTGGTAGTGAAAGAGAAGAAAAGACTTTAGAAGAAAACAGAATCCCAATCAGGGAACATGGGATAAACCTCTACCTCCATTCAAAAAACTGGGGAGGAGTGTGAAATGGATGATAGGTGAACCTTGTTGGTTCATTTTAATGAATAAATATATATATATATATATAAGAAGAAATATAGTTTTAAGGAGTGTTATATTTATGGGATAAAGTGCTCAATATCGGAGATAGAGTGTATGTAAATATAAATATAAAATTGAGCACTGAAGTCAACACTCAAAGGTGACAGGCTGTTTCATGCTGGATGCTATCGTCAGGCCGCGAATCTGACCATTGTGTCCAGCATGAAACAGCCTGTCACCTCTGAGTGTTGACTTCAATGTTCACTTTTATATTTACATATATATATATATATATATATATATATATATATGGGGAAGTGGTTATAGTTGTTCCAATGAGAGAAAAGTGTATATTTTTAAAAGGAGAGAGAAACTTCAAATGTTTTTGGTTGTAATATGGATTTTTTTTAAATATATATTATGCTTCTTAATAAAATATAATATCTATTTTAAAAAAATCCACATTACAACCAAAAACGTTTGCAGTTTCTCTTTTCTTTTTAAAATATATATATATATATATATATATATATATATATTGAAACATATATTGTTAAATATAACAGACATCAAATGTCTATTATCTTTGATCATGAGCTGTTCTAAGCTTTGTATCGTAGCTTTAGTTTAGAATCACAATGATGCAGTTATTAAGGCAAAAGGTGGCCATGCAAAATACTAATTTATATTGAAAATAATGGAAAATAAACTGCTTTTAATAAATTTGATGACTTGAAGCAAGTACTCCTTTTTATATTTATGCTATTGACATTTTTGTTTTTTACAAAATTGTTGGGTGGTCTTAAACTTTTGCCTATGACTGATTATATTGAATCAATTTGTAGGTCTGCTGCTAGAAAAGTTGGTTCACTGTGTCATGGCAGACAATTTTTCTCCCCAGAATCCGTCTTGCATGTTTATAGATCTAAATAACTGTATATACAGATTCAAACACACACACTTACATACATATATATGTGCTTTATATAATTCTTTTATAATTACAGTTATGAATGATATAATATAGGAAATAATCCCTATATAATTTTTTGTTTGTTTTTTATTAATTTATTTTGTGTAAATATTTGCCCATTTAAAATTTGGGGGTGAATTTTTAAAACTATACTCTCAATTTTCTTTCGAAAGATCTTCATCCTCAATAAACATGTGTTGTAAGTGATTGACTACGCATGTTCTTGTGTATGGAGAACATTTGTAAACCAATTATTTGAGTACAGCTATGAAAATAAAATCTGTAACTTAAATTTGTCTTTCTTCTTTCTTTTCTTCATTTCTTTCTTTCAGAGATTTTTACCAGTTTTTTTTTTCAAGTTATTCCATCAGTTATTATTATCATTATTGTTGTTTTTTATCCCAAAATTCTATGACTATACAGTCTTTCTGTTTTACTCTATTTTATTGATGGTTGCTATTGCATTTTGGAGCTATACATTATTACTATTACTTCATTACTATTACTTTATTATCATTACTTTGTTACTATTACATTATTACTATTATTTTATTACTATTACTTTATTACTATTATTTTATTACTATTATATTATTACTATTACTTTATTAGTATTACATTATTACTATTATTTTATTACTATTACTTCATTACTATTACTTTATTTATTACTTTATTACTATTACTTTATTACTATTACTTTATTACAATTATTTTATAACTATTACCTTATTACTATTACAATATTACTATTATTTTTTTACTATTACTTTATTAGTATTATATTGAGTTATAAATAATTTCTGTTTCTGGGAAACAATCGTAATGATGAATGTATCATTCCAACTGTTCCTTAAATAAATAACAGGAACATGAAAAAAATGGATTTGAATTCCAGCTGAATTTGTTACATTCACTTAAATGTAAATACCATTTGGAATGGTATGAATCCTCTCCACGTCCCTTAATGATAAATGTAAATACCATTTGGAATGGTATGAATCCTCTCCACATCCCTTAATGATAAATGTAAATACCATTTGGAATGGTATGAATCCTCTCCACATCCCTTAATGATAAATGTAAATACCATTTGGAATGGTATGAATCCTCTCCACATCCCTTAATGATAAACTACATCCGGCAGCAATTTTATAGTAAAATGATCAACAATGCATTTTATCTGTAATTGAAGGCATAAAATTGTGTTCAAAATATTTAGATTTTGGCATCAAATAACCTATAGAGTTGTTGATATGGCACTAAATAAAATCAACATGAAAGAACTCTTCCAGGACATTCATCCATATAATAATCCTACAATTCCTTAAAGAAATCAAACTGTATTTCAAAAACTTCAACAAAGCTACAACATAAAAGACACAGCACCGTCTCTAGTAATTATGGCCACACAAACAGGTATATGTACAAAATCTGAGTATCATCTACCATGTATTCAATTGTGAAATCAGAATAGCAAATATATTTCTTAACTCAAAGCTTCCAAGAAAATTAAATTTCAGCATTAAATGACCCATAAGGTGTTGATATGTAGTTAAATAAACAAACAAATCTCCTCCTTTTTTTTTTTAATCATTTCAGCCCAAACAAAGTGACAGTGTCATTAGAGCGCAGGGATGAGGATTACAAGGAGTAAAAGTGAATGATAAGATTGAAAATGGGAAAGGACAAAAAAAAGGAACAGGTTTCAAGAAGACAGAAGATGGCGATTGATAATTTTAATTTTTGAAGCTTTAGTTATCAGGTAAGCAAGAAATTGGAGGAAAGTTACACAGGTTAGAAGTGCAAGAAAAAAAACTGTTAGAGTAGAAATGACAGTTGCATCTAGCTAGTCCAAGAGTAAAGTAGTGAGACCTAATTGCCAATCTAGTAGAATGCTTAAATTCATATAGTTGGGTCATCAGGAAAAAAGCTAGTAGGATTTGTATCTAGTAAAATTATTGTTATCTTGAAAAAATTGTTAATGCAATATTCACTCACAAAGAATTATTCTTACAATTTAAAATATGTTTTGGCTTTAAATAATCCAAAAAGGGTGATAAGCCATAAAAAACAAATTAATTAATCAATCCCTCACTTATGGGTTAGCCAAGCAGATTGGCTACTAAAATGATGCATTGAAAATGTTGTCCTGAAAACAAAAAAGATGACAACAATAGTTTGAAAAAATATAGAATAGCTGTAGGAAATTCTGTTGTCCAGGTTGGGAATGGGATGTTTCAATGTAATCCATTTGGCATCACTGATTTGGCGTCGCTGATTTGGCGTCGCTGATTTGGCATAGCCAATTTGACATAGGAATTTTTCGGCAGATGGACAATTAGGCGTCAGATTACTACTTCATCATTATAGTCAAATTTGCTCTCTCTCTCTCGCTCTCTCTCTCTCTCTCGTTTTAGTATTCAAATTAGTACTTCATCATTATAGTCAAATTTGCTCTCTCTCTCTCTCTCACTCACTCTCTCTCTCTCTCTCTTTCGTTTTAGTAGTCAAATTAGTACGTCATCATTATACTCAAATTTGCTCGAAAAGTCCAGTTTAAGAAAAAGAGTAGTTGGAAGTATTGTTATATTATATTTCCTTCAGTGCAGTTTCATATTTTTCAGTCGTCAAAAACCTTTTATCCCAAATGGAAACAAATATTTTATCAAAACATGGAAGAAACAAAGTGATACTCATAATTACGAAATGAAGAAGTAATTTCTAAGATTAAATAGCTTTACTAAGTTTTTTAATTTTATTTTGAAATACAATATTTTTAATTTAAGTTTTTAATTTACATTGTTCCATTAGTGTTTTAATAGGATTCTTAATTCCCTGAATGAATAAAAAGTCATATTGAAAGTTGGGTGTTTTCAATGCTTTTTTCCTTTTTTGGGTGGGTTGCCTCTGGTCAAAGACAGTGACATTGAAACAGTCTGACACCTGAATGCCGGTGCCAAATAGTCTAATTATTTTTCTGATGCCAAATCAGCCATGCCAAATCAGCCATGTTAAATGGGCTACGCAGTAACATACCAGACGCGTCCAGGTTGTTTTATATTAAAAATCCATACGTCCAAATTCCAAACAATAATAAAATAAAAATAAAAACATGGGTATACCTGTTAGTTGAGTTAAAGTAGTTGGTCCACAGAAAAATCTGTGGTTTAGAAAAGATCTTTGATCATCAGCGAAGATTTAATGACTGTCTGAGCTGTTGTCGGAGATGATTTGTTTGAAGTTGCCAACTTATGTTTTTT
>CAHIKZ030005534.1:1425000-1440000 GCA_903632075.3 Acanthosepion pharaonis
ATAACACCATGACACGATTCACTGTGTCAGAAAAAAAACAGCATGCTATACTGCTTGGCATTCATGCCACAAGCACCAATACAAACATTTCAAATTTTTTAGGTGTCAATCTGAGGACAGTGCAGAGGATTTGAAAAGAGTTGGATGTGTCTAATGGTGATTACAAAGGTGTTTGAAGTAATCAATAGTGATGGCAACATTATGCTTCTATTCATCTTCCCTCAGAGCCTCAAACTCAACATGGAGGCCTACATCAAGTGCCTAGAAAAGATAGTGCTGCCCTGAGTCAAGAGGGTGGCTGCTGGAAGACACTATGTCTGGCAACAGGACTCTGAACCATGCCACACAAGCAGGAGAACCCAGTCATGGCTATCAGACAATTTCTGTAACCACATTACCCCTTACATTTGACCAGACTGCAACCCCCTTGATTATTATGTGTGGGATAAATTGTGCAAGAGACCAACAAAACTCCTTGTAACACTAAAGATGAACTGAAAGGCAAGAATTATGGCAGCATTCACCAAATTAAACAGAAGAGTTGCAGGAGATTCCAAAGTCGTCTGGAGGCCATGGTTGAAGCCAATGACAATTTTATTGAATAAATTTACTCTTTAGTATTTCAAGATATTTTTTTGTAATTTTGATAAATATATCTATTAAAATGAGATGTCAGTGTTATTTTCATTTTTGCATAAATTAGACAACAATTTATCCATTATTCCCTATATATACAGGGTGTCCATAAAGTCCGTATGCACTTTACAAAATTTATAACTTTATTTGTATTTGCAATATAAATAATCTGTAAAAAAAGTTTAATGTACCTAGTTTTAAGTATAGCTAAAATAACTAATGTGATTTCAGGCATTACTGTAAATCAGTTGGCAAATGTTTTCCATGTACTGCAAAATCGTATTACTCTTTGTATTGCTAATGATGGAGGACATGTGGAAACTTAAATAAAATTTCAATAAAACCTTAAAAAATATAGATTTACTTCTTTCTAATCCTTTTTACAAATTATTTATATTTCAAATACAAATAAAGTTATAAATTTTTTAAAGTGCACACTAACTTTATGGACACTCTGTATAACAGTTTATACTAATGCCTTCTTCTTTGAAAATATTTCAGCCATTTTGTATAAAGTTTGTATTTTCTTGTTTTCAAATGAATACATGGATATTTTCAAACATGTTTCAGTGAAATTTTCACGGTGTAAAATTATAGTTTATAATTATAGCTTAGATACATGGAAATTATATAAATGTAATAAGCAGGATATGGCTTAAATAACAAAAAACAATTTTCCCAGAAACAATTTTATTTCATTCCAAATTAAAAAATTTAAAAAAATTAAAAATAAAACAATTGAAAATTAAAAATAAAAATAAAAAATTACCAAAAAAATTAAATTAAAACAGATGAATAATATAAACATACATGATAAAATGCTCCTCGTTTTTTTTAAATTTAGAAATGTTTGAAAAAGAAAAAAAATCAGTTATCATGATGGAACCAACAAAGTGAAAAAAAAATAAATGAAGAATAATCATCCTGGATTTATATTCTTCAAAATCAGTTTGCATTGTAAAAATAGAAAAAAAGAAAATCAAATAAATTCGTAACATATTCAGACAATCTCTGAAGAAAATGAGACAAGAAGGAAAAAGAAAAAAAAACTTATTTACTGTATTTGACGGCATATAAGATGCACTTTTTTTCTAAAAATATCTTTTAAAATTCCCCTGCATCTTATATGCCATATGTAGGTTTAAAATTTGCGATAGTCAGCCAAAATAAGCTACCTGGCAACTTTTGTTAGCTTAGACTTTAGAGTAACTTTCATATACCTATTGTCATTATTTAAAAGGCTATTATTCAGATTAAAAGTGTTATCATTGATAATATTCCTGATATAAATTTCATCACATTTAATATTAGTACTTTGTTTCACTAAAATTATATGCAATAAATTCAAATTATATATTTTTAAAATTAATTCATTAATATTTTTCTTACAATAACTTCATGTTGCATTGTTATAAATAAAATCAGAAATTTTATATCCTAATTATTTCACTAAGACATTTACAAAACACAGGTTGTACAGATATAATAAGGTTTTTATAGGCTCATGTTCTTTTTTTCTATTATTTTTCATTTAATTGTAATCATGACTAGTTTAACCAAAATAATATATCATAAATATAGCCTAGACTGTACCATTTACTAATAATTTTACTAATTATTAATTTTTTCTTGACTTGCCCTGCTGAAATTGGTGTGTGTCTTATACACCAGTTCGTCTTATATGCAATTAAATATGGTAATAGAAAATAACACCTTCAATGTAAAGTTAACACAAGTACTCTTAAATGTCTAATAAACAGGGAGAGAAGGAATGTTTATTTTTTGAGTGAATTTCCAACCCACACCAATGTTATTAAGACTACCCATTTATTAATTTCACACATTTTGACGCTTTAAATAATTTTCTGACCCCCATCACTTTTATTGCATATTGAGAAATATTCTAATCTACCATCCGTATTGGGTATGTAAGAGTATGTGTTTGTTAAGAATACATCAATATGATTCCCCAGAGATTGCAAAATTGGAAATCAGGCATTAGTCACAAAAGAGAGCAAAGGACAAAATGAAGACAAGGTGTAAATTTCAAAAAGGGGATGTTAATTAAAATTGTTCAGTGCTTAATTGGCTAAGTAACAAAAACATTAACGTTGTTTGATATAAATTAAAAAATTTTAAAGTGATTCCATATTGCACCTCTTTCATGTTTTACAAAAAAAATAGATCTAGTGATCTATTTTTAATTTTATTTATTTATTTGCTGGACAAAAGTCTTTGGTGCATGCTCTGTTTGTGTATTTAAATTTTATTTAAATAAGACTGACCACAAAAAAATTATTCTTTATACTATTTTTATTCTTCTCTTTTAGCCATCAATCTCAACCAACTGGTATTTGAATTCCTGAAACAATAAGCTAAAATTTTCTGATCAAACTACACAAAAGTATGCTTGTAGTATTTTTTATTCTAAGTCAACAATGTCACCTAAGGATGATGGGAAAAATTTGAGATTAATACACTGTGTCAATGACTCATCAAGATGAGGATGATATTAGTCCAGAAAAGATTATAAATTTCATTTTATAAATACGGAACCATAATATTATCCCAACTTTCACTAGCATGGAAAACAAACAGCAGTTAAATAGAAAAAAAGACCAAACTAAATTTTACACTCAAAATTTAAGTTTGAAAATGTCAAGGTTTTGTTATTGTTTGTTTGTTAAGTTTTGGTCATGGGATTCTGTAACATTGAATCTCTTCAAGAGTAAGCCTTAGAATTTAGGCTGATCAAATCCAGCACACCGTTTCATATTCTGAGAGAGAAGAAAAGGAAAAAAAATAGAAATAGGAAGAAGAAAAAAGAAATAGAAAATAAAAACAAAGAAAGAAAGAAAGAAAGAAAGGAAGAAAGAAAGAAAGAAAGAAAGAAAGAAAGAAAAGTGAGAAAGAAAGAAAGAAAAGTGAGAAAGAAAGAAAGAAAAGGAGGTAGAAAGACAAAAAAGAAATATTAAGAAAAAATGAAAGAAAGAAAAGTGAGAAAAGAAAGAAAGAAAGAAAGAAAGAAAGAAAGAAAGGAAATAGAAAAATAAAATAAAGAGAAAAAGAAAGAAAAAGAGGGAAGAAAAGAAAGAAGGAAAAGAAAGAAAGGAAATAATAAGAAAAAAGAAAGTAGAGGGAAGAGAAAGAGGAAAAGAAAGAAGAAGAAAAAAGAAAAAGTAAGGAAAAAGGATCAAAGAGAGAAAAGAGAGAGAAGGAAAAGAAAAAGAGGAGAGAAAGAAAAAAGAAAGAGAAAGCAAGAATAAGTTGACACTGATTTCATCTGATCTTGTTTGAATGTAGTCATTTATCTAAGGGAGATAACTTGCTTAGCATATTAACAGATATAATTCACAAATATAATTTTTCGTTTTATTTACAGATATAATTTTTGGTTTGCAAATAACTTTTTAACGGTTTTGCTTTAATGGTACGAAAAATTTTCTTTTCCGTTTTTAAGAAAAAATTTTTTTCCCGTTTTTAAGATCTTTTGCCATATGTTAACATTTAATCAGTTTGCAATATAAAACTGATAATTTTGTTTTGTTAAGGAAGATGCCCAAATATTTGTCTACAGTTTATTCAGCTTGTATCCATCAGTTGTATGAATTGTTTGATTAATAATTGATTTATTTTTTAAGGTTTATCAACCCTCTGTGAGTAACTTGAGAGCTGAAACATATTTTTAGGATTGTGATAATAATTCTTCGTTTTTTACAAGTTAATATTGCATTAACAAATTTTTAAGAATGATGATTTTTCCAGGTATCTACAGTAAAGGGAATTTTTTTCCAAATATGGCATTGTTCATAGATGATATTATTGAGTCTTGAATAAGATCTTGTATATATATATATATATATATATATATATATATATTAGGACCTTGAATAAGTTCTCACTGTTTTCCAACAGATGGTGATCCCAAAACTGTGTGCATGTAGTTTCAGATGGTGATGCTTCTATAAGGAAGTAACATAAGCTAGCTTGAAATTCAGTGTAAGTCATTTCTCTAACGTGTAAACAACTTTGTTTTTCATAGTTGTTAAACATGTTGGATTTCATGCCAAAGAAAATGTATTTGCAAGGAATTTTAACAATATGCTTCAAAAATAATGATTTTGATGTTGAAGATAAAGAATGCACTGAAAAAGTTTGAAGACGAAGAATTGGAGGCATTACTTCATGAAGACTCATGTCAGGCACAAGCTGAACTTGCAGAATCCTTAGGAGTTGATGACACAACTATTTCAAAATGTTTGAAAGCATCAGGAATGATTCAAAAGCAAGGACACTGTGTGCCATATGAGTTGAAGCTGAGAGACATTGAACAGCATCTTATCACATGTGAACAGTCGCTTCAATGGAAGAAAAGGAAAGATTTTTGCATCACATCATGACTGACAATGAAAAGTGGATAGACTACAATAACCCTAAGTGTAGAAAATCATGGGGTCACCCAGCCATACATCAACTTTGGCAGCGAAGCCGGTTATCCATGTTTTGAAGCTTCTGCTGTGCATTTGGTGGGATCAGCTGAGTGTAGTTTATTATGAGCTGCTCAAACCGACCAAAACCATTCCAGGAAATCACTATTGACTACAATTGGTGCATTTGAGCTGAGCATTGAAGAAAAAATGGCTGCTATATGAGCAGAGACATGACAAAGTGATTTTGCAACATGACAATACCAGGCCACATGTTGCAAAACGGGTGAAAACCTACTTGGAAATGCTTAGGTGGGAAGACCTACTCCACCCGCTGTATTCACCAGACATTGCCCTGTACAATTATTACTTGTCCCAATCGATTGCACATGGCTTGCATGAGCAGCACTTTCATTCTTATGAAGATGCCAAAAAATGGGTTGATACTATGTTTAACCTCAAAAGACATGTCATTTTTCCAACATGGAATTCAAATGCTGCCAGAAAGATGGAATAAAGTAGTGGTAGCAATGAACAATACTTTCAGTGACATGTTTCTCACTAATTTTTGTAAATAAAACATTACTTTTCATAAAAAATCAGCAAGAACTTATTCAAGGTCCTAATATATATATATATATGGTGCGATGTGTAAATTGTCACCATTTTATATTTTTAATTAAACACGTGTGTGGTTTGTTTTTGATTTTGTCGACTGCAGAGTATACAGAGTTGGTTGGGCACTGTCTGTGAGAAAAAGAGCACCAAGACACAGCATGCTGTATAGCTTGGCATTTGCACTGGAAGCTCCAATACAAACGTTTCAGAGTGTTTGCACTGCCCTCAGACTAACGCCCAGAAGATTCGGAAAAAGTTGGATGAGTCTAATGGTGATTATGAAGTTATGGCAGCTTGGAAAACTCACGCTGATCGTTCTGATGAGAAAAGAACTTCTGAATTTGTTGGTGAGGGCCTTAGACTCAACACAGAGGCCTACATCAAATGTTGCCTTGAGTCAAGAGGGTGGGTGCTGGAAGACATTATGTCTGGTAACAGAACCCTGCAATATGACACACAAGCAGGAGAACCCAGTCAAGGCTGTCAGACAATTTCTGCAACCAAATCACACCTTAAATCTGGCCACCTAACTACCTAGACTGCAACTCCCTTGATTATTATATGTGGGGCACATTTGAGTGAAAGACTAACAAAACTCTTTGTAATACAAAAGATGAAGTGAAGGCAAGCATTATGGCAGCATTCACCAACTTAAACAAGGAGACTGTCCAGAAGAGTTGCAAGAGATTCCAAAGTTGTCTGGAGACCGTGGTTGAAGCCAATGGCAATTTTATTGAATAAATTTACTTTTTAGTATTTGAAGATATTTTTGTGCAATTTTGGTAAATATATCTGTTAAAATGAAATGTTAGCATTACTTTCATTTTTCTGTAATTTTGCCGACAATTTATCCATTGCACTCATCACACATATATTATATATATATATATATATATATATGAATTGGGATTAAATACAGATTAAATATGGATCAAAATCTGACAGAATGATATGATAAAGATCAAATAAGAAACATTTATAAATCTGATTTCACTTTTATTAAAGCGCCATCAGAGGGAAATTTGTAAAAGCAAAAGCAAAACTTGTTAGATTTGTAAGTATTTCCTATTTGTTCTTTATCCTATCATGTATATATATATATATATATATATATATATATATTGATACATAATTTGTTACATATATCGGACAACAAATGTCTATTATGTTTGTTTTAAACTTTGTATTGCTTTAACAAAGATATTCACCATCAAAGATGATATTGTGTCGTGTTAACATAGAAGATTGTTATGCGATGATAACAGTCGGGGAATAGCAATCTTTGTTTAAATGTCCATACGCCCACTCTGAAGATGGCTCATGTGAGCCGAAAGCTTAGATCAAAAAACAGCATAATAAAAAAATATCCAAATGTTGGACAATTTTTATCTTTATTTTCACCCCAAATTAAAGCAGCTATATGAAATTTAGAATGGTTCATGATCAAATATAATAGACATTCATTGTCTGTTATATTTAACAATATATGTTTGAATAATGATTTGCTCCTGAATACACTAAATATATATGTATGTGTGTGTGTGTATTGTGTGTGTATTGTGAAGATAGTGATTTTTCATGAGGTATTGTCTCGTTTTTGATTTCTATAAATCACCTAATTATGTGATGCAAGAAAAATAAAAATAAATCAGTTTATGTAGACTTTATTTAATACTTGTAAAATCTTCTGCACAACCAATATAAACAGGACATTTTAAACAAAGAATTATGTTTGGTAAATCTTAGAGAAAATAAAAAGGAAAAGAAACATGCTTGTAGATAATCAATATTTAATTAATAAGGGGAAATGTTTGAGATGAGGAACAATCTTTATTAAATGCTTTGCTATTTTAACCAGCATTTTCGTCATTTCAGCTGATATACCCACTGGCCTTCTTCAGGTGTTTGTGTTCATATGTGGTAACCATCTCAGAATTTTGAATCAAACACTTTATTCAATCAACAAGGGTTGATTGTTCTCATTCTGCTTTTCATGCTTAGGGGAGATAACTCCTATCACCTAATACTCATCAGTCTTATTTATCTTTGTGTCACTTTGACTATTTTATCCAGTGAATAAACATATAAGACTTTTCAGTCAAGAGACATGATAAATGTCAATAATTTTATTTGTTAAAATATACTATGTTAGAATATCTCCAGGAATAACTGATTAAACCTCAGCTCAAATTTATAAACAAATTGTACAGATGCATTCTGGGATTTCTTCTCAGACAACAAAGAAAGGTACAGTTCTTGGTCTTGCTAGCACAATTTTGTTCTTTCTTGCCTTGAAGTCAGAAAGCTATGACCCACTTGACTGCATCTCTTTTGCATGTGAGCGCTATTCTTATGTTGTGAACTTTATGCTCTATTATTGTCTTAAAGTTGCTTTGCTTTTGACTTGCATTTTATATATATATATATATATATATATATATATATATATATATATATAATTATTTATTTAAAATATGATTCAACTTTCATGACATAAGATGTCATGAGTTGGAATCATATTTTTAAATAAATAATTATATTTATGCTCTACTTTTGTATCGAGCACTATTTTTTTAAAATAACAACTAAAATACTAAGGAACTTTGGATTACTTACCTAACAAGTTCCTTCCTATTTTCTATATATTTTCACACACACACATATATATATATATTATATATATATATATATATATATATATATATTATTATATTTTTATTTTAAGAGGTTATAATAAGTTTCAGTACTATGATTGTACTTCTTCAGGCAATGGTAGGTAACTGGTTACAAAATGATTTTTTAGGGAAATTTAAAAACAAATTGTTACCTCTTTTCTTAAAGTAGGAGGCATAAGATCAAAAATTAAAAATAGACTTGTGCGGATGTTTGGATTAACCAATTAAATATCAGCTCTACGTTAAATAGAAAAATACAGTCAGAGAGTGGAGGTAGGCAAGTTTTTTTTTTTTTCATCATGTCGTGATAAACTGACATATAGTCATGGCATCATTAACAATTGTGGATAATATGGCAGCAACAAATGTACAATTCTCAGCCCTATCTTGTGTGTGTGTGTGTGTGTGTCTGAGGATAGATAGATAGATAGATAGATAGATAGATAAAAAACAAGAGGAATAACTATTCTTAGCCAATGTATTTTGTCCTCTGAGGGACTTTATGAAGGCAAATGTAGGATTTATTTTATAGAATGTGTTTATATGCCATACCTGAGTTTCTTTCCAAACTCACCTTTCCTGAAAGAATTACTACTTTCCCAAGCCAACATACACCACAAAAATGTTGAAAATCTAAACAGTTAAATCCATTACCTCATGTTTTTGAAGATTTACAGCACAATGCATCCATTCCAAACCATAAGAATCTGATCACAATTTAAACAATATTCCTTTATAAAATATATATTTCTTGAATATTACTTGCTTATTTTTGCCTTATCAGACTTTGAATTATGGCACCTTTGTGTCCTCCACATGCTTTGATTGACCTTTCAACTCCCTGATGAATATTCATGAATGTTCTCAAAATTAAAAGCCTTGATAAACCAATGACATCCTTACTTTTGTATATAAATATGTGCAACAAAATAAATCCTACATTTTTCTTGATGAAGTCACTAAGAGGATGAAATGCGATGGCTAATAGTTTTTCATCATCTTTTTGAGTAATTTTGTCTTTTTATAGATACACTCCTTCTGAATATATATATATATATATATATATATATATATATATATATATATATATATATACACACACAAGTATAGGATTGGTGTATACTGAATAGATTCCAATAACCAACAAATACTATTCTTAAAAGAGTGCTCAATACAGAGTAGAGCAAATATAATTATTTATTTGAAAATTATAACATAAATATGTTATAAAATCACTACAAAAATAGCCATTTTGTTTCAACACTTCTGGTGTCTTATCAAGTGATAGCGTTAAATATATATATATATATATATATATATATATATATGGCATGGTTGAAATATGAAATACACCCCACATGGTGGCAATGGTGTCTTCATCTAGCTAATGATTTACCATTATGTGAGAGCTATTTCTGCCAAACCCTGTATATGCCTTTCATATTATTTTACCCTGTCCTTTTTTTCTTTCTCTTCTTATTGTTTATTGAGAATCTTGTCAATTACACTTAACCATTGCCAGTTATTCTGCATATTAGGTTACCTAACAATTTAGGGTTCAATCCCTGAGTCTGGTTATGCTGAAGTCACTTGTTCTGGTTCAGTGGAAGAAGCAGACAAGTGACACAGAAGTGAATAAAAAAAAAGTGAATATGAAAATTTCACATAAACATGAAAAGCTAAAACAGAACACTCTGTATCTCTTGAATAAAGAGTTTGGTTAAAACATTCTGAGTCGATTAACGAATAGCAAAGCATAGAATAAGAAGAAACATTGATATTTTCAAGATGGTTTACTTCAGCTTTGGAACAAATGTTTTGCTCATTTACAAAATGACATAAAGTTGAATAATAATTAGTAGAGGAAACTAGAATGAAGGGAGATAATCGATAGAATTATAATGTAAAAAAAAGTTTCATTAGCCTCTTGTCCTGAAACGGCAGTTCTTTAGATTTTTATGAATTTCCCGGTGAACTACTGTAATTCTCCATGTACAATATGCCTTCATCCATAATATGCACCCCTAAAATTGTGCTGAAAGTGTGGGAAAATGCTTCTACTCATGCATAATACATACCTCTTGTTTAGTAATCAAAGCATATAAATTGTACTTCTCCAATTTCATTACAGCCAGCATTTTCTACTCTTATCAAAAAAATAGTTTTAAACATATAATAATATTATTCTAATTTAGTTTTATGATAATTCTTATTTTATTTTACATTTTTAAGTATTGTTAGGTATATATAATTGTATTTGACATCCTTATGGGGTCACAATCACTGAATGTTAGTGTCAAATTGTCATATGTTTGTGGTGAGTAGTCATTTCACAACTGAAATTGACCTGTGAAACAGAAATTTTTTAAAGATTTTTTTTTGTAGCTGTGCATAATACACACGCCTAATTTTGCTTATTATTTTTAGAAAAAAAATGCATATTATACATGTGGAATTACAGTATGTCCAAAAATGAAAAAATCTTTAAGATTACTTAGTTACTTATTTTAGTGTATCATTTTACTTACAATTGGTCCTATGTTGTGAACTTTTCACACTTTTTCCCAAGGGTATTTGTGCATAAGTGAATATAACGAACCCATCAGAAATTAGAACTTGGCTCCGATTAACAATTCCAAGACATGGCACTACCTGCTAATCAAAGATTACAACACCAGTTTCCTTAAATTAAGACTAGAATAATACTAAAAGGAGTCATTATAAAATAGCATAGAGATGCAAGCCTCCATTAGAAATAACTGCGAGGAATTCAACAAATGATATTTCACATGACACAAAAAATACTCAGTGCATTATTTAAAGAAATTAGCTGTAATTAATCAACAATGTATTGGAAGTTGAGAACTAATTCTTGCACAAAAATTAAGTACCGGTTAAAACCCTAAGTTGCTTATTAAAAAAAAAGAAAAAATGTATACTTGTTACACAAGTATCATCTATAATTTATGCTGACCTGGTATCTTGGCTTCAGTCACTTTCCCAATGCCATAATATGGCTTCACACCCTCTCTTTTCTACACATATTTTCATGGCAATCCTTTATGATGGATATCTTAAACACAATACAATTCATCTATTTATTGAATATTGCTGTTATATAGCAGTAGCATCAGACCATATATATCTCAAGATTCTTGACAAAATCCAAAGAAGGGTCTGTAATGTTATCAGTCCTGATCTGGCATCTCAGCTAGTCACCTTCTCACCGATGTGATATGGCTTCCCTCTGTCTTTTCTATAAATATTTTCATGGCAGTTATTCTGATGAGCTCTACTCCTTGGTACTTTGATTGCATAAATTTAAGTGCTTTACTAGATTGGTAATTAGCTCTCATGGTTTTACTGTTGAAATATTTAGATGTAACCCTAAGTTCTATTTTAATAGCTTATTTTCTCACCTGTGGATCTCTTTACTAGCTTCTGTCCACTATGATCCTCAAAAATTTAAGTGCAACATTTTCTGTATTCCTGAATCCTGTTCTTTTATTGTCTTTTCTCCTTACTGAAGCCTTTCTCATTTTCTTTCATACTCAGTAACCCCTTGCATCTTAGTGGTACCATTGCCATGCATGGGGTGAAACAATTAAAGAAAAAAGAAAAGATACATTCCTAAAATTGATAAGTTTGTTTTCTATGGCTTACAACTTTGCAGGTTATTTAAAACCAGAATTTTTTTTTTTAGATTTAAAAATTTTAGGGTGAGATAATGATATAGTAATACAAGTCTTACTAATTAACCCATAGCTGGGGGGAGAAGAGATGGATTCACACTTTTCCCAAGGGTATTTGTGCATAAGTGAATATAACGAACCCATCAGAAATTAGAACTTGGCTCCGATTAACAATTCCAAGACATGGCACTACCTGCTAATCAAAGATTACAACACCAGTTTCCTTAAATTAAGACTAGAATAATATTAAAAGGAGTCATTATAAAATAGCATAGAGATGCAAGCCTCCATTAGAAATAACTGCGAGGAATTCAACAAATGATATTTTAAAATTAACATTTTTTAACTGTCTTTTTTAATTTCCTTTTTTTCTTTTAGTTAGAGACCTAAATCTCCAGATTTGGGGATTTTTAGGTTGGAAGGTCTGTATTTTTAACAGTGTGACAGACGCAAGTAGTCCTGGGTATAACAATAAACTACATCCGGCAGTAAGGCCTCTGGTTGGGTGACTGGGGGTTTTTGACTCTGATTGGGTGATTAGGGGTTTTGGAGGAGTGTGGAATCTACTCTTAATTACTGTTGTTTCCAGGTCCACCCTGACCTGTGGTGGTAGCACCTGTTTGGGTCCTAGCTATGGGCAAATAGTAAACCTCCGAAAAAAAAAAAAAAAAAAACCACTAAGAAAGCATAAAAATACATTTGTATTGTAAAAATACCAGCAATACCTGTTTATAGTAAAAATTGTGTTCAAAATATTTAGATTTCAGCGTTGAATGACCCATAGAGGTTGATATGCAGCTAAACAAAATCAGCCAACCAACCTACAGATGCAAGCGAAGGTGACAGACATTGCTAAAAGACTGGCGAAAAAAAAAAAAAAAAAAAAAATTGTATATCCCTGTATATATACAGCAAATTTTTGCTTTATGTTGGGGGTCTACATGAGTGTGAAGTAAATTTTCTTATCTGTGAACATCAGTGCTATTTCACTGAAAATATTGTCCAGCAATTACTTTAAAATACTGAGACTGAACAAAATAGAGCCAGTGTTTGTACAAGTGGAATTACCCCATTTTGTCTACCAAGGCATTCTCCTTAATATTCACCAGGTGGCTTGGTAACAAGTAGTATAAAAAAAAAGGATGTAAATAGTCTCTTTTTTTGGTTCCCACCTACAGGATGCAGTAGGTAATTGTGTTCAGTTTCCCCATCAAGGAAGATAGTAGCCAGCAAACCAATTTCTTAATTACAACCAAACTATATGTCATACACATTGTATTTCTTTTCTTTTCTTAACTATGTTGTTGCACATATAAGATATATATAAAAAAAAAAAAATTCCACTTATTGAATGTATTTCTTTTTAAAGTTACCAACCACATACATTACATTTGGTAGCCTGTCTGCTATATATATATATATATATATATATATATATATATATATATATATATCATCCGGAGCAATGTTCTGGGAACTATTGAAATATCTCTCTCTATACATCTACTGTGTGATAAATTATTGTATATGTATTTATTCACATATACATGGTACATTTCAGAGACTGTCCACGGTGCTTTCTTTTATCATTATGTATTTTAAAAGTTTAACATAATTTACTATAATAAATATTTGTACCAGAAATAAGGTAGCTAATGAGATTTTACTGTATTTAAAGTAAGTTTTTGATTAATAAAAAGCCATTGCCACAAAACCAAAGCATTAAGCTAAAAACTTGGGTCATGTTCTTAAATACTTCATGTCAGATCAAGCCTTTCATGGCATCAAGCTCATTCAGAAATATCTAAACTATCAACTGCTATAGAATTGCTTTTTCAGATCGGTGGTTAAAAATGTCTGAAACCTGTAGGTCTGGGCGAGGATCATCCTCCTTCAAACTTCATGGATTGGCACTACAGAATCACAAAGAACTGTACCAAATAACAGAAACAATATCATTTGAGGACTTTCAACAATTAAAATGGATAGCACATGTCACTCAAAGAGAAAATAATGACATAATCAAAATGTTGACATTCCACACCAATTCAAACAAAAAGTTAAGGAAACTCCTATCAATACTGGAAAATGCAATAAAAGTTAGTCGACTTGAGAAAGCTATTTTCCTGAGAAATTGTTTGATTTATAAATATCAATTGAAAGTGACAATGGCTGCTTGGTCAATGAATGCCAAATGTTTCCTTTTAGGAAACTGTTAATATTACCTTTTGAATTATTTGCAAGAAAAAGGCTAGAAGTCTAACCAGCAAAAAAATAAGGATATTAGTTGATATATGCCGACAAGTTTGGGCTCAATAGGAGTAGATAGGTGCCAATCACTCCATTCACACTTCTCACCAGTCTTTTGAACAGGAGTAGAGGTTTATCCTTTACTTCTTGTTTAGAATTAGGTTTCCAGATCCTTCAAAATCTTTTCATTTTCCTTCATGCCCAGTAGCCCCTTTCACCTTAGTGGCATATATATATATATATATATATATATATATATATATATATATTGAACATAATTTCATACAATTATTAAGCTCTTACTATGCAAGAGGACAATTTTTTCATAATTTTTCACTTTTTTACAGCACTTTCTTTTTTTTTTTTTTTTTTTTTGACATTTCATTTTTTACTTTTAATTCTTGCAGATATAAAAACTAATTTTTCATTTTCTGTGTTTACCAAATTTTATTCCCCAACATGCATGTTTCTCAGCATTAAATTTTTTTATATTACTTTCTGAAATTGTTTGATGATAGAAAGTAGAAAAGAAAGTGAAATGGTTGCCTCAAAACAAAATCAAAAAGTTATTGTTTTTCTTTTTA
Organism: Acanthosepion pharaonis; assembly: GCA_903632075.3. Taxonomy (NCBI): domain Eukaryota; kingdom Metazoa; phylum Mollusca; class Cephalopoda; order Sepiida; family Sepiidae; genus Acanthosepion; species Acanthosepion pharaonis. The sequence goes on from CAHIKZ030005534.1 coordinate 1,439,883, forward strand.
AATCCAAAAAGCAGTATGTTGCAAAACTGGGGGAAAAGAATTAAACCCGCAATTTCTGGGGAAAAGATTATAGTAAAAAAAAAAAGAAAAATTTCAAAATTTATAAAACATTTAAAAA
>CAHIKZ030005534.1:1445000-1529508 GCA_903632075.3 Acanthosepion pharaonis
AGTAGAAAGGGAAGAGGAAGAAGAAGTAGAAAAAGAAGAGAAAGAAGAAGTAGAAAAAGAAGAGAAAGAAGAAGTAGAAAAAGAAGAGAAAGAAAAAGAAGTAGGAAGGGAAGAGGAAGTAAAAGAAGTAGAAAGGGAAGAGGAAGAAAAAGAAGTAGAAAGGGAAGAGGAAGTAAAAGAAGTAGAAAGGGAAGAGGAAGTAAAAGAAGTAGAAAGGGAAGAGGAAGAAAAAGAAGTAGAAAGGAAGAGGAAGTAAAAAGAAGTAGAAAGGAAGAGGAAGAAGAAGTAGAAAAGAAGAGAAAGAAGAAAGAAAAAGAAGAGAAAGAAAAGAAGTAGGAAGGGAAGAGGAAGAAAAAAGAAGTAGAAAGGGAAGAGGAAGTAAAAGAAGTAGAAAGGAAGAGGAAGTAAAAAGAAGTAGAAAGGAAGAGGAAGTAAAAAGAGAAAGGGAAGAAGAAAAAAAGTAGAAAGGGAAGAGGAAGAAAAAGAAGTAGAAAGGGAAGAGGAAGAAAAAGAAGTAGAAAGGGAAGAGGAAGAAAAAGAAGTAGAAAGGGAAGAAAAAGAAGTAGAAAGGAAAGAGAGAAGTGAAGAAAGAAATCATGTAAAACTAGAAGAAGAGAGAGAGCATGGAAAAGAACAAAAGATAAAATAGAGAGGAATTTTCTTTACTGACAATGGGGGTGGGGGTTGCAAAGAAATAAGAGAAAGAGAAAAAGAGGATAAGGACAACAGGGGAATAAAAAAAGAGTAACATTATTTAATTATTCTAGAAAAAGTGAAACAGTATTGATAGAAAGTTCCAGAATGATGACAGAATAGACTTTGCACTCAATGTCATTCCAGACCATCAAGTAAGAGGCTTGATCTAAGATAACCTCAGCCCCAACTCTGGTACACATCTGATATATAAGGAAATACACCAACAGCAGAATAAGCAGATTATGATTATGACAGATCCCAATGGTTGAATGTAGCAGATGAAGAGGGCTACACATGACGGACATGCTATAGAAGGCGCCACTTCAAATTAAAACAGAGTCAGTAGCAGTTCATTGCAGTTTCATAACAATTCTGTATGTCTCATTCCATATGTGCTGCAAAGGAAGGTCATGAAATCAAGTGTATGGATCACTTCCTGGTAAGTTGACGTCCACCTTAAACAAATTCATGTCATCAGCAATTTTTTCTACTTTGATTTTCTTTCATCTCCAACCAACTTTTGCAAAGCCAAATGGCAATTGGGAATGGATGATGGGAGCAGCTTTTGGTAAAACTGGAAGATTCCATTCCTGAACCTGAACATTGGCAGTGAATTTAGTCATCAATGCCATCACCAGCAAAGAAATTATCAGAAAGTGATCAGCAAAGGAGAAATTATCAGGAAGTGATCAGCAAAGAAGAAATTATCAGGAAGTGATCAGCAAAGAAGAAATTATCAGAAAGGGATCAGCAAAGAAGAAATTATCAGAAAGGGATCAGCAAAGAAGAAATTATATTCTTGATTATGAGATAAAGCAGACGATATAAGGAAAAACCATTTGACAGATAAATATATAAACACCAGCCCAGCAAAGGCAGTCCCTCAAATATTGCATATAAGAATATAACTATAAAAAGACAAAAACATGGGGTAGGGGAGGAATAAAAGTAATTTTTTTTTTTTTTTTACAGCTTATCAAACATTCCTGAATTATTTAAAGGCAAAACATATTTTGTATTGTAAGAATCATTCTATTTTTTGCAAGTCAATACTGTATTAACAATTTCTTTTGGAGATAACAATCATTTTCCCCAGATGTAAGTCCTACTATTTAACCCATAGATGGGGGAAAAGAAAGATGGATTCTTACCTTTCCTGCTTTGAACATAACCGAGTGTAATAACAAATTGAACTGAAATTTGAATTTGGCTTTCCAATTTCTCATTTTGAGCTGCTATCCATTACATCACCCACACATTCTCAACAGTGGCAGAAAAATTTAGCAAGAAAGGCAAGATTAACAAGAGAAAGAGAGAAAGAATTACAAAGAAAAACTTTATTGAAAAAGAGAGGATGCTAAAGAGAGGAGGAATATATATTTATCTCATACTTAAAAGATAAAAAAAGTGAGAGAGGGTTAAAAGGATAATAAAAAGAGAGTTAATGAGTGAGATAAAAGTAAAAGAACAATGAAGACAAAAGAGAGAGATACAGAAGTATCAATATGTAACAGAGAATCGGGTCAGCCCAATAAAAGACTCCGGGTTGGTTGCATCAGGAGTTGTGTCCCCTTCCACAATGGGCTGTTGCAAGAAGACATTCTACTTAGAGTAGGTGGCACTGTCTATTTGCATGTGAACGATACTGGGTAGGTATTAGCCAGTAGTCAGTGTGGGTCTGGAACTGGGAGAGCTATATAACACCAGTGTTTTTCTCAGTCAGGGAAAGGCGCTCTCGACATGCAAATATCAGACAAGACGAACACAAACCATTTCAGCAATTGACAGATGATGACAGACCCCAAATTTGATTTAAAGTTAATTCCCAAGTTTGACAGACCAGCATCTGGCCCTCTAATCGTTGAATAGATAGAGAAGCTGGAACTCATTTGCAGGCTATGTGGAGTGAAGTCTTTGGAGCATGTGGTCCCTTTGTGACTTACGGGTGGAGCATTTGCAGTTTACCAACAACTGGATGACAAAGCAAAATCCAATGTTAACCTGCCTTAGTTACAACCTTGAGACGGATTCATTTATAGTATACTAAAAACTAACTAAGTGACACTTGCAGTATGGCGAATCTGTGCATGTATATCTGGCTGAATGAAGTAAAGAAACTCGCATTCTTGATAGGCGGGATGAGTGACCATATGCTGGCTTGCACATTTGTGCACAGGATAGCAGGCAATATAAAGCAGACTCTTTATGTGTTGTCTAGGATGGACATGCTATCTATTGACCAGCTGTTTGCCCAAGTGATTATGAGAGATGAGGAGTGATCCTGACGTCTGAATGTGCAGATACCAGACCAGACAAAACGAACAATATATATATATATATATATATACTAGTTTATCCTTGCCAAAGATGATAGCATCTCGGAAACATTTGAATTCCTTATCATACTTCACATATGAGTCTTTTTACTAAAAAGTAATAGTTCATGAAGGATCACTCTCTTAATTAATAACAAATATACAACACTTCATATCCAATAGAACTTCATATCCAATACAACTACACCACCAATCTTCTGACAATCAATGGTCCATACCATCTTTTAATTCAGATGATATTACAAGCAAATATTTGAATTTCATATGATTGCTACACAAATTCACTGGGTAGCCACAGGTGGAGTTACGTTAAATATTGGTGTAATTTATTTATTCTTTTTATCACTGTGCAATCCACAATGAAATTGGACAGCACAAGCACACACACAAAAACAAGTGGTACCCAGGATGTCAGTATGACATTGATATTACATCAAGTGGAACTCCCTTCTTCTTACTTGCTTCCCTGATGGCTATAATCTTCAAATATTCAAATGTAATGTCAATCGACATCTTCTGATGCCTTGATCCTGATCCCCCTCCTTCTCTATATCCTTTCCTCAAACACCCCTCTTTACTATTACTCTCTGTAATCTCTTGTGTGCTAGTGGCACTCTAACCTTGCTTGGGGTGAAATGCTTAAAAAAGCAAAAAAGACCTCTCTTAGTGCAATGAGAAAGGTGCTGCCATAGAGTTGGAATCCTACTTTACTGAAATAATTATAACCTTTTCATCACACGTGATGCACAGAGCATAGTGTAAATAACTTATGATTTGTACATTCTGTGCATCACATGTGATGTACGGGTTTTTATTATGTAAAACACTATATATCAGCACATTACAACTGAATAGTGAGTTCCATCCTCATACTTTCAGCCTTGTGCCACATCTAAGATACACTTAGAAAATCACCAGGGCACCTTGAGGTGGTGTAATGGTTAACAAGCTTGTCTTGCTAGAATAATTATGACTGATTAGTGAGTTCAATCCTCACTGGGTACCCCCTACTTTTAGACTTGTGCCACATCTAAGCTATTCTTAGAAAATCACTATATCTGTACATTCTCTTAGCCAAAAATGGTGAGTTGCCTTGCAATAGTTATAAATCTGAAAACAAACATAAATATTTCAATAGTACGCAAAGGGTTAATATGTCAACTTGTACTGCAATAATATTGTTATTATGTGACTATTGTTGGTCTGGCAAAATGGAAAATCTAGCATGATTCTGGAAGCTAGGGTACCAAAACATTGGTGGTGTACCTGCATTAATACTAATTTACCTACTGCCATAAAAACGTGACATCTTATATGAAATTGATATTTTAATTAGTTGTTAGTCTTTAAATATATTATTCAATGCCATAATTCTGCAGGTTTTATTACTTAACAACAACAGATAGCCTGTCCCCCACTTTATGTCCAGTAACATAATGTCCTAATACTAGTTTATACTTTCAAAGACGATGGCATTGTGGAGATATTTTAGCAAGTCCTTCAGAAGGTTTTTGCATGTAAACCTTTAAACATTTTATTTACAATTATTGTAATACTCCAGTTTTTCATGTAATGAATCTTTTCACCTCCAGTTCGCTATTGTCATAGCAAAAACATTGCCACTTAGCATTGCCAATGTAAGGGAAATAACTATGCTGGGGTAAAATGTTAAAACATTACAAACAAAAAATATACAAATATACTTACTATATATATATATATATATATATATATATATATATATTTAAGCAGCATATCTTCATTCAAGCATATTTGATGAAATAGTTTCAGTGTATTATGACTATTTATTTTTAATTTTAATCTTCCCAAGTTCATGAATTAATTTCTTTGTGCTTGTAAGAAGTTGATCAAGAAAAATGCCTTAATTATTATTTATATAAAAAATTACAGCCAAAAATGAATAAAGTCAATTATGAATATAGCATCAAAGTTCTAAAGTGTTTATAACAACAAAGTTTTAAAAAAAATAATTAAATTGTAATTGTTAAAAATTACAATTAAAAATATTTTAAGACACGTTACTACAATTCTAAGAAATTACATAAGTTACCTCCCTTATATAGCAGTTAAAAAAAAGAAGCATTTTTGAATTCTATAGCGTTCATGCTCGCATATTCATAACCTATACTAAATCTTTGTATTAGAAATTCAATCCCTGAAGATGATCTCAGATGAGAATGAAAGTACTTAAGGAAAATAACAATTCCAGCATTTTTCTTAATCAATTTTCTGCAAGTACAATATATATATATATATATATATATATATATATATATACACACACATTTGTCTGAGGATAACAAAAGTGTGAAACCTAAGGTTACAAATTCACATCCATACAACTAAGTATGTTAGCTCTATCACTGATATTGAGCGCTTTCCAGTAAGTACCACACCTATAATATATATATATATCTTTTAGAGAAATACAAGATTGGTATGATCAAGACCTTCATAATGCAATCACAACTACATTGGGCTGGCCATGTGGCAAATTTGAGTGATGATCATATACCAAAAGTTCTTTTCCACAGTGAACTCTAGGGGGTCATAGAAATGTTGGTATAAAGATAAACTGAAGAGCAACCTTTCTTGCATCAACATTCCATTCAAGAAATTTGAAGAGTTAGCTAGTAAGAGATCAGAGTATTGTTCTAGCTGCCATTCAAAAATAATGCACGATCAAGAAGTAAGCATCATTAGACTGCATGAAACACAAAAGCAAATTAAGACAGCTAACAGTGTTCCTGCTGCACAATACATTCTCCTGCACTGTTTGTAGTCTTTTATGCAATTCTCAAGCCAGTCTCAAAAGTCATGCTTGTCATAGGCATGCAGATAATTAGTTTGTGATTGTTGGAACCTCATATGTCAAACTCGACAGGAGAGTCCAATAATGAATGAAATTTAATGTTTTTATTGTGTCTCTACTTTGAGATATGCAAAAATTATATGGATTGTAAAATTGAATTTATTTAAAAAAAATAAATCCAGTGTTACAATCAAGTCTCCTGATGAGTGGATGTAAACTCCACAAGACTCAGAGCTGAGATAATGTAAGTGATCATTCAATTTGTTTCCGTTACAATCTTTGTTTTGATAACGGTTCATCTCTTGATAATGTGCACTTAGATTGCAAAGATATCTTGCCTTAAAAATGTTTTCTTCCAGAAATACCTACCCTGGCCAACTTTTGTTCTTTTTTTTTTTTGCCATAACACAATCATTGTTAACATTATATGAAAAAAATTAGTTTGAAATTTTTATGAAAAAAAAAATATTGAATATATGTCCTTTCCCAAAATAAGCAATTCTAAAATTTTGGGAGAAAAAATAAAATAAAATTAATATATATCCTTTTCCAAAATAACAAATTTTAAAATTTTTGGGAGAAAAAAAAAACCCCAAAACACAGGCAAACAAATAGGAAACAGGTCAACCAAAATTATAGAACTTTTGTCTCTGAGGAACTTTGACCTCTGAAAAAGGCTCTCTTTTTTTAAGATTTAATCATCCTCACACGTTTCATCTACTTTAACACATCTTGGATTTTTTAAATTAATCTCAGAAGTCGTCATCTTTTTTACAATAAAGTGTTTGCATTTTTCAAGTTTAAATTTTTTTTTTTTTTTGGAACAGTTGTGAAAAAATAAACCCAGAAATAAGAAAAATTATTATTTCTCTCCCAACCCATTTTTAATTTAAAAATTTTTTTTAGAAAAAAAAGAAAATCATTTTCAAAGAGATGATTAAGTCCATAAATTCGTTGGCAAAAGTGCTTCCTTGGATCCTGCCGAAGGGGTCAAACGTTCTTTTTCTAGAAATAGCAGTGGGATGAGCACAATATGGCCACGGATATTAGTCAGCAGATTTCTGGCCTGTTCTGGATTGGTATCTGATAATGCTGGTTCTTTGGAATAACGCCTAAGGTCGTCAAATGTTAATACATGATCACTTGGTAGGCAATGAAAGACCTAAAAGAAAGATGGAATAAATGTGAATCTTAATAGAAGGAAAGTATTCAAATATTTGTTCTTTTACTCAACAAAGTGTTATAATGTGGAGAAGGTTGTAACAAATCTGTTCTCAATACTAATTGGGCACCACATTTACATTTACATTATTTGGACTATTGTCCTAATCTTTGTCACCATATTTATTACAACATTTCGGCCTTTCAGTTTCTGTCTATATTTCTGAGATGTTGTATTATGTACACTATTTACATTATTTGGACTATTGTCCTCATCTTTGTCGCCATATTTATTACAACATTTCGGCCTTTCAGTTTCTGTCTATATTTCTGAGATGTGGTATTATGTACACTATTTACATTATTTGGACTATTGTCCTAATCTTTGTCGCCATATTTATTACAACATTTTGGCTGTTGCATGCTCTGGCCTTCTTCAGGTGGTTGGAATGTTGAACTGAACCCTTTATTTCATTCACTGGGGTAGACTGTTCTTGTTCCACGTGCCATGTTTAATGGATGTCAGTTATCAGTTATCTCCTGTTAATTCCCCTCTGAAAGTTCTCCACTGCCTTAACTGGGTATTGAACTGACACTCTTTGAGTCCTGTCACTGGATCTAACCAATGCCTTTATCCACTGTGTCATGTGTCCTTCATTTCTATTATATATGGGAACTTTCAGTCTATTAGTCAACAAGTTATTGTAATGTGGAGAAGGTTGTAATAACCTGTTCTCAATATGGACTGGATACCCCCATTTACATTTCTATGTGTGACCTTTTAGTCTATTAGTCAACAAGTTGTCATAATCTGGAAAAGGATGTAATAATGTTCCCAATACTGATTGGGCACCGCATTTCCATTTTTACTACAAGACTGTTCTGTCTATATCTCTGAGGTCAAGTATTATATTTATTTGGACTGTTATCCTCATCTTCATTGCCATATTCACAACATTTCAGTTGCTGTACGCTCTGGCCTTATTCAGATGATTGGAATTTACTCTGAAGAAGGCCAGAGTGCACAACAACTGAAATGTTGTGAATATGGTAATGAAAATGAGGATAACAGTCCGAATAATGTAAATAATGTAAGTAATGAGACTGTTCTATGATGTAATGAATATGCATACACCTAGGTTCCCCCTCACAGTAATATGATTGGTGGGTGTCAGGCATAAATACAGACTGATGTGGAGGTACATGGACTACGCCTATTGTCTTCACTTTTGCCTACACCTATTGCCTACCACTATGACGATGACCAGTCCATTACGGTTACCTGCTAGATTGTCCTACTCAGTTACAGTAGCCAAAACCACTTTGCTACTTTGAACAAATATATCCCTTTCCAGGATATATCATTCTATTAGTCAAGAAATTGTTATAATGTGGAGAAGGTTGTAATAAACTGTTCTTAATGTGGACTGAACACCACCTTTGTGTCAGATTGATGTTGTAAAAGAAAAAAAAAACTTCTGGTTACTTGAACCTTAGCAACTATCCTCAGCTATGTGTTGCTCATAATATCTCATCTTATGAAAAAAAATTTTTAAATTACCTTTTCATAAATACCAGTGTTAATGCTTGCCTGTCGGATCCAAATTTCTTTGTAGAAGGAATCACAGATTGGGTCAGAGAGATCAATCGAGTCATCATCTTCTGCTATTCCTAAATGTTCTCTGTAAAAAAAAAAAAAAAAAGCAAATTAAAATGTTTTTGTGCTAAACAAATTTATGGGCTGAACTGTTGCATTACAGAAAAAGATTTTACAATTGGAGATGCAATAGACTTCTGTCTACATATGGAGAAAACCTCATTCTGGAAAATGGTTTTATTGGTTGAAATTTCCAGCAGTCTATCTGATTGGTTTGAAAAAAAGAACAAATACCTCCTCTATCTTCTCTTTCTTTATTATTATGTATGCCATTCTTATCTCACTAAAATTAAACAGCATTTCTGATATATCTTTCTCTTCCATCAATCTTTGCAATCAAAACAGAATGGTGTATTATTTATCTGTGGTAATGGCAGGCATAATGCACATGTTAACGAACAGAAAAACAATCAAGGCTTCTCACAGTCATGAGCAGAGAGTCACAATAAACTCCATAGTCCTTTCATTAACTACAGAGTATGTGCTTCACCAGGGCTACATATGGGTTTGAATTCAGAGTTCTTTCTCCTAGACTGATTGCCACCCAAGGCTGAAAAGCCAAGTTTTTCCTAATATTTATCCCATAGCGGAGATATTCCAAAGAGGTAACAAATTCTTAAATCCCAAGTTTCAGACAAAGTTTCTCTTCGAATATATAATGTAAGTTTTTGTATTAAGCCCTATAATAAATCAGAGACCTGAGTTCAAATACCAGTTGGGTTTGTTGCATTCACTTACGCACAAATACCCTTGGGAAAGGTATGAATCCACCGCTTCTCCCTCCAGCTATGGTAGGAAAAGCAGGACAAACTGTGACCTATAGCCTTGGTCAGTAAAGAAATGGCAACCTACTGCAGAAAAAATCTTCTGCCTAGTCAGTTATGATCACTTAAGTGTGTATCATGTATGGCACTTAATTGTCTGAATTGTGCACATATATATTTAAATATTGTCATATCTGTTGATGCTGTTACATTGTACCAATATTCATAAAGTTAATTGGTCAATTAAAAGTTTAGAAAAGCATCTCATTTTTCATTTTATAAAAGATTCTTTGTAGTATTTTTGTTTTTTAATCTACAGTGCCACACAAAAGTTTACAACACATTACAAAAAATGTTTTTTTTAGGTAATTCTTATACAGTTGCATTAATTAAACTTTTACTGCTTATAGAACATATATTTAGGTATTCAGTCAAACAATCAGATTTTTTTAAAAAAACTTCAAAAAAGTTTCCCATGAAGAAAAACCAATATTTAGTAACTCAAAAGTTTACAAGACATTTTTTTATTTACAAAAGCTTTTTATAAAAATGTTCAAATTTTACTAGAATCTTCAAAATTAGGATGGGATTGTTTTTTAGAATGTTCCAAATTAATTTTATGATTACTTTTAGAAATGATTAAAAGTATTGCATCATTCTTTTTCTGTCAACCATCCTTTAAATATTGACAAAATAGGGAAAAGAAAAATAATTGATCAAGATCTTCGTAAACACATTGTTGACCTTAATACAAATGAAGTTGGTTATAGGAAGATATCTAGTCAGATAAATGTGTCACTGAGTTTAGTTGGTACAATAGTTTGTCATTCAAAGACATATCATTCTATTTGTCTCCAAAAAAGTCCTGGTTGTCCTAAAATGGTAAAGGTACATACAGCAAGATTATTGATGAGAAAAGTTGGCAACAAGCCCCAAGTTACACTTAAAGAACTTCAAGGAGGACTAGAAGTAAGTGGAATAAAAGTTAGTACGGATACAATTAGTCATTTACTACATTGATATGACATCTTTTTAAGGTCTCCAAGGAAAAAAACACTTCTTAAGCAAAAACACGTTCTTCCTAGACTGGATTTTACAAACAAGCATTGTATCAAACCTTCAACATTTTGCAAAAATGTACTTTGGTCAGACGAAATGAAAATTAAAATTTTTGGCAGAAATGCTGTAGCAAAGGTCTGGAGAAGAAAGGGTACTGAATATTCGCTGAAGAATACGAAACCAAAAGCAAAATTTGGAGGTGGATCAATCATGATCTGAGGTGCTTTAGAAAAAATTCAGAGGTTGGTCAAGATACCCTCTACGGAAATAATTCAGAGGTCGGTCATGATACTCCCTGAAGAAATAATGCAGAGGTAGATCATGATACCCTCTGCAGAAATAATTCAGAGGTCGGTCATGATATCCTCTGCAGAAATAATGCAGAGGTCGGTCATGATACCCTCTGCAGAAATAATTCAGAGGTTGGTCATGATACCCTCTGCAGAAATAATTCAGAGGTCAGTCATGATACCCTCTGCAGAAATAATGCAGAGGTCGGTCATGATACCCTCTGCAGAAATAATTCAGAGGTCGGTCATGATACCCTCTGCAGAAATAATTCAGAGGTCGGTCATGATACACTCTGCAGAAATAATTCAGAGGTCGGTCACAATACCCTCTGCAGAAATAAAGCAGAGGTCGGTCATGATACACTCTGCAGAAATAATTCAGAGCTCGGTCATTATACTCTCTGCAGAAATAATTCAGAGCTCGGTCATGATACCCTCGGCAGAAATAATTCAGAGGTCGGCCATGATACCCTCTGCAGAAATAATGCAGAGGTCAGTCATATCCTCTGCAAAAATAATGCAGAGATCGGTTATGATACCCTCTGCAGAAATAATTCAGAGATCGGTCATGATACCTTCTGCAAAAATAATTTAGAGGTCGGTCATGATACCTTCTGCAGAAATAATGCAGAGGTCGGTCATGATACCTTCTGCAGGAATAATGCAGAGGTCGGTCATGATACCTTCTGCAGGAATAATGCAGAGGTCGGTCATGATACACTCTGCAGAAATAATTCAGAGGTAGGTCATGATACCCTCTGCAGAAATAATGCAGAGGTCAGTCATGCTACACTCAGCAGAAATAATTCAGAGGTCGGTCATGATACGCTCTGCAGAAATAATGCAGAGGTCGGTCATGATACCCTCTGCAGAAATAATTCAGAGGTCGGTCATGATACCCTCTGCAGAAATAATTCAAAGGTAGGTCATGATACCCTCTGCAAAAATAATGCAGAGGTCGGTCATAATACCCTCTGCAGAAATAATGCAGAGGTCGGTCATGATACACTCTGCAGAAATAATTCAGTGGTGAATCAATGAATAATTGGAGCTAAAATTAAAAAGCAGCTTATCTGCTACTCAGAAACTTACATGATCTGGCAGGTCATTTTAAACTGTAATCATTAAGACATGTTTGCTCTCTAACTTTTCAGTTGTATATTGTTTATCTGCTGTGTTGTAATATTAATACTCAGTAGCTGCTTTCTTTCCCACTCGACAAGATAAGAACTGAAGCCTCTCCACAAAATCTAATCCCACCTAGTTACACTCTCAACTCAGATATCAACTAAAAACATTGACAGGTAATAACAACAGACAAAGATACAGAAACTAACCAATAATTGATGATATATTTTTTATTTTTTAAAAACGCCAGAAGAAATTAATAAGAGACATGTTGATGCTAATGCTTACCTGAAAAGCGTTCGTCTCAGAGTAGAGGAGAAGTAACCCACTAAATGACTCTTCCCATCAAACTCTACAGAGAATTTCTCCAAATCTTGGACCATGACGGCAATTTCACTGTCACGCACTCCCAGCATGCTTCTGTCATTAATATTAGCAGATCCAATTATTGTTGTGTCATCATCCACAATCATCATCTTACTGTGAACATAAACCAATTCTGTCGTCTGAAAGCACACAAAAATAAAAGTCAAGAATAATAACAAATTGTAATGTTATTCCAATAACTGTGCAGACTATTAAATGCATTCTTGTTTTTCTCCCCAGCCATGGGTTAAACAGTAGGACTTATGTCTAGAAAATCGTTATCATTCTCAAAAAAACCCCGAAAAAATGTTTATGCAATTTTCCCTTGCAAAAAAAAAAAAAAAATATTTTTACAATTCAAAATATATTTTGGTTTAAATAACTCAGAAAGGGCTGATAAGTCATAAAAAAAAAAACTCAATCAATCAAACAAGCAGTATTGCTTTTCTTATTATTACTAAATTTTAGCCAATCTAATCTACAGCCTTCTTTGTTGTTCATGATGACGGTCGTCTTGAGTAGAGAATCCAGAGGTTAGCAGTGAATATTTCGAAGACAGTAGAAAAGCGTAGTTCATATTAGCAATGGATATCCCGGTAAAGTAGCAGAGCGTAGTTCTTCCTTCTGTTCCTCTTCGCCTGACAAGCTGGCACTGGAAATTCGGATAGAGTAAACAAAATGGCCGCCTTTATACACGACGGATTGAATATTCTACGTCTTCTGATTGGTTAACCTTCTATTCGTGGACTATAAAGTGAGTCAACTCATTTGGGCTAGCTCACTAGTTACATAATGCATCCAAAAATTGTAATATTCTTCAGGGCCACAATTTATATGGAAGTTATCTTCTGTGAAGTGTCATTATCATAATTCCATAAGTATAAACAATGGGCTCTCACAATAGATCCAAGCAGACATTTGTGGTTTTTTAAGTAACCACCCCCACATCCACCGAATGATTGTACAGAACTGTATTAATGTTATTTACACTACTTATATTCACACAAAAAATATTCTTTGCTGCTGTTATCATGTTTGGGCCATTGTCCCCTCCAGTCTTCCTCCGGTGTATACTGATCTGGATAACCTACAGGGAATTTATTTAATCTACAAGAGTAGACTGTTCTCATTCCACTGTCAATATCAAGAGATATTGTCTAGTTTTTTTTTTATTTTTAGTACTGCTCATTTAGTGCTCTCCAGTTTCCCCTAAGTCCAAATACACAAGCTTGAACCAGATTAAACTCACAATCACTATGTCACTAAATTAACGAACCATCACTTTAATCCATGAGGTCATTGTCCTGTAAAACAATTTACTGTAGTGAACTTTGAGTCTTAAACCTAACCTGCCGGCTGATTAGTGCTGAAACTGCTGCTGCTTTCTATAATAATGTTATTAATGTTAATGGCATTATTAATGACATTATTAATGTTAATGGTATTATTAATGATACTATTAATGTTAATGGTATTATTAATGACATTAATAATGTTAATGGTATTATTAATGTTATTATTAATGTTATTTGTACTTAAAAGGAAGATTAAAACAAAGCTTTCACATTTCTCATTAAAAAATAGAAGCATAGCTCTAGAAACACTGGGCTATCAGTGAAGATTCTAAATTTCCAAAACTTTTAAAGTTCGACAAGCCAATAAAAGAAAAACTGCTTAATAAATCTCTGTGGTGCTTTTAACTTACCAATTTTCCAAGAAGTTCACCGTGGTTGCGAAGACCATAAAATGTAATGTACTTGAAAGGGTCATGAACTGAAAGGAATAAAAAAAAAGAACATAGAAAAAGTAATCATCAAAAATTAAAGATGTGTCAGTTGAGCTCAAAATGCCTAAATGATATGCACGTCTGTAATCAGGTCATCCTATAAATAATGTTTCAAATTTGATAGTGATAGACTGAATGATATTTATATTAATCCCAAAATGCCTAAATGATATGAACACATGCAAGTATGGGTTTATTAAGTTTATATAGAGAACATGGAAAATTTTCTGTGATTTTAGAAAGTCCACAATGCAAAAGAATCAATGTCAAACATTCAGACTGTTTATGGAATGTTATGTTGAAGATGATTAAAAGAGGTTTAGAAAAGGTACCAGAAGACCGAAGTAGATCTATTTTCATAGCACTAAGAAACAAGGCGCACATACAAATGTGAACGCTATCGGACAATCAGTTCAATGAGCCACATAACAAAACTCAATATCCAAATTCTGATGAATAGAGCACACAGCAGAATCAGACTGGAGATAGGACAAGAACAGTATGGGTTCATTACAGACACTGGAACAAGGAATGCAATATTTATGCACAAAATAGCAATACAAGTACAGAAGGTGTAGCTGTGTTTTATAGATTATGCAAAGGCGTTCAATAAAGTGCATCACAAAGATTTGTTAGAGCTGGGAAGGATATAGAATAACATACTTGATGAGCTCAAGTAAATGGATGGTAGAACAGAGTTTGGGAGAAATAACAAAAAGACAAAACTTATTAAGAACTATAAGGGGAAAGATGTTCTGAAGGAACACAGCAGATAAAAGGGGAAGACTTTAGCATTATGTCATGCACAAGTTCTCAATGACCTTGTTGCATAAACCTAATTGAAATATGAATGTTATAGTTGAAGTATTATTAGCTCAAAAACTTAATTCAGGCCATCTTCCATACATGGATTGCAATTTCTTTTTCTTGTCTTCTCAATCTTTTTTATTATACAGGATGTCCCCAAAAATCTGACATCTTTTCCCAGGCCAATAATTTTGGCAATTCTTGTTGAAATAACCTCAAATTTTCACAGGATATATAGACACAGATCAAGATTTTATATGTAATGTTTTATTTTTGTTATCTCAATGAGAATCTACCAGAAAGATGGATCGAGCATGGTGGAAATGAAGAGAGTTTTCTGATGAAATAGCCATCACGGTCACCAGACCCATCCCCGTGTGATTTCTTTTTATGGGGATATGTGAAGGGACTGGTCTATGTCTCCCCTCTTCCTGCTAGAGTTGATGAACTCAAACAGAGAATCACTTCCACATTGGATAATGTTACCAGAGACATGCAACAATGTGTTTGGCAAGAGCTTAACTACCGACTTGATATGTGCCATGTCACAGGCGGTGCACATATTGAACACTTATAATGTTCAACACCTAAACTGTTGAATTCAATTGAGCTAGACTTAGTAGTTTTCAAGATAATAGCTTTTAAAATGAAGTTAAATTTTTGGGGACACCCTGTATATATATATATATATATATATATATATATATATATTGGGACACCCTGTATAAAATGTGTGCTACTGAGATTGTCTTGTCCCCAGGTTATAATAGTATAGTCATCAATGACAGGGTAGAATTTATTTGGACAAACAGACAGTACTCAACTGTATTGGTAGTTGAGTGTGTGCTGGCAACTTGTCTTTGGGCCAGTTGGTGTGTGGTTTATATAGCAGACTGGGATGTTCCATTCTGCTACTTGGCCAAACCTATTCTCTAGGTTCTGATTGGCTGCTGACTTTAGTGTGGATACTGTGATCAATAAATATCCATTATTATGCCAGGATCTGTATTCAGTTACAGCCAACTTTCTTTTTGTCTGCCAACTGGACACTAGTTGGGAACTTCCCTGCAATGGTGAGTAGATTTATTTGACCCCCCCCACTGAGTCAGGTTGTTACACAAGGTCAGTTTTTAACGTAGGGACCAGAATGTTTTCACTCAGGCCGCTAGTCTAAGCTGGTCTTAGCTGGTCATAGCTTGTCCAAGCTGATCAGAGCTGGTCTAAGCTAGTCGTAGCCGTGATACCACCAGCACAGGGACGAAACCCTGTGCCAGGTAAATATCACATTTCTGATTTTTCAGACATAAGCGCAGGTTCAAATTTGACATTTGTAAATAAAAACAGTATATATATAAGTATTTATGAAATCAGGGATTGGTTTGACACTATACTTATATTATGAACAGGACCCCCACTTATAAAATGATAAAATTTTTTGATTCTGACAAATGTGAGTAAAGGAAGGTCCAATAAATGCTAATCTGCAAAATGTGCTAAAAAATTATTCCGGGTTTTATTTTTTTGTCTGTTTTTAGAAGTGGACCAGTCAATTTGACTAGTGCCCAATGCCCAGCTGATATCAAAAACTGCCTCATGGTGCAGGGTGACTCGGAATTAACGCTCAGATTCTGAGAAATCATGATGCTATTTGTCTTGGAGATTACTAATTTTCCTTAAAATTTTGTCTTTGCTCACATTATCCATCCATAGTATTCACAGCATCTATCTTATTATTTATATGCCATGTCCATTTAGAATGTAGTCAATCATGGCTCTCCACAATTTCCTGTCCACTGCATTTTTAAGTAAATTCTGTTTTTTCTTTATTTCTAAACCCTATTCCAACATTCATTTACTCAAACTCATTATTTTATGTGCTGCTTTCCTCTGTCATTTCTTTTTCTCAATCTGTCCTATGAGTATCAGATTTTCCAAGCCTTCCTTCCTCATTGCATGCCCCTGAAATTTCAACTGCCTCTTCCTGATGTTAAGTATAAGTTTCCTTTTTGTTTTCATTTTCTCCAAAATCTTGTCATTGCTCACATGTTTGGTCCATTGTATCCTCAGCATCCTTCCGTAGAACCATATTTCTATTGCTTCAAGTCTCTTCTTCATCTTTGAGGAGATTGTCCAGCATTCACTGCCATACAGGAGGACAGATAACATATAACAGTCCAGTACTCTTTTCTTTGATTCTAACAAAATTTTTCTGTCTCTTAATACTCTGCTTAGCTTTAATGCATCTTTTGCCATTCTAATATGTCTTTGGATAAGCAACGCATAACATACTTGATGAGCTTGAGCAAATTGATGGCAGAACTGGGAGAAATAACAAAAAGACAAAACCTGTTAAGAACTACAAGGGACAGAAAGATGTGGAGGGCCATGATCACCTATATCCTGAAGGGACACGGCATACAGACAAAACCATAGCATAAACCTTGAGCTGTCTCTTTTGCTGGCAGTCATACATTCTCTCTTCTTATATCTTAATTAATTTCTGTTTTAACTAAAACTAGTCCTTAAGTTGAAATTATAACCAGATTTATTAAAATGACTAATGCATTGAGTATATTGCTTTGTAAAAGTTCCATTTTGTGTTCATATATTCTTTTATTTAAATCCCTAGATGTTTCGCTAATATATTACTTGCAACATGTTTCCAGTCTATTTTGTAAATTTCTGCTTCAGGTGTTAACTTGTTGTCAAGGTGAATATTACATCTTAAACTGACTTTGAACTCAAAAAACAGACTATTCTTTGTGATACAGACACTACACACGATCTTCAGAAATACAGCAAGATCCTTATAGTGTAAATGTGCATTTCATTTGCATATTGCATCTTTTGAAAAGGCAAAGTAAATAAATCTTCTAAAAGGAAGATTTGACGAACCTCCTGCACGTCTAAGTTTCACCAAAAGAGAATCTTCGCCACGACAGATGGAACTGTAATTCCAGTGAGTAATTGCCTGGATGGCTGTTCCCTTGTTGGTACCAATTTCACCCTCGAATGCAGGTAACAAAGGCATTACAATGTACACGCGGAATGTTTGCTTGTTACTGAAAAGAAATTAGGTAAAAGAAAAAAAAAAAACTTTCATTTTAATTAAAACAATAAATATTTATTAGCAGTTTATAGTAAAAGAAAAACATTTATTAAGTTTAGAAATTCTCCAATTAAAATCATATTATAATTTTGCTTGATCCTTTGTAAATTAGTTAACATGTGTTATGCACTGCCATTGTCTCAGATAAATAATGAACCATTCCTTTTTGACTGTGAAAAAGATAGAAGAAAAAGATATATCAGAGACTCTATTTGGTTTTAGTGAGGAAAAGGAAGCATACATAATAAGAAAGAAAGAAAAGATAGAAGCAATACTGTTCTCATGCATTTAACGTCTGTTTCAGTGAAATGGAAAAAACTTGTCAATTTTTAATCTTTTCATTCATACCTTCATACTTTTTTAAAATAATAACCAGCTTTCACATTTATGACTGTTATTGCCCTATTTAGTTTCAGTTGTTAAACTCAAATATTTAACAATGTAAGTAAAGTCGTGGAATTTGCAAGGAGCTTATTCACTCATTAACTTAAGAATTATGAATCGATAAATATGCCTCCAAAAAAACATTGTGTCAAAAAGACGTTTTTCCTATGATACCGTTTTTTTTAACTATCTTCACTTACTGGCAATGTTTATTGTTTTAAAAAGCAATGATTAGAATTGGAATGAAACTTAAACATATGATGAAAGAGAATTTAGACATTTTTTTTTGTTCTTGAGAATTTACAACATGTTAAAAATACAATTGTATGAAAACTAATGTTATTCAATATTTATCATTTACCAATTTATAAAGAAAGTGAGAAGAATGATTCAAATCAAAAGGATGAGCCCAAAATGTAAATTACTAATCAGGGATACTAAAATAAAAACAAGTATAAAAATTTAATTATCCAAGAAGTGTTCTAACATAGGACGGAAAGTGCAACACTGAAATCTGAAGGTATTTTGGGATAGCCAAAGATACATTCCAAAAGCTAAGCAGAGTATTAAGAGACAGAAAAACATTGTTAGAAACAAAGAAAAGAGTATTGAACTGTTACATGATATCTGTCCTCTTATATGCCAGTGAATACTGGACAATCACCTCAAAGATGAAGAGACTTGAAGCTACAGAAATATGCTGAGGATACCATGGACTGAACATGTATGCAACAATAAGGTTTTAGAGAAAATGGAAACAAAAAGGGAACTTATACTTAACATCAGGAAGAGGCAGTTGAAATTTCAGGGGCACGTAATGAGGAAGGAGGGCTTGGAAAATCTGATACTCACAGGATAGTTTGAGGGAAAGAGAGACAAGTTAAAGCAGCACATAACATACTTGATGGGATTGAGTAAATGGATGGCAGAAAAGAGTTTTGGAGAAATAAAAAAAAAACTTATTAGGTGCTACAAAGGACAGGAAGATGTCGAGGGCCATGATTGTCTTCGTCCTGAAGGGACACAGCACATAAAGAAGTGCTAATTTCAAGTCCAGCAGATGTCAATACAAAAAAAGAAAAAAAACATTCTGGACATGATGTCTGCTTCTTTAAAGGCTAAAACTTCTTCAAAAATTTCAACAGACTTTCCTTACACAGTGTTTGTAGCTCATTCTGACCTGAAGACACTTGCCATAAGCAAGAGAAATGCGTTGTCTGAACAAGCTTTTCCACTTTGTTCCATTATCTCCACTTTCGTTTGGATATTATTCGATATCCTACTATCACCCATACTCTCTGAGAAAGTGTTAAATGAGAGAAAGGAAGATATGATATGACTAATGGTGGCTTACAAATGAATATTTCATTTTGTATAATGTATTCTTATACATTTCATTGTCTTTTTACTATCTAACAAATGAATATATAATTTTTAAAATATCATCTTACCAATGAGCTGTGAAAATCCTGTGGAACAAGGCCTCATTGATCTTATTGAGAACTGTATTATCTGCACTTGACTTTGAGATGAAAAACTGATTCTGAAAATACAAAAAAATATTCAGAAAATTAAAGTTTCATTTGGTTGTTTTTGTCTATATTTCTGAGATGTGGTATTATATACACTATTTACATTATTCAGACTATTGTCCCCATCTTTGTCACCATATTTATTACAACGTTTCGGCCGTTGTACGCTCCGGCCTTCCTTAGGTGGTTGGAATGTTGAACTGAACCCTTTATTTCGCTCACTGGGTCCTAGTTCCACATGCCATGTTTAATGGATGTCAGTTATCAGTTATCTCCTGTTAATTCCCCTCTGAAAGTTTTCCACTGTCTTGAGGACACATGGCACAGTTGATAAAGGTGTTAGATCCAGTGACAGGACCCAAAGAGTGTCAGTTCAATACCCGGTTAAGGCAGTGGAGAACTTGGAGAGGGGAATTAACAAGAAATAACTGATAACTGACATCCATTAAACATGGCACGTGGAACTAGAACAGTCTACCCCAGTGAATGAAATAAACGGTTCAGTTCGACATTCCAACCACCTGAAGAAGGCTGGAGCGTACAACAGCCAAAACGTAATAAATATGGCGACAAAGATTGGTTGTTTTTGCTTAGCGGCATATTGTGGCACCTTGCATTATTAGAAATATTCATAGAAATATGATTTAATTTTTTTTTACTCGGTTTACTAAACAGGTTGTTGATTTTTTTTTAAACGGAAAATAATTGAGTTGAAAATAATCCACTAAGATTGTACTTAGACGATCCTAAAAGAAAAAGAAAAGAAAGAGGAAGAAAAAGAAAAAAAAGAAAGAAAGAGAGTTGGATGATGCGTGACCCAGTCATAAAGCGAAGATAAGTGTCAGAAAGATATCTTGGCCTGCGTGTGGTGGAATTTTAAAGGACAATAGAGAATTGTTATTTGAAATGAAAAATCATTAAGAGGGAGAAAAAAGAACCAGGCTTGATGACAGTGTTTTGGCAATTGATAAGAAAATCGGTCAAAGCACCTAGCCTACTTTTTGCGTGGAAAGACTCATTGTCAAATTGGAGAAAGGGAAATTCTTTTAGAACAATAGAAACGAATTTTTTTTAATCGGAGAAAAAGTGTCTTTTGGGTTGAGGGGAGTGACCGGTGGAACTATATACAGATTCTGACCTATTAAGAATTGGAAACCCATGATAACAAAGTGGGGACATTTTTCAATGTAGATAATTAAGATTTTCTGACTGTCGGGTCTGAAAAAAAAAAAGAGGTGAAAAAACGATTGTCTCAGTTCACAGATAGCGCCAATATTCTTCCCTGAAGTCACATCTAATTAGCGGCAGGCTGTTTTGACAGAGCCCAGGTGAGAAAAAGCCAAGATTGTCATTTTTTCGTACGTGCAAAAGGGCAAAAAATTAGATTTTTTTTTTAAAACAAGAACGATGTAAACCACGCCCAACCACAATCTCATTAGCTGAAAGCGGTCCGTGATATGCGGAAAGAAGAGAAAGGATGCTCGATCAAGAACCATTGGTCGGAAACGGTCACGTGATCTGCGGAAAGAAGAGAAAGAAGTGCTCGATCAGGAATCATTGGTCGAGAGCGGTCACCTGACATACGAGGGACCGGGAAAGATGGGTGTGCGCCTCCCCACCAAGGGCACTGTGAGGAAGTAGGGTGAAAACAATAGCGATAATGGGAAATCAAAATAATGCGACTTTTGGAGTTATCGAGAAAACCCTGACGCCGACAGACCCACCCCAGTTTGTTGCGGCGTCAATAAAAGCAGGACCCCAGTCGACAGAAATCAGTTGGAGTGGAGTTGCAGCTGGACGGGCAGGAAAGAGCCTGAACGCGGGCATCGGGCCCGATTCACTTTCGCCCCTTTGCGGGCAAAAAGAATCCTCAGACAAGAAATCCTTCCAGCCCAAGTCGAAGACAAGAGAACTTCCAGCCCAAGCAGACGAAGAAGAAGATTACCCGAAAGCCGCAGAGAAGTTGCACCCAAGTCGAAGACAAGAGAACTTCCAGCCCAAGCAGACGAAGAAGAAGATTACCGAGAGCCGCAGAGAAGTTGCAGCCAAGTCGAAGACAAGAGAAGTTGCAGCCAAGTCGAAGACAAGAGAAGTTGCAGCCAAGTCGAAGACAAGAGAAGTTCTATCTTAGTATAATATAAGAAGAAGAAATACAACTCAAGTCGAAGAGAAGAATCAACTGCGAATGCTCGATAGAAATTAGCCCCAGTGTCGAACTAGACCACACTCCGACATACATAATTCTGAAGAGTAGACAACTCGAAATCTTTAAGTTGTATGATAGAGGCTTGGTGCCATAGTCCACAGAGCGGGTCGGGAAATAAGAACAATTTTTTTCTTTATGTAACGGACATTAGATATAAAAGGTTGTCACCCTTTTTATCAGTAATTTTTGTCTCGTGAGTTTTTTTTCTTTTACTTGTGTTTTGCCACCCCGTCGGACTCAACTTGTATCGCCCCAATCCCTGCTGGTCCCGTCTGTCTAAGATCTAAACACAACGTGGGTAGACAGACCGGAGATCAGTACAGTTGCTTCAGTAACCAGGTATTGGAAGCGAGTTGGGAAAGGCGAGGCTGGTGATCATCCAACCAAGGGGTTGGAGCGGCACGCTTGGAACCAGGAGGAGTGACCAGGAGGAGCGACGTCACAGTTGGCGCCGTAACCAAGGGATTCGACCCTGGGCCAGGTGTGTAACCGTCACAATATAAACACCTATATGGGTTATTTAATGCCGAATCTAAATATGATAATTCAAACTTTATAATCAATTCAAGAGATAATCAATTCAAGAGAATAACATTATTTCACAATTAAATTACAATTATTTAGCTGTATTTTTTTTCCAAAACAATTTTACAAAATCAAACAAGGAGGGAAACTTGTTTCTCCTTACAAGAAATAAGATCATACAAATATTTTCTTTTTTGACAAATATTTTCTTTTTTGACAAATATTTTCTTTTTTGACAATGTATGCCATGTTTTCAATTTTACTATAAAATGTATTGATTTCGTTATAAAACTGGGGTGTTGGTAATTTTACTTTAAAAATGTATTGCTGGTAATTTTTTATAAAAATGTATTCTTGGCCATTTTTACTATAAAAATAAAAACAAAAAAAAATGTTTTGATTTTTGTTTGGGTGTTCACTATTTGCCCATAGCTGGAACCCTAACAGGTGCTACCACCAAAGAGGAGATCTTATTAGAACAACTGCTATGAAATGCGGGCGTAGTTTATTGTCATACCAAAGATAGATGGATTATACAAATGCGCATTCTATGATTGGTGGAGAGAGTAGCAGATGATGAATCTTGGAAGCAATTGATAGTATGTGTAATCCTCAGAGATGCCAGATCAGCACCAATAACATTACAGACTCTTTTGAGATTTTGTCAAGAATCTCAATAATGTGCAATTACATTTCAATTTTTTAAATTGTTGTTTTGTTTTGATTATGCATGTAGATGTTATGCATATATCCTCTGGTATATTGGTGTTTCTATTTAATAATTGAACTGTTAACATAATTTAAGTGCATATTAAAAATAGGGGTTATTAGTGTGTTTTAATAGCATATCAACCTGTATGGGTTATTTAATGCTGAAATGTAAATGAAAATTCAAACTTCATAATCAATTCAAGAGAATAACTTTATTTCATGATTAAATTATAATTACTTAGCTGTATGTTTTTTTCCAAAATAATCTTACAAAATCAAACAAGCAGTGAAAAATTGTTTCTCTTTACAAGAAATGAGATTAATCAGAGCAAATTTGTTTTGTTTTAAATTCTTTTGAAAATGTATACCATGTCTTCAATTTTATTATAAATTGTAATGTTGCTAATTTTACTATAAAAATATATTATTGTTCATTTTTCTATAAAATGTGTCATCAATCATTTTGCTTTAAAAATGTATTGTGGATAATTTTACTATAAAAATATATTGTTGGTCATTTTTCTATAAAATGTGTCATCGATCATTTTGCTTTAATATACTACGATATTGAATCAACAGCTTCATCTACCGCAAGGAAAGTTGGTTCTCTGTGTTGTACCAGAAAGTTTTTCTTGTCTGAGTCCATCCTTCAATTCTATAAATCTACCATTCATCCTTGCATTGAATACTGTTGCCATATATGGTCTAATAACCCCGCTGTTCATCTCAAGGTTTTCAACAAAATCCAAAGAGAGATATGCAATGTAATAGATCCTGACCTGGCATCTTGATTTCAGTCACTTTCTCACAGACATGATGTGGCTTCCCTTTGTCTTTTCTACAAATATTTTCTTGGTAACTACTCTGATGAGGTACTTTCACTGGTGCCCTGACTACATGAATTTAAGCATGCTACTAGGATGGCATATTGGTCCCACTCTTTCACTGTTGAAACAGTTAAATGTAACTGCCTCTTCTACTCCAACAGCTTCTTCTCTTGCACTTCCCAACAGTGGAACTCCCATCCTCTTACTTGCTTACCTGATAAATATAATCTTCAAAAATTTAAATGTAATGTCAATCAACATCTTCTGATGCCTTGATCCTGATCCCCCTCCTTCTTTATATCCTTTCCTCAAACACCCCTCTTTACTCTTGCTCTCACTCTCTGTAACCCCTCCCTTTTTACTCTCACTCTCTGTAACCCCTCCCTCTTTACTCTCACTCTCTGTAACCCCTCCCTCTTTACTCTTGCTCTCACTCTCTGTAACCCCCTGTGTGCTAGTGGCACTCCCACCTTGCTTGGGGTGAAATGCTTAAAAATGTATTGCTGGTATTTTTACTATAAAAATGTATTTTTATACATTTTTAGCATTTTTGACTTTTCTTTAGGGGTTTATTATTTGCCCATAGCTGGGACCCTAACAGGTGCTACTACACCGGGTCAGGATGAATCTGGGAACAACAGCAATTTAGTAGCAATTCCATACTCTTCAAAACCTCCAATCTCCCAATCAGAGGCCTTGTTACTGGATGTAATTTATCATCATACCTAATAAATTTCAATATAAGTAATGGGAAACCAAATAACTGGAATCATGGAAATTCCACAGATCTTAACAACTAAGATTATCCGTTATCTCAAACCTCTACTCTACTCTTCTCTCATCTTTGTGTGTATCTTCTCATTCTCTCCCTTATCCTTTCCAATACAACTATGATCATCCATTTTCTCAGGCCTTTGCTCTTTTCTCACCCTCTTTGTTATTTATTACATACATAAGTGAATATATAATGAACCCAATTAGAATTTGGTTCTCTAATTAACAATTCTAAGCCATTATACAGGCTTCATATTTACAAGAGTCAGATTAAACTCCAAATGGAGTATTGCTGCCATATCTGGGCTGGTGCTGCCCAATCCTAATTTTCCAGCCTCGACAGAGTTCAAAATTACTGTGTAGGTGAGAATTAATCCTCATCTCTGCAATTCTTATCCTACTGATGAAATGTCATCAGCCTTTCAATATTATATTGTTATTACTATAGTAATTCTTCATTCTTTAGTGCCAATCAGCTGAGACCTTTACAGCTAGGATCCCCAATGCCATATTCACAATGGCAAACCATTCCTATTTTCTTTATGTTCCTTTAATTAAAAGCAAATTCCATTCAGACAGCTTCTTTCCTAGAACTCCCAAGAGAATGCTTCCCTAATAATTACAATCTTTGTCTCATTAAATCCAGGGTCAACTGATATCTATCCTACACATCATCATAATAATCTCTTATTTCTTCCCACCTTACAATATCTCTCGGTACCCTCTACTTTGAATAGTCCTTGAGCCTTGTACTAGGTCAACTATCAGTAAATAATAATAAAAAAAAAAAAGAGAATGACTGTTAATACTTTACTGTTCTTCACTAGAAACTTCACACTAGTGGCATTGTACCAAACTAAGATATCAAATACTCACCTCTATATAAATGAAATGTTTTGCCTTCTGGATACAATCAATATATGCCTCGTGGATGGAGTTCTCAGGTTTCTGTGTTCCTGCAGACCATTGACTCACACTTCTCAGGACCTACAAGGAAAGAGAATAATAATAATAATAATAATAATAATAATAATAATAATAATAAAGGACTCTCAGAAAACAGCAGTATTTACTTTTTTTGGTGGGTGGGGCATATTTTACTAATTTTGAAAGAAATTGTCAACCCCACTGATGAGTATAGGGCCTCAGCTCTCAACATGCTAAGAGTGACTGCTGTGGTTGCCATAGGAAGTAGGATTTTACAAGAAGTTGCTATCCCCACGCCCAACCAGTTTTGAATTCAGAGTTTCTCTTAGACTGGTTGCCAACCAAAGCTGAAGAGACTATTTAACGTATATCTGGCAGGGAGAAGAGATAGATTCATATCATTCAAGAATATTCATGCAAAAGCAAACTCAACTGGAATTTGAACTCAGCTCAATTTAAAATTCCAAGTCACAAACTATTATACCACCTGCACATCCACTTTGAGAGTAAATCCAATTAGCTTAGGAAAGGACAAGCATTAGGAGTATAGAGCCGAAGTAGACTTTTAGAAGGAACCAGAAAACAAATCCTAAACAGGAAACAATGGATAAACCTCTACTCCTGTTCATAATATTAGAGAGGTGAGGAAGATAGTTGAAGTTATCTCCGCATATTGGTGGAGGAGAGAAAAAAATTAAATAAATAGTGAATAAATGTCCACAGTTCAGGCACAGAGTACAGATCTGAAGCTTATATAAAAAAAACTGGAAACCCAATCCTAAACAGGAAACAAGGGTGTACTCTTTAAGTCTATGAAAAGGCAAGTATATTCTTCTCTCTTTCTCTTTTTTTAGTTCTGGCTTTCAGATGTAGTTGAAAGTAGAATAAGAACATTACTGATGAGGCATGTTTTCTTCCTTGATCCTCCTTTGACTTTTGAACTTTCTCACACACATGTCTATCACACATGCTTGTTTCACACACATACACACACACACACACACACACATACATACATACATACATACACTTCTTATATCTAGTTTTAATGTTTTTTTCCTTTCATTACAATTGTGCACACATGTAATTCCTTTTGTTAATAACATGCATTGTCATTTCATTGGTTTGTGTTTTATTATTTTTACCCAGACTCATATTGAGTCTGCCAATATTGTTTGCAAGATAAATATTCCAGGAGCCCATAAATATTTAACATCCAATGTATTGATTCCCACAATGGTGACTAATAGTTCTACCCAAACATACCAGTATCCCACAAAACATCAAACAAGACAAAAAGAATTATCAAACACATGCATGGAAGAGATAGTTGACAGAAAAAGAAACAGTGGTTAGAAAGAGAAGAAGGTGACATGACAACAAAATCAAAAAACTCAATCTTGGATCCTTAAATCGAGCTACCCAGGGCCTTGAACTTTGGAGTGAGATGAGTTATGATTTGGTTCTGGTTTGTTTTGTTTTATGGCATATCAACACCTCAATGGGTTATTTAATGCCGACGAGATTTTTATTGTTGGTAATATTTTTTTTCAAAAAAAGTATTGCTAGTAATAATGTATTGCTGATAATAATTTTTCCTTCAAAAATTTATTGCTGGTAATAAAACCTATTTTTACAATTTCATAGTGTTTTGACCCCAGTTTGGGGATTAACTATTTGCCCATAGCTGGGACCCTAACAAGTACTACCACTCTGGGTTTGGGTGGACCTTGGAATACCAGCAATTAAGAGGTGGTTCCACACTCCTCAAAACCTCTTGATCAGAGGCCTTGCTGTTGGATGTAGTTTATCATCTTACCCAGGATGCTGATGTAGTTTATCGTCATACCCAGGATGCGGGCGTAGTTTATCGTCATACCAAAGATAGATGGATTATACAAATGCGCATTCTATGATTGGTGGAGAGAGTAGCAGATGATGAATCTTGGAAGCAATTGATAGTATGTGTAATCCTCATTAAGTGCACTGGAATTGTGGCCATGTACCAACCAAAATGTGTTAAGTTTAGTAATCTATATTATTGATTGATTGTTTTTTTACGGCTTATCAACCTTTTCAGGTTAATTAAAGCCAGAAAATATTTTTAGACTGTAAGAATTTTTGGAGATAATAATGATTTACTGATACAATTCCTACTAATTAACCCATAGCTTGGGGAAGAAGAGGTGGATTCATACCTTTTGAAAGAGTATTTGCGCCTAATCAAATATAAATGAACCCAACTGGAATTGGAACTCAGCTCTACAATTTCCAATTCTGAGACGTTATCCATTACGCCAACTACACATCCAAGTTTACAGTACCTGCTATTCCTAAGTGGCCAGCCATCTTTGGTGGCCGTACAAAAACTGGTGTTTAAATGAGTAGTCTATATTATAAAAGAAATGGGCACTTTGATGTTGTGTAATGGTTAGAAAGCCTGTCTCGTTTGATCAGTTATAACTGAATAGTGAGTTTGATCCTCACTGGGTGCTCCATACTTTCAGCCTTGTGCTACATCTGAGTTACATTTATAAAATCATTAGGGCACCTTGACGTGGTGTAATGGCTAGCAAGCTTGACTCACTAGATCAATTACAACCGAGCAGTGAGTATGATCCTCACTAGGTGCCCTATATTTTCAGCCTTGTGCCACATCTAAGCTATGCTTAGGAAATCGCTATAATGTTTGATTTGGTTTGGTTTACAGCATATCATCTTCAATGGGTTATTTAATGCAGACAAAAATTTTATTAGTGGTAAGTTTTTTTTTTCAAAAATGTGTTGCTAGTAATATTTTTTTCCCTCAAAAAATCTATTTCTGGTAATATTTTTTTCAAAAATGTATCGTTGGTAATAATTTTTTTCTTCAAAAATGTATTGCTGGTAATAATTTTTTTATAAAGTATTTCTGGTATTAAAACCTATTTTTACACTTTCATAGTGTTTCAACCCCAGTTTGGGGTTCAACTATTTGCCCATAGCTGGGACCCTAACAGGTGCTACCACTCCGGGTCAGGGTGAACATGCAAATACCAGCAATTAAAAGGTGGTTCCACGCTCCTCAAAACTTCTTGATCAGAGGCCTTGCTATTGGACGTAGTTTATCGTCTTACCCAGGATGGTCATTATAATGTACCAGGTGAGCACTTTGATGTAATGGTAGCAAGTATGTCTTACTTGATCAGTTATAACTGAATATTATATTCAGTACTCACTGGGTGCAACACATTTTTAGCCTTGTGCCATATCGATGATATGCTTAGTAAATAGCTATATTACAAAAGAAGTACTGATTTTTTTGTCCGTCACACATTATGCAATGTATATGCATATGTGCATTGTGTGTGAGTGACTTACATGTGCTTGTGCAATTTAAGGTATGCAAATACACATATTCAAAAAGAAACAATAATGAAAACCTATGTTGAGAGAAAGAAATATATTCTCACCTGAAGTGTCATTTTGCCAGATGTTTGCATGTTGCACGGAGTGTTGCCAGATTTGGGGAAAAGAAACGGGTATTGAGGATCATTACGAACTTTCTTCACCTGGAAAATATAATGTTAAAATTGAGAACTTTCTATAAAAAAATAAAAATAAATCTTTAAAAAAATCTTGGTAAACTTGTACCTTTATGCCAGCAAAACCATGAGTGTCAAAAGTGCAGTTTTTCCCTTAACACCACTATTATTTTAACTACCTTCACTCCTCGGCAAGGTTTATTGTTTTAAAAAGCAATGATTAGAATTATAATAAAACCTAAGCACATTATGAAAGTAAATTTATACATTTTTTTTGTACTTGAGAATTTAGAAAACAATTGTTTATTCATTTACAATACTACATTTAGTATAAAATATATGAAGTTTAAATTCAGGAGTTATAAAAAGGGCAACACCTTTTAGCTTATACACCTTTCCCAAGGGGTTGTTACCAGATAAAAAGAGAAATTAACCCTCGTGATACAGATGTCAATTTAAGATTCATTCAAATTCTGTGTCTACATTTGTGTGTGTGTGTGTGTGTGTGTGTGTGTGTATGTGTAATTTAATTCAATGATAGCTCCAAAAATATTTTTACAAAATTAAAAAAGAATTTGGCAATCTTGGATCCTCATGTCAAAAGAACAGTTCTTTTCTTGATGCCACTATTATTTTAACTACTTTCACTCCTCAGCAATATTTGTTGTTTTAAAAAGCAATGATCAGAATTTTAATAAAGCCTAAAAATATGAAAGTAAATTGATGCATTTTCTTTGTTCTTGAGAATTGACAAAAATAATAAACATTAGATTGTTTATTTACACTATTTATTATATTGTTTATTGACAAAACATCAGCTAATTGCCAATTGATACAAACTTTCTAAAATGGTAAATAATAAAGATTTCCTTATAGCTGGTTCACATATTAATTTAGTAAATGTTTATAAATTTATGAATAAAAAATTTTCATATTTATTTCTTTAGAAATTGGTAAATGATAAATATTGCATTACATTAGTTTTAATTGTATTAGTTTTAGAATGTTGTAAATATAAAATTATTATTGTAAACAATCTAATCTTGCTCAAACCTGCACATTCATATATCTGTGTGTGTGTGTGTGTGTGTCAACATATAAAAATATGTGTGTGTACATGTGCATATGCATATGTATGTATAGATATGTTTGTGTGTGCATATGCATGTATGTGTGTATATGTATATACATATATATGTATGTGTATATGTGCATGTGTATGTGTATATATATATATATGTATGTGTGCATGTATATGTGTGTGTGTGTGTGTGTGTGTGATGAGGAACAAAGGATCCATGTATGCAAAAACATACATTCTTCCAGGAAAAATAATTTTGTGTAATATAAAATTAATTATTGATAATTTTCACTATCTTCTTTTAACTTGTATTTTTTTGTATCTCACATTTTTTTCATTTCTTAGGATAACTGTTACAAGTAATATTATTTAGGGAGTGTAAGTAGAGAAAATGCTTGTTGTTTAGCAAGAAAAGACACAAGTAAAAGCAATGAATTTACTAGCCTTTTTAGTAGGGAGCATGAAAGACAACATAATAGTGAGTGGATGAAAGAGAGACAGTCACCGAAAAGCAGAAATTCTTTTGTTTGTTTTAGAAAAGACCATGGGTTTAGCTTTCTTCATTTTATTATTTCTTTCAAGCTGGGTGCATTATAAAGAGAGACAGAATAATAAACTGTTCTGCACAGTAAGAAAGCCACCGAAAAGCAGGAATTCTTTTGCTTGCTTTCCAGCCATATCAAACAAGCAGATACTCTCTACTGAAGTGATGATGTTTTCATTGTTTGTGACTGAAATCAAAAACTTCGAAGGACTTATAGTCAAACAGATTTAGATGAAATATTTGTATTATTCGGTTCTGAAGAGTATATAGGGAACATCTGACGACTTTATTGTCACTTCAAAATTTCTTTTTTTTACTGACTTTCAAGAAGTTTTACCCATGGAGAGTATTCTTGACCCCTTCTTAAGACATGGATTCAGTCATGGGACCATTACGCAGAAAATTTTTGACCAGTTCATACACAGAGTGAAAAGGAGCAACTGGCAAAGTCTATTTTTTGTTTTCATCTGTTTCAATGACTTAAGATTTAATTTTAAATGTTCAAAATTATTTTTTTTAAAGTTATGTAAAAAGAATTCTTGATAATATTGTATATGTTAGATTTTGTAAAAGGATATTTTTTAAAAATTCACAGCAATACCTAATTTTAAAATTAAAAGTATTTAAATTCTGATTTCTTTTATTAATGTTGGCGATATTTTAAAGAAGAAAGGTTGAATTTTATCTTACGAAAACATTTTATGCAATTAAAACAATTTAAATGAAAACAATATTAATCTAGTTTATATCAAAATTACGAATTTTCATTTTTCCAGTCACTAATCAATGACACCTGTTTTTAAGTGATAAGAATCTTATTTAAATGTTTTTCAAAAATTAAAATCAAAATGTCTACATCTCATTAAAACAGAAACTGTTAATTTGATGAATTGTGAACAAGATTAAACCAAATCAACTTTTTTCTTGAAAAACAGTAAAAAACAATTGTTTTTTACAAGGGTCATTTTCCCTTTTCATGTTGGCAATTAACCTGCATAATAGATTGCATGCCCTTGTTCACAAATCATTGTTTGGCACTGGTATGTGTGTGTGTGTGTATGTGTGTGTGCGTGTGTGTGTGTGTGTGTACATATATATGTGTGTGTGTGTATATGTGTGTGTGTATGTATATTTATATGTGCGTGTCTGTGTGTATGCATATATATGTATATATATATATATATATATATATATATATATATATGTATGTGTGTATATGTTTGTGTGTATTTGTGCACATATATACACACAAACACACACACATATATTCACATATACATATATATATATATATATATATATATATATACACACACACACATACATACATACACACACACACACACACACACACATATATATATGTGCACATACCTGGTTATCGAATTTATATATATATATATATATATATATATATATATATATATACTGACAAATTAACTCATGGCTTAATTTGCTAAGATAATCAAATAAATCCTGTTTAACTGTTGTTTTTGATAATCAGTAAAGTTTTGTTTTATCTTCACCCATTAAGTTTTAAAAATATTTGATAGACAAAATTATTTGATAAAATTTCTATAACTTCCAAAAACATCTACTAATGATTTCAGGAATTTTAAAGACATAATTTGATAAATTGATCATGATTCTTGTTAATTTGTTCATTCATCGTTTGGATAAGAACTATCAAGTCATCCTGGACTAGTCGGGTTTTTTGAGTATGCAGATGGCTAGTTAGTACAATTTGCACACCAAATTCTCTCTGGTAGTGCAGACAGGGAATGCAGGTAGGTGATCTGATAGCATTGTCCTTTCAGGCCTACTCAGGCTTTGTGAGTGTGCATATGGCTACTTAACCTAATCTGTACACCAAAATTTTTCTGACAATGAGGACAAAGAATGCTGGTGGCACAGGGAAATATGACAGTATCATCTTTTTTGTCTTGTCAGTCTTGATTTTGGAATTGGTGTTTGAAGCACTTTATAAGACAACATAACAGATAACTACAAGAAGGTGGGGATAAGTAAAGGTTTCATTGTGGAGTAAGGGCATTTCTGACCATTACTACTAATGAATCTGATGCTCACTTGGTGCTTAATAATTTGGGCCTTGTGCCAAAACTAAGCTAAATTTAGTAAACAGCTAGAGGAAGGTGGGTGTAATTAGCCATTTACCTCATAGAATTTCACAGTTGAGAAGTTGAAAATAATCAGCAATACATGGAAGCAAAAACACAGGCTGAAAAATAAAGATGTTCCTATTTCCATATAGAGTAATAACAAAACTATTTTTTGGTTTTAAAGAATGGTTGAGAAACATTTAGGACTTATTAGTGATCAGGCAGACATCTGTTAATTTTGGATTTCCTCATCAACAAAATGGAAAATTGAAAACAAAAAGAAATTGGGACAATTTTTTTGTAGAGAGATTCCTTAGAGCTGGTAGCCAAGAGAGAAGTTACAGCTGCCTCTTTCAATCATGATAAATATGTAATAGGATTGTGTCAGGCAGCTTCAGAGAGCTTTAATGCCTTTATTTCTAGTTTATTTCTAAGTTGTTATGGAACCTTACTCAAAATAACATAATGGACTATTCTACACGTAATAAATACTGTGCCTCAAGAGGAAGCAGAGAGTTGCTGATCAGTTGAGCTCTCTGCCTTCAGGCGGGGAGGAACCTGAACGAGGTTACGCCAAAGGGCGGAGTCTCTTTCGGGGAGGTAAACCAACCCTGAACCCGTTTATACGGGTTCAAAGGGCATATTTTTGGCCGAGCCCATGGGCTCAGAGATCCCATGTTAAATCAGCCTTGTGCCACATGATGCCCTCATGGGGGAAGTGACCTAAATACTGTTCAGTCTGAAGTCTGGAGTGAGGTCCGTCAGGAGTCTGTCAGTCAGTCAGAGCAAGCAAGTCAGTCAGTCAAGTCAGAGGCAGTCTGAAACAGGGTCGCGTTCAGACAATTACTACAAAACATTGGAATAGTGATACTGGTCGAGACTACATTGTTCTCCCTACTAAACCTGATTGTTCGTACTAACACTTTCTACTTCTCTGTATATATTACTGTTTGTAATATATCTGTGTTATTCCACATCCGTGTTCTTCTTTATTGGTTCTACCTTGGACCATCACCGGGGTACAAGGACCTGGACCATAACATAAGTGTTTATAAAATATTATACTGAACAGTAATATGGGAAATTTGTCCCGGCTTTCCCACATGAAAGGCTTTTGGTTAAATGTAACAGAATTGAGAAAAGCAAGAATGGTTTGAAAGATTAGAGCAAACAATTCTCTCTTTTAGAGCAGAAGAATAAAAACTCAAACTCCTGCTCGAGGTGTAACATAAAAGAAGAAAATGTTTATTTATATAAACAAAAAAAAGGTAAAAGGATAATACACAAATATGAGAGAAAGAAAGGGAGAAGAAAATCACTTTAACTTAAAGGAAGAAAAAATATTCATATAAACACTTGCTCAAAATATTTCTCTGAGCACCTAGAAGTTCTTTAAGCGACTAAATTCTTCTTAAGGAGTTAACACTCACATAGATTTCTTCAGAACTCTTGTTGAGGAGGAAACTGTCAGAAGATCCAAATTTTCTAGTTGACTGAGTTTGTATGCCAACAACAGGAATTGTCTAGATGCAAGGAAGCAGATCTCAATTAGTTTTTAGTAGAAGGCCAACATTCTTTCTTTAGAGCCCAGCAGATAGATCTCTTTCTTGAAACAGGTTCCGAATATGACTGGAGTTCTATCACAGACATGATGCTATCACAGACAATGTCAAATACTCAATGACAAAGAGGCATATATTCTCTGTTTTTATCGAAATTAGAAGGCCCAGAAATATCAGGAACTTTTCCCCACCTTCTCATTCACCAGAAAATATATTTTTATCTCTGATAAGAGTCAAATTTTGGGATTTGCTTTTTGGAAGCAAGGGTCTGACAAGTTGTGAGTGTTACCCCCTCCCAACTTTATGGAACCATGTTCAAGGTGAGGATAGTCAGATTCCTTTTCATATTTTCCAACTCTCTCATTCATCAGAAAATATTATAAAAATAAGTATAAAAGCTACCCTTTAAAGAAATAAATTTTCTTGTTTTTTTTTTTACTGCTGTGGTAAGAACTAGTTACCCTCTTTACTATGACGAATAGACTAATCCATTCATGATAAGTAGTCCTGGGCAATTGTCAAAGAAAGAAGATGATACTATTACAGTGACTTTGCTAGCCAATTATTGAATACTTCTATCAAGACTGACTCTGTCGAGTTAAGTGTTGTGTCTTGACAGACCCCACATTACATTTACCCATTTGGTGTCAAAGTTTATGTAACATCTTTCCTTTATTTAAGGGTTAAAATTCTTTTTCAGTGTTTAAAAAACTCACAAGAGTTTTAGAAAAAGGTGCTGAAAACTTTTGAGATGCTATTTTTAGAGATGTGTGACTTAAGAAGAATTTGGTGAGAACAGGAAGGATTTAAATAGTTTACCTTTGTTATATTCCAGCGCTGAATAAAATGGCGAGCAACATCTTTAGCAGCCTTGCCATAAACAACCATCCCAATATCATGCCAAGGCATTCGAGGAGTTTTTGTTCGATCAATCATATCTGGAGAAAACAAAAAAGAAAATAGTAATTGCCCTCTCACTTTACAATATTTGGATCTTCAACACCAACATCAAATCAGTAACCAAACCAACATCCACAAACTTCAGACATTTACCAACCAATTTCTCAGGAACATCCTCAATATCAGGTGGCCAGAAGTCATTTCCAACAACCAAATGTGGGACAGGATCAGACAAGCCCCATTGAGATTGACATCAAGAAATGGAAATAGGAAAGGATCGGCCACACATTCCACAAGCCTGCTTCTAGTGACACCAGGCAGGCTCTTGACTGAAATCCACAAGAGAAGTCATCTCCAATGACCAACTGTGAGACAGAACCAGACAAGCCACAATCAAGATTGACATCAAGAAATGGAAATGGGGATGGATCAGCCACACACTCCACAAGCCTGCTTCTAGTATCACCAGGCAGACCCTTGACTGGAATCCACAAGGGAAGTCATCTCCAATGACCAACTGTGAGACAGAACCAGACAAGCCCCAATCAAGATTGACATCAAGAAATGGAAATGGGGATGGATCGGCCACACATTACACAAGCCTGCTTCTAGTGTCATCAGGGTGGCCCTTGACTGGAATCCATAAGGGAAGCAAAAATTTGGTTGACCAAAACAGACCTGTAACAGAAGTGTTGATGCAGAGATGAAGGCAGCCACTATGACATGGGCTGAGCTGAAGAGGATAACTTGAAGCCACATCTGTTGGAGAGATGTTGTTATGGCATTATGTTACTCAAGGAATCAAGAGTCAAAATAAATTATATTAATAATTGCCAAATATTAACTTGAAATAATTTTTTAATCATTTCACCCTAACAAGGCAATAAAGCCACTAAAACACAAGGGGTTACTAATTGTTAGTGAATATAAGAAAAAAAACATTATTAAGGAGAGAGAATAATAAAAGGACATAAATTAAGATGAGAGAAGATAATGATTGACATTGTATTTACATTTTTAGATTTTCCCACTTCCATAACGTAGTTTCTATGTGCCTCTTCTATAAATACTTTTATGGTAATTGTTATGATAAACTTTCCTCTATGGTACCTAGACGTTATGAATTTAAGCTCAGTACTAGATTGGCAATTGAAATGGCTAGATGTAAACATAATTTCTTTCTAACAGTTTCTTTTCTCGCACTTCTCACCTCTAGAACTCTTATCTGGCTTCTTCCTTTCTAGTCAAGTTTCACCTTCAAAAATTTAAATGGAATGTCAATTGTCATCTTCTGTCTTAATTGCTGTCCTTTTATTGTCCCTCTCCTCTATTGCTTTGCTTGGGGTGAAATGATTAAAAAAAAAGATCAAACTTGGAAAAGGTATGAATTCACCTCTTCTCTCTTAATCTTAAAAATATTTTCTGGCTTTAAATAACCTGAAAAGGGTTGATAAGCCATAAAAAACAAGTCAATAAATCTAGACTGGCTGCCAACAATGACTAGAAAACCCATTTTGCTTGGCGGGGAAGAGATGGATTCATGCCTTTCTCAATGGCATTTGTGTGAAAGTGAATGCAAGATATTTGACCCAAATTCAAACTCAACTTGCTGATTTCTCGTTTGAAGCTACTAAGCTTTACACTCTTTGGACATCCAGATATTTTTCTTCTTCCTGTGTCATGTCTCTTCAGGACATAGGTGATCATGGCTCTCCACAATTTCCTGTCTTTTGTAGGTCTTTAATAAATTTTGTTTTCTTGCTATTACTCCTAAACCTTGTTCCACCATCCATTTACTAAAATTCACAATGTTATACATTGTTTTCCTCTGTTCCTCTTGCATTCAATCTGCCCTGTGAGTATTAGATTTTTCAAGCCTTCTTTCCTCATTATGTACCCAAGAAATTTCAACTGCCTCTTCCTGGTATCAAGTATGAGTTTCCTTTTTGTTTCCATTTCCTCTGAAACTTTATCGTTGTTGACATGTTCAGTCCATGGTATTCTCATCATCCTTCTGTAGAACCCCATTTCTGTTGCTTCAAGTCTCTTCATTTTTGAGGAGATTGTTCAGCATTTACTGCCAGATAGCAGTACAGATATCACATAACATTTCAGTAGTCTTTTCATCGTTTCTAATAGGGAACAAAAAAGAAAGATTGCAACAACTAGAATTCATTTCTAACCTTCAAAAGGGGCTTCCAGATCAACAAAATCTTTGCAAATGAAATTGCAATAATCTTTGCCTATCCAAATTTTGGCAGCATTTTCCACAGCTGATATTGTTTGCTGACTTTCTGAAGATGACCTGGAACAATGAGAATAAATTGAGATGAGATGAACTGAAAGTAAAAGAAGACAGGATAAACATGGATAAACATTCCAGCAACAAGACAACATATCATAAATGATGGTCTTTCCCCTTGACATGCTTTTATTTTTAACTACCTTCACTTTTCAGCAATGTTTATTTGTTTAAAAAGTGATGATTGTAACAAAATCTAAATACGTGATGTAAGTGTATTTATACATTTTCTTTGTTCTTGAGAACAGGCAACAAAAATAATAAAAACTATTTATTTATTTATTAGATTGTTTATTTAACTATTTATTATCTCCTGCTAATACCTCATAAATAATGGACTATTCCATTTTGATTGTGTGGAAAGACATCAAAAATGCTACTTGGTTTCAAGAAAGACAGAGAATGAAGAAAGAAAGAAAGAAAGAAAGAAAGAAAGAAAGAAAGAAAGAGAGAATGAAGAAAGAAAGAAAGAAAGAAAGAAAGAAAGAAAGAAAGAAAAAAAAAGAGAATGAAGAAAGAAAGAAAGAAAGAAAGAAAGAAAGAAAGAAAGAAAGAAAGAAAGAAAGAAAAAGAGAATGAAGAAAGAAAGAAGTTTTTAATGCTTGTTTCATTGAAAGGGAAAACTTGTAAATTACAAATATATTCATTTGTACCTTCTTACTTCTTAAAATAACAACCTGAATTCCTTTTTATGATTGTTATTGCAATATTTTGAAAGTCACCCATGAAATAAAAATAATTGTTTGTACAGAAGGTAAGGACCTACATCTTTAAATTAAGTGGTGACCCAAAAATCATCATTGAACTATTAAAAGGTAAGCTTAAATATTAATGCAGTACTTAAATGCAGTGATCAATTTTGAGTTCTTCTGTAGTTTATTGTTGCCTATCACATACAACAACAGTATGCCTCACAAAAAGAAATCTCCACCAACAGAGGACCAGATTGCAATCAAAAGACCAAAGGGTGCAGTGAGGAAAAGAAGGTCCTGTACAAATAAAAACCCAGATCAAATGTCTGCCAGGAGAGCTTCCAATGTTGAGAATATACAAAGTTTTAGGGACTCTCAAACTCCTGAACAAGATGAAGGCCCAATCAAAAGCCCTCTGCAGGATCTAGCTTAAATGCTGCCCGATAAGGTGGCTTTTAAGCTAATACATATATTTTAATATATTTTACTGTTATGTTATTTATATATATACAGAAATATTTAAGTAATTGCTCTTTTTATAATAAACAGTATTAATAACATTTACTGAGCCTGAACATTCCTATGAAATTTCATAGGAAAATATACATCCTCCAACAGAAATCAAACTTGTATCCTACACAGAGCCATCATATAGCCTGACGTGTTATACCAGTTAAGCTACGAAGGAGTGTCTGGTTAGTAAGGTCAATTTTACTGCTTTTAAACGACAAACTTCCCATGATTTCCCTCAAATGTCCATATGTGATTGAAGCATATCTCAACATAAACAAATGACGTCTCACACTACGAAATGGACTCATTACAATAATTATTTTAATATATTTTATTGTTACATGTTATTTCAATATACACAAATATTTAGGTATATGCTCTGTTTATAATAAACAGTATTAACAACATTTGCCAGACTGAACATCCAAAAAATTTCATAGAAAATATATGTCCTCCGACAGGAATCCAACCTCTATCCAACACAGAACTGTCATATAGCCTAACATGCTATACCAGTTTAGCTACGAAGGAGCATCTGGTTAGCATGGTTGATTTTACTGCTTTTAAATTATAAACTTCCCATGATTTCCCTCGAATATCCATATCTGCTCAAAGTGTATCTTAACATAAACAAATGATGTCACACACTACGAAATGGTCTAAGTCTGACAATTAGTTTAATATATTTTATTATTATTATATATATATATATATATATATATATATATATTACATGAATCATTCATACAAAAAAGTAGATTAGTAAAGTTAATGATATAAAATGGCAAAAACTCTTCGCAAACAAAATTTTAAAGTTGCATTAATGCAACTTTAAAATTTTGCCATTTTATATCATTAACTTTACTAATTTACTTGTATGAATGATTCATGTAATATAAATTGAACTGCACCACATATTTGATATATATATATATATATATATATATATATATATATATACACACACACATACACACATACAAATAGAAGGATGCATATTTTCTATGAAATTTAGCAGGCATTCAGGTTGGTAAATTTTGTTAAAACTGTTTCTTATAAACAGAGCATTTACTTAAATATTTGTGTGTATATAAATAAGGTCTAACAATAAAATATATTAAAATAATTGTCAGAATTAGTTTATTTTGTATTGTTTATCAATTAATTTTTTTTAATCTGGCAATATTTTTTATTATTACAATAAATGATATTTTTTGGGTACATGTGCTTAAGTTGACAT
Organism: Acanthosepion pharaonis; assembly: GCA_903632075.3. NCBI lineage: Eukaryota > Metazoa > Mollusca > Cephalopoda > Sepiida > Sepiidae > Acanthosepion > Acanthosepion pharaonis. Next base: position 1,485,357 of record CAHIKZ030005534.1, read on the forward strand.
TCCTGTTTGTGTATAACATTTCTTTTTGTAGCTATAGAAATATGGAAAGGAGAGGAGAAAAGTTTGTCAGCTAAGAAATGAACAATAATTAAAAATAATTATATATTAAAAGAAAGTTGTAAGTAAGACTGTCTTACATTAAACTCTTATTTTCAAGAGAGTTGTCCCTCCATTGACAATTCGTAATGCACCTGTCCATCTGAAAATAAATAAATATACTTGTGTAAACAATTTATGCTTGCTTATAGCTACTTTTTTTGTTTTAATATTTTTCTTGGCCTTTTTAAAATACATTTGCAGACAAAATGAATAATCAGAAACTTGTAAAAATGCAGAGGAATGTTTAAACTAAAAAACAAAGTGTTCCAGGGGCAATCATGTCTCTCCACAACTTCCTCTCTCTAAGCAATATTTAACCCTTTACTCTGAGAGCCATTCACACAAACTCATTAAGCAGGTTACTTACTGTTTCCTCCTGCTTCTGTTAACCTCCATATGTCTTGTGAGTGTTAAATTTTCCAAGCACTCTCTCTTCATGCATCCCAGAAATTTCAACTGTCTCTTTCTGATTTTTTTCACTAGAATTTTTGTGAGAAATCCTTACAGTATTTAGTAAATTATCACTATTGCCAAGATTTATAAACTATGTTTCATTCCACTTCACAAACTAATCAATGTAATTTGAATAAGCTGATTTGTTGGGAAAAATACTTCGACAAAAACCCTGCTTCACAGTTTAATAATTTCTTTAATTTTATAGTACTTCATGGTAAATTTATTTTTTTCCTTTTTGAAAGCAAAGAATAAATTCCTATGATTTCTTACTCTTGAGCATGCAACATACAGTTGGTCATGTATAAATATTTATTTCTGGAGCCAAATTCCAACTTTTTGAAGCATTTGGACTTGTGATTTGTTTATAGTTCTCACTAAATATTTACTCAATCATACAAGCAATCTCACAAGTTAATTAAATAACATAATCATGTTTTTAATACCTTCAGTACCAATATTTGTTCATTGACATGTGTCTGCTAATAACAGAACATAGAAGATTCCTAGAGATGAAATAGCATTAACAGAAAACGAGTATTGGTCCTGATCTTGCGTCTTGGCTTCAATCACTTTCCCAGCACTGGAAAGTTGCCTCCCTGTGTCTTTTCTATAAATACTTTCATGGTAATTGTTCAGATGAACCCTTCACTATAGTACCTAGACTTTATGAATTTAAATGCAGTACTAAAGTGACAGAGATATACAGTTGAGTTGGCTAGATGTAGCCATTAGTTTTATGCTAACAGTTTCTTTTCTCACACGTCTTACTTGTGGGAGTCCCTTTTGGTTCCACACTTTCCAGCCAACTTTAATCTTCAGAAATTTTAAATACAATGTCAAACACTATCTACTGTCCACCTGATTACCCTTCTATACTCGCTCCTTAGTGGTCTTTCTGTTTTCTAATTCTTCCACACCCAGTAACTCCTTGTCTCTCAGTGGCATTAATGGTTTGCTTGGGGTGAACTTAATTAAAAAAAAATCAGCCACAGCAATGTGAGGAGGACAAAATGAAGACAAGGTGCACATTTCAAAAGGGGGATGCTATGTAATTAATGTAATTTGATAACTGGTAAATTAAACATTATTTGGCAATTTTTTTTTTTTAAACACAGATATGTCTATTTTTATTGAGAAACGTAATCTTGTGGAACTACATTGGAAAGAGAAAACTCCAATTTGTGAGAAAATCCATCCTTTCAAACAGGTGACAGGCTAAACAAACATCCTAGAAATCCAGGAGTCAAAGTATTTCCTAGATATAATGAAACAGAATAACAACTAAGTCAGTGATGCCATATTGTTACAGGAAGAAATAATATGGTCAGATTTAATGAGTGAAAAAGAAACATTCATCAGTTTATAATCTGAGCCTAAGGTTTTCCAGAGTAAAGTTAATTCCAGATGCCCTAGGCAGAAATGAACAGCACTTCTTTTCTAATCAGTTTCACCCCGTGCAAGGCAGTAAAGCCACTCAGACACAAGGGGTTACAGGTTGTGGAAGAATTAGGAACAGAAACATTAATAATAAGCGGGAAGAAAAAAAGAGTAATTAGGAGGACAGTAGATAGCTATTGATATTGCATTCAAATTTGTGCAGATTAAAGTATATATAAACATATATATATGACGAATCAAGCCAAGCTTCTCGACTTGATGGTCGAACTTTCTGCCTCTGAGCAGAAAGGAACTCGGACGAGGCTGCGCCGAAGGGCAGAGTCTCGTTCGGGGAAAATGACCAACCCGATCTCGTTTATACGGGTCATACGGGCATTTTTTGGCTGAGCCTACGGGCTCGGGAAACCCACGATAAACTCGGCCTTGTGCCACATGCAACCCTCGTGGGGGGGTGGCTAGATACCACCTCAGGTCAGGGTGGACTGGGAACAACTGCAATTAAGAAGTGGTTCCATGCTCCTCAAAACCTCCCGATCAGAGGCCTTGCTGCCAGATGTAGTTTATCGCCATGCTATGGACAAAGCAGACAATCTTTAAGACTTTCACACTAGACATAGTGACATCCTAGTCTAAATAATGCATGCATATATCAGCAAACAGAAATAATTCATGCATATATTAGCAAACAGGAGTAATTTATGTATATATGAGCAAAAAGAAATAATTCATGCATATATGAGCAAAAAGAAATAATTCATGGATATATGAGCAAAAAGAAATAATTCATGGATATATCAGCAAACAGAAATAATTCATGGATATGTCAGCAAACAGAAATAATTCATGCATATATCAGCAAACAGAAGTAATTTATGCATATATCAGCAAACAGAAGTAATTTATGGATATATCAGCAAACAGAAATAATTCATGGATATATCAGCAAACAGAAATAATTCATGGATATATCAGCAAACAGAAATAATTCATGGATATGTCAGCAAACTATTCACAGAAAGAAGAGTTTTATGCTTTACTTACAAAACGCCTTTTGCTTTTCGGAGTGGATGGTTTCATATTTGCTGATTTCTCATCCAATCCAGGAATGTTACTGACAGTAACTTTATCATTTACAGGAGGCACCAGTTTTGAAACATTTAGATACAGTCTCCAGCGTCGACGAACTAAAGATGATTTTTCATCATCATTCAACTCACTCTTGCCATTCTTCTCAGCAGAGTTATTGTTTTTTGTTTCCTCAACTTCTTGAATAATGGGGACATGATTTTCTAAACGACTGTACCGCTCCAGGATGTTTTCATACATGTTACTATTGGACGACTCAAGCACTGACATATTCCGTGAGTAGCATTTCAGAGGTCCCTTGTCTAGGACATCAGCCCCAGTAGAAAAGCTTCGGCACAGGGACATCTTCTTGTGTTGGCTGTACAATGCCCTCCGGTCAAGGGCTTTGTTTCGCCAGATCTGTTCACATTTCACAGACATTGCTAGAGAGGCCAGTCCTGGTTTTGTGAGACTCAGGTGAGGAGAGGCATTAGCAGAATTATTTGAATCTGAAAAATAAGAAAAACAATGAGAAATATTGGCAAACATGGATAAACCTGCCCATTGCCTTATACCACTCACATGATTTTTATTGAATATCTCTGCAATGTCTTGTGCTGTTTGAATTGGATTATTTTAATCAGCATTTGGATTTGGGCATCATCAACAGTTGCAGATCTGCCAGTATATTTTTGGTCTTCCAGATCAAAAATTTCAACTTCTAAACCTATCAAAACATTTACAAAATAGTTCTTTCAGCCATGGTACCTTCTCTATAAATGGCATCTATTAGGTTGTTACATATATTCATTCATTTTTTTTTCTGATGTTCTGAAAATGATCTTGAAGAATAATCTTTCATAGCATTTTTTGTTTCTTAGTAAATTTGGTCATCCTGTCAAAGTGTTATTGAAATTTTATTTCAGATTAGATGCCTCCTTTTAGATGGAATGCCAAGTAGACAAGAATGACCATGTTCTATATCTTCTTCTCTTTGTTTTTAATCAAGGCCACAAGATGGCTAAACATTTTATCTGAAAACCTGGAAAAAAGAAACTCAATTACTTTAGTGTTTTTTAGATATAAAACATTTTGTGAGGTGGACAATTATGCTGTTACACGATTTGGACAATTTTGCAATTCCAACTGGTTTCTTAGGCTGGTACATATATTCTTTCTTTGTTGCTGTTGTTCTGCGAATGATGTCGAAGAATAATCTTTCGACCCTTTTTTTGGCTTCTCATTAACTGTGACCTTTGCTCTATCTGCCAGCCAATGAAACATAGATATAGAATCTTGAAAGTGACTGTGAAACTGTTGCCTAACGTTATTGAAATTTTATTTTAGATTAGACAAACACTTTGAGATGGAGTGCCAAATAGACAAGACAGACCATGTTTGATATCTTCTTCTCTTTGTTTTTAATCAAGGCCAAAAGATGGCTAAACGTTTTATCTGAAAACCTGGAAAAAAGAAGCTCAATTAGCTTAATGTTTTTTTTAGATATAAAAAATTTTGTGGGGTGGACAATTATGCTGTTACATGATTTGGGCGATTTTGCTGTTACACCTGGTATATATAAAACTAACAGCTGCTCCTGAAAATAATCACTAATCAGTAGTTAAGTGGTACAAGGAATGGCTTATAAATTTTAAAATCTCCAAAACAAACCTGCTTTCTTTTAATCCCCATAGAGACTCTTTCTGCCTTCCATCAGTATGTCTGATGCTAACCTCCATTAGAGCAACACTTTGCACCTTCTTGGTCTTACATTTTGCATTGACATGAAGTGAAGTGATTATATTGAATCATGTGTTTCGGTCTGATGCTAAGAAAGTTGGTTCACTCTGCCGTACCAGAGAGTTTTTCTTATCAGAGTCCATCTTGCACACTTATAAATCTACCATTTATCCATGCATTGAATACTGCTGCCATATCTGGTCTGCTGCTCCTGCTATTTGGTTTTTACCTATGTTCGTTTGTATTTTTCTGATGTTCTGTGAATGATCTCAAAGAATAATCTTTCATAGGATTTTTTGCTTCTGAGTAACTCTGGTCATCCTGTGAAACTGTTGTCTAACTTTATTGAAATTTTATTTCAGATTAGACACCCCTTCGAGATGGAATGCCAAGCAGACAAGAATTAATATGTTTGACATCTTTGCTTTTAACCAAGGTCACATAGCTGCCCAAACTGCTCAAAACATTTGTAGTGTTTACAGAAATGAAATACTTTAAAATAACCATTGTAATTGCTGCTTAGTCCTTTCTTCTTGTTTTCCTTTAATACTTTGTCTTGAAGATCCTGTAGTTTGTTTATGTGCCTGCCATTATCTTATTTTAGTTTACTTTTTCAGAGGAAATTTCCTTTTATTTGCACATGGAAAAATATCCCTAAAATATTACCTTTTCCGACTGACTGTTGGAATTAGGGGTATGTGTGAAGAAATTTCAAAACATGTCTGTCCAAATGAGCCAAATTGATATGAACCCCTCCCTCCACATAACAGAAAATGATTAGGTACTTGACCATTATTGGTTTTATTAGAATCTTTTCCATCCATATTTTTTTTTAAGTATTTCACCCCAAGCAAGGTGGGATTCCACTAGCACACAAGGGATTACAGAGAGTGGGGGCAAGAGTAAAGAGGCACGATAGAGGAAAGGATGAAGAGAAGGACGGGGAATTATATCAAGGCACATGGAGATGTCGATTAACATTGCATTAGAATAATTGAAGATTATAGCTATCAGAGTAGCAAGTAAGAGAAAGGGAGTTCCACTGTCGGGAAGTGCGAGACATGAAGCTATTAGAGTAGAAGAGACGGCTACATTTAACTGTTTCAACAGTGAAAGGGTGGGACTGAGATGCCAGCCTAGTTGCACGTTTAAATTCATGCAGTCTGGGAACTATCGAAAGTAGCTCATTGGAGCAGTTACCATGAAAGTATTTGTAGAAAAGACAGAGGGAGGTGACGACATGTCTCTGAGAGAGCGACTATAAACAAGATGCCAGATCAGGGCCAATCACATTGCATATCCATCTCTAGATTTTGTTGAGGACTTTAAGATGAACAGCAAGGGAACCAAACCATAAATAGCAGCAGTATTCCATGCAAGGGCAAATGGTTGATTTAATGATATATTTTCTCTTAGACTTATGTTTTGAAATTGAACTGTTTTATTAGCTACAAATATTCATTCATTTCTTTTTTTTTTTTTTTTTTTGATGTTTTACAAATGATCTCAAAGAATAAACTTTCATAGCATTTTTTTTGCTTTTTAGTAATGTTGGTCAACCAGTGAAACTCTTGTCTAATGTTACAGAATTTTTATTTTAGATTAGACACACCTTTGAGGTGAAATTTCAAGTAGACAGTAATGAGCATGTTTGACATCTCTTTGTTTTTAATCAAGGGCACAAAGCTGTTTGAGACATTTGTGCTGCATACAGAGATGGCTTCATTACCGACAGAATGGCACAGAAATGGGTTTTCCATTTCAAGGAGAAGCTTGAACTTAGAGACTCTTTGTGTTCAATTTGAGAACCAATTGCAGCACTGATTAATGAAAAACCATGCCAAACCACTAGGGAATTGGTTCAGAAGATGGCATGCTCTCATTTTACTGTTGCTCGTCATCTTCACATTGTGGGTAAGGTCCAGAAACAAACTCCATCACTCCTCCATTAATGCCAGTTTACTAATGTTCAATTGGTTCACGGTACATAAAAAAAAAAATCTATATCTAACAACTTAATATATCTCTCTTGATTCTTGACAAAATACAAAGAAGATTTTGTAATGTCATTCATCTTGACTTGACATCTCAACATCAGTTCCTTTCCCATTGTTATGACGTTTCTTCCCTCTCTCTTTTCTACAAATATTTTCATGGCAATTGTTCTGATGAACTTTCCTCTTTGGTGCCTCAAATGTAAACATGATACTAGATTGGCAACTAGGTCTCACCATTTTAATGTTGAAATAGATATAATCATATATTTTATTCTAATAGTTTCTCTTCTCACACTTCTCATCTGTGGAAATTTCTTCCAGTTTCTTGCTTCCCTGCCAACTACAAGCTTCAAGAATTTAAAATCAATGTCAGTCATCACCTTCTATCTTCCAGAATCTTGTTCTTTTATTGTCCTTTCTCCTCACTAAAGTCTTCTCATTATCTTTCTCTCCTAGTAACCTCTTGCATTTTATTGATATTATCACCTTGCTTTGGTTGAATTGTCTTGCTTCTTAGTAACTCTGGTCATCCTGTGAAACTGTTGTCTAATGTTATTGAAATTTTATTTCAGATTATAAAGTAATGAGTATGTGACACTGAGCAGTCGGACTGTGGTCAGCTCCCAGTCGCTCCCACTGTGATATTTCTACCAGCGTTTTGGGGCTGACTCTTAGTCGCTGCCACCAGCCTGTGTCCCGGTCGATCGTTGGTCATTGCTAGCTGGCAGAATCCTTTGGTCAGGGTACCAATGCTAACAGCTTCACACCAGCTGCAGCCGATTCGACACTGACTCCATCGTTCTCAGCTCACTTCCAATATCTGGCTACCAAAGTAACTACTTCGATCTCAAGTCTAACCTACCCATGTTGTGATTTTGATCTTAGATAGATGAGATCAATCAGACATCAGGCTGCAGTGTAAGATGAGTCTAAACTGGAGGTGATATTGCACAAGCGTAAAGAAAAGAAGCAAACAAAAACCCAAGAGGTTTGAGTATGTTGAAAGAAAACAAATCAACTTTTATCCGTCTGTTATATACAGGAGTGTGTGTTTTTCTCCCAACCCATTTTCTATGGAGAGTGACACTTTTATGCTTCTCAGGCAAGTTCTGGTCTTCTAAATCAACTGGTTTACTTTTAAGTGCTGGCTTGGCTTCATTCGTCAGTATAACTTGCCATTGGTAGGATCGACAAAGTCAAAGATAGGAAGTCATGGAATATCTCAGTCAGCTTCTGCGAGGCAACACTCTGGTTCCTGCTACTCAAAATGCAACTCCAAGAACTAGCAAACTGCCAGAGGGCATTCATTTATATGGATACCGACCAAAAACTGGTGTGGGGGTTAGTCGCAGCCTGGGGTTTTTGGTAAATCTCGATTTCTGACAAGAAACCTCTTTGTTGTCTGGCCAGGAAAATTGATTACTTCCCATTTTGGAAAATTAATCACTTTCCATTTTTGGGGGGATTCCTTCATCCATGAGGTGAGGTTTCAGGATAGCTATCCTCCTAAACTACCTCTTATCACATTGATACCTCATACCAAATCCTTTCAGAGGGCATTAATAATTTCCATGTCTTTCTCATCAAATTACCTCTGCCTATCACCATTGTTACCACTTGACCAATGGCATTCTGGCCATGCAAGCATGGTTAAGCTGGCCTCATTAAAATTATAACCTAGAATTTTTTGTTTACAAAATTGTCGTTCTCACCGGCCAAAATTCTTATGAATAACACATGGCCACTTAAAATCTCTAAGATCTTCGATGCTTTTGGTCACTTTGCATTATCTTAACTAGTACTTTTACAAACATCATCAATCCATTGTCAAAGTCTGCTATCTAGTCCCTTCATGAAGTTAGCATCTATGGTAACACTTGGCTTCTTGAGAAAAAAAAAATTGATAATAAATCCCTTTATCTTCAAATTGGCAATTCTTCCAAGATATTTTCTCATGTGAAAATTCTATAATCAACACATCGCCACTTAAAACCATCTCCTTGACGTTTGGTTATTCTGTGTTTTTCTTGACCAGTACTTTTACACAGTTATTAATCAAAGGTCAAAGCCAGCTATATGGTCTCCTTCGTGGAGTTAGCGTCTACGTGAACCCTTGGTTTCTTTAAGAAAAATAAATAATTAATTATTTAATTAATTACTATAGCTAAATAGTATGACAAACATGTTTGACATCTTCTTCTCTTTGCTTTTAATCAAGGGTGCAAAGCTGCCAAATTTGCTTGCAACATTTGTGTTGTGTACAGAGATGGCTTCATTACTGACAGAATGGCACAGAAATGGTTTTCCTGTTTCAAGGAAGGGAAGTTCAAATGTGCAGTCTTTTCACATTCTGGCTGACCTGTTCAATTCGACGAGAACCAATTGCATGTGCTGATTAAAAAATCACATCAGACCCCCTAGGGAATTGGTTCAAAAGATAGCAAGCTCTTATGTAACTATCACTCATCATCTTCACGCAGTGGGTAAGGTCCAGAGACAGGGTGCATGGGGGCTACACATATTCAGCAAGAGAAACAAACTCCAGCACAACTTCATTTCCACCAGTTTACACCCTTGACACCAGGTTAGTCATGGAAAGAATTCAGTTGGGAAGTTCTGTCATACACACCCTTGATTTACCTCCCTCATACTACCACCTTTTTGGTCACTTTCTAACAATTGGAGGGGTGTTTCATTCAACAACAACGTGGAGCTTAAAATGTGACTTGATGAATTTTTCAAGCCAAAACCTAGCGAGTTCTATCATTGAGACATTAAACAATGAGTAAATCATTGGCGGGAGAGTGTAAACAATAAAGGGCAATACATTGCTGAATGATTCACCAGAACTATTAATAAATAGTAAGTATTAAAATAGATTATAAAAAAATGAAAAAATTTATGTAACAACAAAAAGGATTTTTTAATGTAGAAACATTTCAAACTCACAACTGAAACATGAATCCTATCAAAAGACACATTGAGATCTCACCTTTCAGAATATGTATATATGTCATAAATTTCAGTGTCACGTGAAATGAAATCATGTGTTTAAATGCCACCTATTAAAAAATGCTACAAACTTTTATACCTACTCAATAATTGAATAAGGCCAGAGGGTACAATAGCTGAAATAAAAAAGTGGCCACCAGTTTGAATATAATAATAATCATTTAGTGTTGAAAAATGATAATCTTATGATGATTCTGTAATTGCACAAAGAAAATTTCATAAAACTATATACCGTATATTTCCATGTATAAATCAATCTATAGATAAGACAACTTATTTAAATCCAATCGAGAATCTATGGTCACTCTGCAAGGAATGACATTGTGGAATGGATATACAAAGTACTAACATGATTCATTGGAAAAATATGAAAAGATGTAAATAATAATGGAATTATTCATTTTGTTTCAATTAATTTGCACAAGGGTGTAGTTTACTGACATGTTCATATTTTGTTCATTTCAAATGAAATCATGGTTCTTTTCCAACGTAACTTTTTTTAACCATATTTTTCATCAGTATCACCCCATGCAGGGCAATAAAGCCACTTTGCAGGGTAATGAAGAATTAAGAACAGAAACATTAATAATGAGCAGGAGGAGAAAAGAGTAATCAGAAGGACAGCAGATAACAATTGACATTGCATTTAAATTTTTAATGATTAAAGTTGGCTGGAAAGCATGAAACTGAAAGTGAGTTCCACAATCGAGAAGTGTGAAAAAAGAAACTGTTAGCATAGAACTTATGGTTACATCTAGCTAGTTCAACTGTAAACTAATGAGATCTTGATGCCAGTCTAGTACTGCACTTAAATTTAAAAACTCTAGATACCATAGTGAAGAGGTCATCCAAACAATTGCCATGAAAGTATTTATAGAAAAGACATAGAGAGGCAACATTATTGTGGTGGGAAAGTGACTGTGAGCTGATCTGCCAGATCAGGGCCAATAATATTGCTGATTATTCTTTAGATTTTATCAAGGAGCTCTAGGTAAGTAGCAGGGGCACCAGACCAAATATGGTAGCAACATTCTAAGCGTAGACGAATAGCAGACTTATAGATATGCAAGGTAGATTTTGGAAAGAAAAATTGTCTTACACAACACAGTGAACAAATTTTTGTAGCAACTGACCTAGCAATAGATTCAATATAGTCTTTCCACTTCATGTCAGCTGAGAATGTTAGTCCAAGAAGGCGCAACAAGTCATTTTCCTGGAGGTTAGCACCAGCCATGATTAATAAAGAGAAACTTCTACTTTCAAAAATTATGCTCTTAATAGATTTTTTTTTCCAGTGTAGTTCTGCCAAGTTTAGATGCGTATAATGTAGTTAGTTATTGCAAATGAACTAGTGGACAAAACTGTAGTTTCCAAACAAAAACAGGAAAATAGAGAAATAATTACCTTCACTTCTGGGAACGTCTATTTTTAACTTATCCAACATGATGGAACTTGCATTTGTTGCTTCTGAAGATAGCGAAGTAATTTCGGTCTTTTCACTGTGTTCTGGGTTTCCACTGTTAATTGTGTCCTTGCTGCCCCCCAAATGCATCACATCTTTGCTTATATCTAACGTACTTTCAATCACATTTACATTTGTTACAGTTGACTCCACTAATAATTGCGGTGACTTTTCAATGATCCTACTCTGAAAAAAAAAACAAAAAAAAACACAGTAAATAAAATAATAATTTTAAAATGGTAGAAAATAAGGTAGTGATCAAATTTTAATCACTGAAAATTGCTCAAAAAATAAACTTTATTTCAATAAAAAAAATAGAATATTCATTTTGAAAAAGTAGAAATAAAGAAATAATTTAATCAGTGAAAATTAATAAAAACAAATGAAAAAACAAGTAAGTGAAAAAAAAATCATAGCTTTGAATTAAATAAAATGGGATTAAATAAAAAAAATTATAGTATAGATTACCGTATTTTCCAGCTTACAAGATGCACTTTTTTTCCTAAAAAATACACTGTAAAATACATGTGCATCTTCCAAGACGAATGTAAGCCAACGCCCAGGCTCAAGTAAGATTGGATGTTCACCTAATTGGCTTGACTGATAGGGACGTGGATTTTTATGTTGAGTCATTACACTATAATGTTAGCTATCTAATTCCGCCTTGTATATGATGTAATCTCAGTACTTAGCTGTTACAAGTATTTCCAAGACTATAAACCTTCCTGGAGCTGAGCCACAATCTTAAACATACTCTGTTTACTAGCAGCAGCAGGAGCCTTTCTGCTCTTGACTAGTATGTCATTGCCATACAAACAAAATTGGATGAGAGATTAATGTAAACAATACATGTGAGGGACACATGGTCAATGTTTTGTTGTATGAGAATGACTTCTTTTTTCTTAGAAATCTCTTTCCAATATTAGGGTGCATCTTCCAAGCTGCAGTGTTTTGGAAGCCGGAAAATACAGTAATTAAAAATAATAAATAAAAGAAAAAATATTAAAACAAAAAGATGCAGGTAAAATGATCAGCTCTTTGTACCACTGCAGTAAGTACCTGACTCCTCATACTATGCTCTACCTTGATAAAAGTCAGATCAGACCCAAAATGGAGAACTGTTGCCATATTTGAGCAGGAACTGCCCAGTTCTCACCTTCCAGTCTTGATAAAATTCAAAAGAATCTCTGAGTCCTTGTTGGAGAATTACTTTCCACCCTCCAACCTTTCTCTCACAGGTGGGATGTGGTGAGTCACTCCCTGCTCTATTACTACTTCCATGGAAAGTGCCTGGTCTAACCTTCACGGTCAGGACCCATCATGCCGCTTACATAATAGCAAACCACCCACATTCCCTCCATATTCCAGCAGCAAAAATGGTCAGTGATTGGATGAAGTGCTTCATGGGAATGGTATTCTCACAGTGATGGATTGCCTTTGTCTGTATTTTGGATATAAGTTCAAAAATGGCACAAATTCAACAAAGGGTTGCAAAAATTTTGAAGCATCAATATGGTTGAGATACTAAGATAACCCATGGAGGGACACTGAGCCAATGTACAACATGCATTCATGTGATGTCATTCCTCCTGTTGCCACTTAGAATCCAAGCTGCCACCATTTTCTTTTAATAAAATAAATAAGAAAAAGAAATGGTCCTTTTCATTTTATGTATTAGCATAGGGACCCAGAACACAGACCACAAAAGATTCAAGCAGCCTAATCTTCACTTTCCAGTCTCTATAGAGTCCAAAAGCATCTCGGCGTCCTTGTGGGTGATAAATTATTTTCCACCTTACAATCCATTTTCTCATAGGTGAAATATCACAAGCCTTTCACTGTTCTATTCTTATTTCCATAGAAAGTATTCAGACGAACGACATTCCTTAGATCCACCACTTCTAACCTTCACAGCTAAGACCCACTATGCCACGCCCATTGTAGTGTACCACCCTCATTCCTTTCGTATTCTATTGGTGAGATTAAGTTCCACTCAAGCAGCTTCTTCCCACGAACAACTGTTTTGTGGAACTGACTCCCAAGAGGATGCTACCCTGATCTATACAATCTTAGTCTGTTCAAGTGTAGAGTGAACCATTATTTTCCCCATATATCCACATGAACTGTATTGCTTACTCTGTAACCCACTACCTTGAGTGTCTCCTAGGCCTTGTACAGAGTAAACATCACTGTAAAGATTTTTTTTGAGGAGGGTAATTTTTTCTTTTAAATAGGAGGGTTTTATAAGATATCAAATTATTTAAAATATGCCGGTTCAAACTCACCTCACTGTCTGCAGTTCGAGATACATTATTTGCTGTTGAGCCAAGGTCATCAAGTCTATAAAATAAAGCAACACAAAAGAAAATCATTTCTGTCTGAATTTCTGGGATGAGGAGTTATTATTTACATTCAGACCAATATCCCCATCTTTGCTTTTATTATCACCACATTTCAACCATTGTACCTTCCAGCCTTCTTCAGGTTTCTGTCAATCCAGGTAACCCTCAGGGAATTTTAAAACTGAACCCTTTATTCAATAAATAGAGATAGATTGTACTCATATGTCTAGAGAGATCTTTTATTTGTTTTCATATTGCTCAGTTATTGTCAACCCTGTTTCCACTGAGTCTTATAAAAATTTTAATTCCCGACAAAAACATCAATTTTTGTGCCAAACATAAAAAATTTAGTAGGGATAGAACGTGCCTCTCTTAGCTTTAAAAACGTAAAACAAACAAGACTTGACCACAACATGAAATTTAGAAGGAAAGACATTTATTACAACAGAAAAAAAAAAACAAATACAAAATTTACATACAGAAGCTTGCACAAAAATTTCCTTTTGTATGTCTTATATAAAAACTAAGGCAGGATAACACTTCCAATATGCAACAAAAAAGATTACCCCTTTTGAAAATGAAATGAAAAGGTTTTTGTCACAGGTACTGAACTCACAAATGCACCAAATTTCTACATCTGTATATATTTTTATTTTTATTTTTTAAGCCTTTCACCCCAAGCAAGGCGGGAAGCCACTAGGACGCAAGGGTTTACAGAAGATTTGGAGCAAGATCAGACAGGAGTGATAGAGGAAAGGATGAGGAGAAGGATAGTGGATAGATCAAGGCAACTGGAGATATATATATTCAAATAGCATCATGAGATTGCTTAATAATCCAGATATCAAAGAACTATCCTAATTTTTGCCTCAATTATTTTTTTGAGAATAACTGATTTTAAATCAGTTTATATTTCACTGTACATGTAGTATAACGAATAACAACACAGAAAGTGAAATTCATGAGCCAAATTCAAATTTCAGGTTAGTACCCAGGAAACTATGAATATATCTATTCTCCCACCAGGTATGGGTTAAATAGTAAAATAGACTTTCACATATGCTCCATCCATTGTATTCTCGTCATGCTTCTTTGGAATCACATCTCTTCTACCTCAAGTTTCCTCTTCATCTGTGCAGAAATTGTCCAGCATTCATAGCTATATAGGTGGATTGATACACATTTTTAAGTTTTCCTATTTCTTAATGCTTTAATTAGCTTTTGGAAGGCATCATTCACTATTCTAATATGCCTTCTAATTTTGGTGTTTTATATATATATATATATATATATATATATATTAAACTATGATGCTATTTAATATATATATATATATATATATATATATATATATATATATATATATATATTAAATAGCATCATAGTTTAATACTCAGATAACAAAGATTTACAGATTCTAGCCTTGGATGGCAACCAGTATAAGAGATGCAAAACTCAGAATTATAAACCATAGAGAAAGCTATGGGAAACTACTCCACTACATTTCCAAATAATTCAAGCTACTTTTTTTGTAATCCTCCCCTGCAAAGCAACAGTGTCACTATGATCAAGAGTGAAAGAAAATGAGAACAGTTTTGAGGAGAAGATACAGAAAGAACAGGATTCAAGAAAACAGAAGATGGTGACTGATGTTGCAGGTAAGTTTTTGAAAGTCATATGGAGCAAGGAAGCCAGAAGCTGGTAGATGAGAAATGTAAGAAAAAAACTATTAGACTAGAATTTAGGATTGCTTCTATTCCAATGCTAAAACAAAGAGAACTAGTTGCCAATCTAATACACTTAAATTCATGAGGTTGAGGTACCAAGGAATAAAATTCATTAGAACAATTGCTATGAGAATATTTATTGAAAAGGCAGAGGGAAGTCATGTTACAATGGTCGGAAACTGATTGAAGCCAACATAATATGGAATCTGTGTAGAGCCATGATCATTTACATTCAACTGTCTGAATTTCTATATTGAGGAGATCATTATTTATATTATTTTCACCTGGATTATTGTCCTTATCCTTGTTATTATCACAATGTTTCAGCCATATTATAAAAATTTTTAACTCCCTGACAAACACAAAAACTTAGTAGGGATAGAATCTGATAAGAGAATATATGCCTTTACTATCCTTAAAGTTGAATAATGTGCAAAACAAAGAAGACTCAACCCCAACACAATATTTAAAAGAAAAGACATTTACTACGCAACGCCAAATAAAACAAATACAAAATTTATATACAAAAGCTTGCACAAAAATTTCCTTTTGTATGTCTTATATAAAAACTAAGGTAGGATAACACTTCCAATATGCAACAAAAAAGATTACCCATTTTGAAAATGAAAAACAAATGGTTTTTGTCACAGGACTTTATATAGTCCTTTACTGAAAAGTTCAAATTGAATGTTTCCTTTTGTTCAAATAATTCTCTGGAAACAGCTGAAAGGATTTTTCTCTCTCTGCTTTCAGGTTGAGATTTAGCTTCCAGCTCATCTCCACCCCTCCCCCAGTGATGATTTATGACCCTTTGACTGGGCAAATCCTCTGGCCTTGAAGTGTGAGCAATTGGAAGCTTTCTCCTTGACGATTAAATGCTTTCTGATCTTATCAACAGGTCAATCTCTATTTATAAGAAAACACGAGGCTCACAGAGACCTCAATTTCAGAATTTACATGGGGATTAGACTACATCTCTGATTGGTCAATAAATACAATAAAATATATTCTTTCAATAAATTCAAAAAATGAATTCACAACAAGTCACAAAGAAAATTTTTGGCAGTCTAATTCTAAAAATACACTGTGTGCCAAATTATTATTGAGATAACTTTTTTCTAATATTTCAAAAACTGTCCAATCGATTCACACAAAATTTTTACACAATGTTGGCAACACTGATCTGCATAATCACTGAAATTTTCATACTGATCTGCGCAATGTAAGCAAACTGGTGCCATATTTGTTATCAGCACGGTGATTTGAGCGTGCCAAATTATTAGAAAGGTTTAGTAAAATTCCCAGAATTGAGCAAACAAAACGTTTATTAATGTTGAACGTGTATGTTTATGATCAAAAGAAGCTAATAAATAAGATAATCAAACAAATAATAACAGATACAAACAAAGGCACAGTTTTAAACAAATTAATAGGGAATGTGCTTTCCCTGTTTTGAAATTACTTGAAAAAGTCGACGATCCATAGAATTTGTTAATTGTAGGATGTCATCTGCTGTAATGCCGTGAGATATGTCAAGAATTGCTTCTCACAACTCAGCGTTGCTCCTGAATTGTTGTCCGTTGGCATACAGTCTTCACTTCATGATGCTCCAATGGTTTTCGATTGAATTCAAATCCGGAGAATTTGCTGGCCACTTCATTTTTCGAGGTCCATCGAAGCCTAACTGTTTCAAATATTCAGTAGTCTTGTGAGCAGCATGGGAGGAAGCGTTATCTTGCATAAATACAATGGCCCTTCTGAAGGCAACTCTTTGACTTTTCATCCACGGTTCAAGATGCTCCTTCATAAATGCTATGTATGCATCAGCAGTCATTTTGACGCCATCTGGTACTCTCCATGGGCCCACTAATATTTTTCCAATAATACCACCCCAGATCATTATGTCGCCACTGCCTTGTTGGTGTCTCAAACGCTGATGCCGATTCTGTCCGTTCATTACCCAGCCTTTGCACCATCTATCTGGCCCATCAAGTGTTGCTCGAGTTTTGTCTGTGAACAAAACTTTAGAGACGTCAATCTTCATATTGTCCTCGCCCTATTTCAATCGATTTTGAATGTGATTTCTCGTTATCGGAGGCTTCGATACAGGTTTAACTGTTGTTGCTATTTCCCTCAGATACCGACACCGAGTACTTTTAGACACAGTAGGATCCCCAATACAACTGAAAAGCTCTTGACTGGTAAGTTCAGGGTTCTTCAAGGCCTCTCGTTTAAGTCGTGACATGAGACGACGTGAAATAACCCTTGGCTAACCTTTATATGCCTTTTTGCGTACTTGTGTAGGGTCGGTGGTGAATTTTTCACTGTTTGATGACACTTCCCTATCATTTTAAAAATTTCTAGGGTAGATTTACTTTTTGAGAGTTCTGAGGTAATAGTTTTCTTTTCAGCATCACTTAAACTGCTTTTATGGCCCATCTTTTCACTATACTTTTCTAATAATTTGGCACGCTCAAATCACTGTGCTGATAACAAATATGGTGCCAGTTTGTTTACATTGCACAGATCAGTACAAAAATTTCAGTGATTACGCAGATCAGTGTTGCCAACATTGTGTGAAAATTTTGTGTAAATTGATTGGACGGTTTTTGAAATATTAGAAAAAAGTTATCTCAATAATAATTTGGCACGCAGTATAGATTTTCTCTCAAATGTAACCATTTCTTTTTTACAGGCTGTCTAGCATTCTTAAAAATACGCTTATCTCAAAAGAACATCTACAAAACATAACAACCTAGATGATTAAACATTTATTTATGACTAACTTAATTTTAATGTAATAAAAATAAATTTTCTTTTACACTATTTACATTGTTTGGACTGTTGTCCTCATCTTTGTTGCCATATTCACAATATTTCAGCT
This sequence comes from Acanthosepion pharaonis, assembly GCA_903632075.3. Lineage (NCBI taxonomy): Eukaryota > Metazoa > Mollusca > Cephalopoda > Sepiida > Sepiidae > Acanthosepion > Acanthosepion pharaonis. The sequence continues at coordinate 1,503,539 of CAHIKZ030005534.1, forward strand.
GTTTTATGCTTCAGCCTTCTTCAGGTGATTGGAATTTCTAAATCTAAACTAAATCTTTTATTTAATCCACCATATCTACTGGACTATATAGGACACATGACCCAGAGGATAAAAGTGTTGGTTGGATCCAGTGACTTGACCCAAAAAGTTGTGAGTTCAGTACCTGGCTACTGCAGTGGTGAACAAAAAAACTTGGAGAGATGAGTTAAAAGGAGATAACTGAGACATCCTGAAGAGGCATGGCATGTGGAAATAAAACAATATACCCTGGTGGAGGAAATAAAGGGTTCAGTTTGAAATTCCAATCACCTGAATAAGGCTGGAGTATACGACAGCTGAAACGTTGTGAATATAGCAACAAAGATGAGGACAACAGTTCAAACAATGTAAATTACAATACCTTATCTCAGAAATATACACAGATAATAAAATTTTTGTATACTACCTGGCCCAGGGATTGAACTCACAAATGATATATCACCAAACTCATGAGCCAACATTTTAATCTACTTAATTACATTCCGTTAAGTGTTGGTTCATAAATTTAGTAGCATATTAATTGTGAGTTCAATCCCTGGGTTGGGTAGTTCTGATAGAATCAGTGGAAAAAAGGCAACCAATAACTGATCAGTAAACTTGAAAGCTAACAGGAAAAAGCATTACTCACTGGCACCCACAGCAAAAATGCCTGAGGTTATCATAACAACGTAATATCCCATGAGTAGTGAAACTAGGTTGCTTTTTATGTTTAACATGAAATAAATAGACATGAAAAGCAACCTGGTTAGTCTACCCATTGGATATTCTATTGTTATGGTAACACAACTGCATTTTGGCTTTGGGTGACAGTGAGTAATGTTTTGTGTTACATAACACTGGAATATCGCTTGATTAAATAATGAGATCAGGCTGCAAGTCAGAGTGTTTTATTCACATTATTATAATTATCCTTGTAAATTATATTATTAAAATTTCCAACCACTTCTTGGTTATCTGATGTTACAAATATCAGGTAAACACACAATGAAATAAATACATTTGATTTCTCTTTACCTGTGATCTTGGCCATCCCAGCGACCATAACAAAGATCAAATCCACCAAGGAAGGCCACTTTCTGGTCTATCACAACAAGTTTTTCATGATGTGCCCACAAATACACACCACCTGGTATGTGATCTGGATGCCGTAGCACCTATAAGAAAAAATAAAAATGGATGACAAATTGATCAGTGATGTTTTTTGGTTTGATGATTCCATTTAAGGTGCCTGAACCAATCTTTTCTGAATTTATCAGTGGCAGCACCTATCCTGAATTTATCAAAGATTTAGATTGTGGAATTAGTAAATACTAAACACTTCAAATACTTAGGTGTATGGATCATTTATAACAAATTTAGTATAGAAGATAAGGAAATTGAACATAGAATAGGCTGCACTAGCGGTGGTTTGAACTGTAAAATAATGAGACCTTGCCTTGGTGTATGGATCAGTTATAACAAATTTAGTATAGAAGATAAGTAAATTGAATATAGGATAGGCTGCACAAGAGGTGGTTTGAACTGTAAAATGATGAGACCTTGCCTTGGTATATGCATCACTTATAACAAAATATAGAAGATAAGGAAATTGAACATAGAATAGCTTGCTCTGAAGGTTGTTTGAACTGTAAAATGATGAGATGTTGCTTTGATATATGGATCAGTTATATAAAAAATTTAGTATAGAAGATAAGGAAATAGAACATAGAAGAGGCAGTGTAAAGGTAGTTTTAGTTGCTACAAAATCATTAACCTGAAAACTCAAGTCACCTATCTATATATAAAATTCCATAACTTCCATTAGTCAGTCTGTGACACCCTCTAAAATAGCTATACATTGATCAATCAAAACCAAATTTTGGGAAGAAGTGCAAACAGCTAAGGGGGTACAAAGTACAGTTGGTTTTACTTGGGTGTGTAGCTTAGTACAATAAATTTTCATTAATCTTTTTGGAAAAATTGAAAGTTTTATTATTTAACATAGAAACTACTCGCACTGTTTTAAAAACAATTCAATGATTAAAATAACAAATACTTATTTAATAAAAATGTAATATTGTTTTTTTGCATATCTTTTCTGTAAGTTTTTATATGCAGGAATCCAGTTCCCAGTTTGCCCTGCATTTGTGAGAACTATAAAAAAATCACAATGCCAATTGCTTCAAAAAGTTGGAATTTGGCTCCAGGAAGAAATATTTTTATGCATGACCAGTTGTATGTTGCATGCTCAAGAATACAAAATCCTTAAATTTTCTTAAAAAAATATTGTTTACCATGAAGTCCTATAAAATTAAATTAAATTAAGAAATTATTAAACTGCAAAGTAGTGTTTTTGTCAAAGTATTTTTTCAAATAAATCAGTTTACTCAAATTTCATCGATTGGTTTGCAAAATTGAATGAAATATAGAGTTTGTAAATCTTGACAAAAAATGTTAGTGATAACAATACTAAATACTGTGAGGATTTCAATACACATCAGTATGTTGCAAAAAATTCTAGTGTTCTTAAATAGCCTCATCAGATCAAAACTTTTATATGGATGCCATGCATGGTGTCAAGCTTGTTTAGAAATAAATAAACTGTCAGCTGTATTCAACGGCTTTGTCAGATCAATGTTTAGAAATGGCTTTGAGTGATTAAAGCCTATAGATCTTAGAGAGGACCATTCTTCTTTGAACCTTGTAGACTGGTGCTATAGAATAACAAATGAAAAACTGTACTAAATAATAGAAACCACATCACTTGAAGACTTTCAACAGCAGCAACAAGTAAAATGGATAGCAAATGTACCTTGAAGAGAAAATAATGATATAATCAAGATGTTGTTGCTGTTCCACACTACTTCAAACAAAAGGTTAGGAAAGAACACCCCATCAATACTGCTAAGAGTCATAACAGTTACTGGAGCTGATAAACTTATATTCATAAAAAATTGTTTTAAAAGTAAGATTTTATAAACTTCATAACCTCATAAACTGCATTTCTTATCTCATCTTCTTACATTCTTACAACATTATTCAGTAACACTCTACACTGAGTGGCTCCTGGGTCTAGTATTGGGTGGTGGGGATCATAAGTGTCTAAAATAAAGAAAGGGAGAGATATATAAATGATATTTTGTTGATGGCAGACATAGAAAGAAAACGCTGGGACCTCCAAGACTAGGGAGTAAAAGAGAACAGAATAAATTGATTTGATTTTTTTTAATTGATTCATCTTAAAAAAGGCACTAAAGCCACTAAGACTGGGGGGGGAGGTTACAGAATGTTAGAAAATATGAGAAAAAATACTATTAAGGAGAAAGAACAATAAAAGAACAATAATTAAGAAGACAGAAGATTGACATTGCATTTAAATTTTTGAAGATCAAAGTTGCCTGGAAAGCAAGAAGAAAGTTCTACAAGAGAGAAGTGTGAGAGAAGGAACTGTTAGCATAGAACTTATGGTTACACCTAGCCATTTCAACTGTAAAATGATAAGACCTTGCCGACAATCTAGTACTGTGCTTTAAATTCATAAAGGCAAGGTAACATAGAGGAAAGTTCATCAGAACAATTACCATGAAAATATTTATAGAAAAGGAACAGGAAAGCCACATTATGGAGAAGGGAAAGTGACTGAAACCAAGATGCCAGGTCAGGATCAATTACATATCAGATTCTTCTTCCGATTTTATCAAGAACCTCTAAATATATACCAGGAGCACCAGACTAGATGTGACAGCAATATTGATGGCATGGACAAAGTTATAAATATATAAGACAGAATCTGGAGAGAAAAATTGTCTAGCACAATACAGTGAACCAGCTTTCCTAGTGGCAGACCAACAGTTGATTCAATATAATCTTTCCACTTCATATCAGCAGAAAATTTCAGCCCAAGAAGGCGTAACAAGACACTCTTCTGGAGGTTAGCATCAGCCATACCGATGGGAGGCAGAAAGGAGTCTCTCAGATGATTGATAGAGGGCAGTTTCATTTTGGAGGTGTTAAAATTAAGAAACCATTTCTTGCCCCAGTTAACAACACACTGTAAGTCATTTTTGAGATCAGCAACCAATTTGACCTTATTGAACTAATCAAACTTACAATTAAGACAGGAGTAAATAGTTGTGTCATCAGCATAGATACCAAGTTGAGAATTGATGCCATCAGGAAGGTCATTGATGAAAATTAGGAACAACACATGTCCAAGTATAGAACCCTGGAACCTTTATTTTCAATGCAGAAAGATCTAGAAGAGTAGCCATTCAGGACAACATTAATTTCACAATTTGAGAAGAAAGACTGAATCAGTTCAAAAACTTGTCCAGAAATAACATAACCTTTCAACTTGTGAAGAAGACCGGTATGCCAAACTCTGTCAAAATGTTTTCTTGATATAATTTTTTTTATGACTTATCAGCCTTCCAAGCCAGAAAATATTTTTTGAGTGTAAGAGTTTTTGGGAGATAATAATGATTGACTGATACAAGTCCTGTTAATTAACCCATAGCTGGAGGGGAGAAGAAGTGGATTCATACTTTTTCAGAGTGAATATAACAAACCCAAATGGAATTGAAACTGCTCTCTGATTTACAATTTTGAGCCGTTATCCACCCGCACATACAAGCTTACAGCATCTTATATTCCCAAGTGGTCACCCATCTCGATATTGATGAAGCTCAATGTTGCTTAACTTCAATGATCATACGTGAACCAATGTTTCAACATGATATGACAGCAAGTCAGATTTTGGCAAGTGTGCCAGCTAGTTTATGTGGGGTGCTAACTATTCCTGATATTATATCAGGAATAGTTAGGGTCTCATTGAAATACCTGGTTTATGTACTTTTTGTAATCTGTAAAATGGTGCCAGGGAAATTTGGTAACAGAAGATTCAATAATTTTGACAAGGTAAGAAAATCCAGTAACTATGAAATAAAAGTCGATTGAAAATTGACTTTAGGGTAATTCTAGAGTGGGGATTTGCGAGCTAAACCCCTCCCTTATATTTTTGAAATAGAAATGAAGGCGATATAGTTTTTGCTTCTTTAAAAAGAAATAACTATGTAAAACTTAATTTATTTACTACTTTTTTATTCAAATAATAATTTGAAAAGAAGATACAAGAACTTAACTTTAACTTAGATAAATGGATTTTATTTGCTTAAAAACAATACAGTATAGTAATTAATTAAACACTTATTTAAAAAATATTTATTTAAAAATATTGGAGGGGTGATTATCCCCCTAAACCCCCCATCCAGAAAGTACAGCCCTGGTATTATTGCAGTGGGTTTTATCTAGACTGGAACCCATGATTTTTTAGTTAATACTTATTTAAACATATGAGGTAGGTGACTGGCCCTCTCTAGAAAAAACAGCCCTGGTATTGTTGTAGTGGGGTTTTATCTAGACCCCCATAGTTAATAATACTTTTCAAAAAATATTGGGGAAGGAAACCTAGGCCCCTAAGCCCTACTTCTGCAAGTATGGCCCTGGTATTGTCAAAAATTACTGAATTTACCTAAATTCCTGCAAAATATGAATGTTTTCAGGTGATGTTGGATTAGCTTTAACTCAGAAAACTGTCTTCATTTGTTTAATAATTTCATGGTTTCATATTTAAAGTTTTGTGTTTTTTTTGTGATCTTGTGTTCAACAGATACCTCCCCATTTCACTTAACATAGAAGTTCAGAGTATCTTTTATTTACAGTCAAAACAAGAAAGACATAACCTTTTAAAAGAAAGATGGCTGTTTCGTAATAATATAAGTAGGAATCATGTAGGAATAAAGATATACGTAGAATCCCTCATAACTGGAATCCCTCACATCCGGAGTACCTTATATCCAGAATCCCGCATATCCAGACAAGATTTTGATGTGTATATTTGAACTATTTGGGTGATATGTAATTGATTAGAAATTTCTGTTTTTCAGGAAATTTATTTTGGATAATTGCTTATTTCACCCTAATGGCTTGTGTTGGTGCAAAAGATGATGGGAATAAGACGAAAAGGACAACTTTGGAGTTTTCACAAAAAGTGGAAATTTTAAACAGACTAGACGCTGGTGAAAGTTCATTGTAACTCTTGGCTGAGTTCAACATAGAAAAGTCAACATTATATGATATAAAAATCTTCCAAAGAAACTATTCTCCAGCGTTCACACTGTCACAATGAACAAGGAAATAAAAAACATGATTTTGATGAAACCTGGACTGAAATTAAAAAAAGCTATTGAAAAGGTTGTCAGTTTTATGGAAAGAAAGACAGCATTCAACTATGATGATTGCAATAATACACACATAGTTAAAAAGTGTCTTTCGTCTAAAAAATTTCAAGAACAAAAGCAAAACAAAATGTGGAAAAAGTTGAGAAAGACATTAGAAGAAAAAGAATTATCATGCAACAGCAATTAAAAAGATCCTTGTTATATTATTTGTTTTGCATACATGGCATACTTAATTTAATCAATTTTCATTAACATTACATAATTCATTTCTTTTTCCTTAAAATCAATTCTGTTATATTTCATTCACCATTAGCTTATTTTGTTTACTATAAAACATTGAAAATAAATGTTAAATCTGATTTCAGTTCTTTTATTTTAATTTAAATATAACCCCTTATATCCGGACTTTTGTAATCCTCATATTCGGAAAGCCTTCTTAGTCCGGTTGTCAGGGATTCTACTGTATATTGTTTGGAAGACAGTGTAGTTGAGTCATCACACTTACCTTAATGTTTTCACATTCCATCAACTTGTGTTTGCTGTAGTAGCTATTTATACCAAGGGCTAAGGCTATCTCTTTGTACAGTAAAATAAAAACTTTCACTCCAGCTTTCTGATTAAGAAAAATAAAACAAGGTATTACAAACAAAAAATATAATCAAATTCTTAATTATCTAAATTTCTTAAAAGAAGCATTATCATTATTAATTTTTAAGCATTTCTTTAACTCCTTCCCTGCTAATTATTCTGGGAAAAACATTTCATTTTCAGACAAATTTTTTTTATTTGTTTTTAATATCATAACTAATAATGCTTGAAGTGCCAGATGTATAAGTTGAGAATTAGACTTGTTCCAGGCTCAGAAGGGCATAAAAAGAATCAAGATCAACTAAGAAACTGAGGTACCTTGAACTAACCGAATGGTGACTAACACCTCTACCAGATGTATAAGTTGACAAATGGACTCATTTCAAGCTTAGAAGGGCATAAAAAGAATCAAGATCATCATATAGACAAATCTGTAGATGGTTTTTGAACATTATATTTTCGACATGTTTTATTCATCATGCCTGGAAAAGACGATTTTGTTAAAAATGAATACACACAACTATGCCTGGGAAGGGATTAATTAACATGAATTATAAGCTTATCCATTATTTGTATTCTACACTGCTTACTAAATGCATATCCTCCTGAGGCCAGTTAAAAACAGACACATCTTTTCTATATATTGTCAACATTTTGCATTAAATTCATATTTTCTTGATTTCAGAAGAAAACTTAGAAATTTTTCAAACATTTTTCAGTGAAATTTTCATTTCTCAAAATTATAATTTATAATCTCCATAAATTATAATTTTATTAGACTTTAAGTTGGTATCCACTCAGTCAGAATATATCTTAATAATTTTTAATAAAAAAAATTATTTTGCCTGAAACTGATTAATTAATAGAATGTGCTTAATAATCAGTAGATTACTTAATAGAATGTTTAATAATTAATAAATTAATTAATAAAATATTTTTAATAATTAATAGAATATGTCTAATTATTAATACATTAATAATGTGTTTGCTATAATTTGTTTTATTTATTCTTTTTTTGTTATTGACTTCAGGGTTAAGGGAAAGTTGTTTCTGTCCATTGGTCTCTCGTTCCTGTTGGAGTAATCTCCCTTTGATTGACCATGTCTATGTTGCTAGACCAATTGCCGGCTGGTGAGACTACTTAACCCATAGTTGGAGGATTTTAATTCAGAGCTGTCCTTCTCCTAGACCAAGTGCCACCAAAGTGCCAGTGTCTGTCCTGCTATTTACTCATACTTGACGAGAGAAGAGATGGATTCATATCGTTTCCAAGGGTATTTGCATGTAAGTGAATGTAACCCAACTCTCCAATTCCTGCTCTCCATTACTCAACTATGCTTCCACTTGATTGTTTTACCAAATTTTAATTGATACAGATTTTTAATATTTTTCTTCACAAACACTACAAAAGTACAAGGATGGGCTGAAAAGTTCATAGGCTGACTAAGAAAGAGTGATGCTAGAGCTGCGAATTCTTGCATCCACTATTTTAAAATTTTATTAATAATTGTTTCTTTCCAGGTGAACTGACATCTGACTGTTCAAAGAAGACTTTAAAAGTAACTAATAGCAACTTCTCTTGAAAATGGACAAATTTTAACATTGTGGTGTTATCACATACCTGCAGAAAAAGCGGGTTGAAGGAAATTCATGCTGACATGGTTGCTACATTAGGGGATGATGCTCCAGCTTCATGAAGAGTGCAAAAGCAGACAACTGACTGTAGGTGGTCAAAAGAAGGTCATGGTTGGTGTATCAGAATAGAAAGTGATGGCTTCAGTTTTGTGGGATGCAAATGGCATTGTATTTATTGTCTATCTTCAAAAGGGCCACACCATCAATGGAGAGTACTATGCCAACTTGCTGAGGCAGTTACAAAAAGACCAAATGCCCAAGAAAAAACTGATGAAAGGGGTTTTGTTTCATCAGGACAATGCTCCAGCACACAAGTCCTTGATTTCAACGGCTACTATATGTGACTGTGGTTTTAACTGGTTGATCACACTCCCTATTCTCCTGGTTTGGCCCCATCTGACTATCATCTGTTCCTCAACATGAGAAAAGACTTAGCTGAGAACCAGTATTGCAGTAATGATGGCATCAGATCTGCCATTGATGATTTTTTGGGGATCAACAGAAAGAAAATTTCTTCAACAATGGGATTCAAGCACTACAGCGCCAATAGAAGTAGTGTATGGATCGCAAAAAGAACTGTTGAAAAATAAACTTCATTTGGTCACATTCCATGTGAGTATCTTGGTCAGCCTATGAACTTTTCAGCCAACCCTCATACAAGGTAATACCTGACACAATCTAGAATATTTATTTCACATATAAAAAAAATCTTAAAAATGAAACTTACTGCTTTTCGTTCAAGTAATACATCCAATCTCCAGTTATTTCTGTCCTGATCCATTCGTTTTAAATAAAGTTCTGGACTCAGCCTTATAAGAAAAAAGTAAAGAAAGAAATATTAATGCAGACAATAAAACAACAAAGTTTATTTTAAACTTTTTTCATTTTACCAATTTTATTAGAAGCAAATTTAAAACATGTACAACTGGAAAATAAAAGACACATGGCACAGTGGATAAAGGCGTTAGTTAGATCCAGTGATAGGACCCAAAGAGTGTGAGTTCAATGCCCGGTTAAGGCAGTGGAGAACTTGCAGAGGGGAATTAACAGGAGATAACTAATAACTGACATCCATTAAAAACATGGCTCGTGGAACTAGAACAGTCTACCCTAGTGAGTGAAATAAAGGGTTCAGTTTGACATTCCAACCACCTGAAGAAGGCCAGAGCATACAACGGTCAAAATGTTGTAATAAATATGGCGACAAAAATGAGGACAATAGTTTGAATAATGTAAATAGTGGAAAATAATAACTTAGTGGGCATTTTTTAAAATTTGATAAGTGTATTTTTGATTTCAAAATTATTTTGTGCTATATTTTATCCTAGTAAAATAACCTGACCTGGGATAAAATTATGTCTATTTTTTTCTATGTACAGTAGGCAAGATAAAGGTAACACCCTGTCTGGTCAAAATTCCCTCCTTTGATGGTGAGAATAGAGTGAACTCTCCAGGGTGCAGATCTGGGCAATGTTATATGGAAGCTGTGCACTATGTATAATAGCACTATTTTATAATATAAAAATATGATATATAGCAAAATATTATCAAATAAATGTTCTAGCTAATAATACAAGCAAATAATATACATAAACAAAACAAAGAGTACTGAAATTTTATGTAATATCAGTTCTTCTATACAGCAGTGAATGCTGGACAATCTCTTCAAATATGAAGAAGAGACTTGAAGCAACAGAAATGTGGTTCTACAGGATGCTAAAAATACCATGGACCAAACATATCATCAATAATGAAGTTTTAAAGAAAATGGAAACAAAAAGGACACATACTTAACATCAGGAAGAGGCAGTTAAAATTTCTTGGGCACATAATGAGGAAAGAGGGCTTGGAAAATTTGATACTCACAGGACAGATTGAAGGCAAGAGAAACAGAGGAAAACAATGCATAAGCTACTTGAACTTGAGTAAATGGATGGTGGATCAAAGTTTAGGAGAGATAACAAAAAGACAAAATTTATTAAGAGCTGAAGAAACATGCACATAGGAGAAGAACATATATCAAATCTAACAATATTTATGTTAATAAAGTGTTCTATATAAGACATCAATAATATTAGATTAGAAAATGTTCAATATTTATCGAGTGTCAACTCAGAGTTTCATAATTTTCAGTTACTCATAAGGAGTCTCAACAAGAAACACTGTATTGATCACGGAAAATCTAATTTATCTAATTAATTAATTATCAGTATAACATTTTTAAATCTAGTTAATAATTTTATCTAAGTTAGTAGGTATAGACTTCAAAGTGTGCCAATAATAGATGTGCATTTCTTAAGTTGGGTAACTGAGTCTTCTTTTGCTGCAGTGGCTTCCTTTAGTTTAATTAGTAAGGCATGCCTGGGTTGAAGGTTGTTTCCCAGTTTAAAGTTAAATCCCTGCTGATTTGAGCACTCTTGGTAATAACACATTTGATCTCTAGGCCAGTAGATGTTAATTTCCCCATTAAAAAAAAAACAAAACAAATATCAACTCAGACATTTGCCTACAATAAATATTTAATGTTTATAGTAATAACAAATAACGTTAATTAAAAAATGCATTAACAGCTAAAAATTTACCATGCTTACATTTCAGATACAAAAATAAATTTAGCAGCAACAGACTTTCATTTGATTTTGATCCATTTGTCTTTTTACACCTTATCAACATTTACAGGTTATTTAAAGCCAGAAAATATTTTTAAATTATAAGAATTTTTTGGAGTTGATAATGATTAAGTGATACAAGTCCACTTCACTATCCAACCCTTTTTTTTTTGCAATCTATTCACACAAGCTTGTTAGCTTGGTTACTCAATGATTCCTGCAGTCTCTCTTGCCTTCAGTATGCTCTGTGAGGGTCAAATTTGCCAAGCCCTCTTTTGTCATTATATGTCCCAGAAATCTCAACTGTCTCTTTCCCTTCAGGAAGTGGGTGATCATGATTCTCCAGAACTTTCCATTCCTTGTTGCTCTAAGCAGTGTTTAACTCTTTACTATCCCCTCTTTCTCCCAGCTCTTACATACATTCTTCCATCCATGACTGACAAGACAGTAGGTTGCCATTTTTTTCTGTGGTAGACTGGTTGCTAAGGAGCAAGTCTGTCCTGCTATTTAACCCATAGAGAGAGGAAGAAAAGATGAATTCATACTTTTCCAAAGAGTATTTGCACGTAAGTTAATGTAACAAACTCGACTGGAATTCAAACTCAGCTCTCCAATTTCTCATTCGGAGCCGATTACACCACAACTATACTCAAGGGGATGCAGAATTAAATTTAACTTCACCCACTGCAATGTGAATAAGTCCGAACTTTTATTGTCAATAACTCCAAAACAGTAGATTTTATCAAAATGTCTTTGTTATTTTCGAATTAAGCATGTACATTTATACCTAAATCAATCTATTTGAGAAATTTTTGCTAGAAACTGAGTGTGGGGCTTGAACTGCAAATTACCATTTGGAGTTCTGAATTGAAATTAATTCTGTCACCCTACTCAGCTACAGTAACTAAAAAGGAAAATAGTTAATTTGCAGTATAAGCGCCAAAAGCCCTCTGTACTGAGAATGTTCACGCTATTTCTTAACCCTCACAGACTGTGGCCCATTGTGTTTCTCCATTTGGATACACTTGGCAAGGCAAGGCAAGACTCAGCAAGTGTGAATCAGCAGCTGGAGATGGTGTTCTTTGAGTGTGACCCACCATATGAGCTCCTAATGGACAATGACACAGCCTTTTGCAGCAGGGAGTTCAGAAATTTTATGCAGGAGTGGGGAATAAGCCTGTTATTCCGTTGCACATATGCTCCAGCCAGGAATGGCATAGTGGAGCGATGTCACCATTCAGTGGCCAGGATGCGCTGTTCCATCCAAGAGGCTGTCTACTAGTACAATGTGACCCCAAAAGATGACCACTCACACCTGACGGCCCCAGCCAATGCGATCTACTGATATGAAATTTGGGTGAGAGGAGTTGATGCTGTGACAATGCTCTCAGTTCCTGGGCATAACCCTTACTAGGTTGGAGATCACGTGTGGCTCAAAACTCCACAGAGTTGGTGTACCACAAAGCACGGTAGGAATCAAGTAACAAAGATAATTAACCCACAGTTCTGTCTAGTGAAAGACATGCACCCACGTTGTAGTGTTAGCACCTCAGAGGAAAACTCCAACAGTACATCTTCAGAAAGTGAGTCGGAGAGTCTGTTGCATGAAGTTCTGAGTTGGACAGTTCACCTGAAGAGGAAGCAGAACCATCCTCCCTGCCATTGCAAAGAAGTACCCGGCAAAGGCGATTACCACCAAGCTGCCACTTTTGTGAGCAGGAGATCAGGGTAGAGTGTAGAGAATTACTTTGGAGGTCCAAGAGGGCTAGAGTAACATAGCCTAAATGTGCAAGTGAATTGTTGGTGAGGCAGACCATCCAAGCATTAACGCTGGAATGATGAGGCAAATGCATCAGTGAGTCAGATCAAGGCTGGCAGTGTGCTCAATATGCAAATTCTCTGGCTTGGCATGGGCGTATAAAAAAGGCGAGTGTTTGTTGAGTCAGCAGAACAGGTTTGTGCGTTCAGTGTTGTTCACGTTGGTGCGTACTGAACCAGAATTCATTGCGAGGGTGTTTCCAGTGTCTGTGCTACAGAATCTCAGGTTTCCTGCTACAGGTGTGAAATTGCCTGGTTATTTTTAAAAAAAATAACATTAAAACACTGCACTTGATTACCTTTTAAAAGTTATGAACACTGTAAGTTCGACTTCTTTCTTGTCGCATACACAGAACGTCTGCAATAATTACTGGCTTTGTTTATATACGTTTGCCTCGAGTAGTGATGAGGCATGGAAACTTCACTTGTCTTGATTACTGTGCAATGTGCGAAGTTTGAAATGAATGCACAATAAAACGTAAAATCCGACAATTAAAATAACATAAAAATTACGTGCCTGAAAAGTCAAAAAAGGATTTTTCCTTATTTTTTTTTTTTTCAACGATTTTATTTTTTTATCTGTCGTGAAAATTTCTTGAATTTAAAGCTTCAAAAATTATATTTTATTTTTACTAGGGTGAGATTCTGTTTCATTAGCTATAAGCAGATTTATTGAGGACAATAAAGAAAAATACTATTCATTTAAAACTTTATTTTAAAAAAATAAATGCACTTTAAAATAATATCCGCCAAAATCGCGCAGTAATCAAGACCAGTAGGATATGAAAAGCTGTAAAAAGCCGTTAAGTAAGTAAACTACCACTAGAAGAAAAAACATGTGTAAACAACGCCAGTAATGGCGGCCGGACAACGCGAAATACGTCGAACTTACACTGACGATAAATCTTAAACGGTAATCGAGCACAATGTTTTAATGAATGTCAATTTCACATCAGAATGGTACATTCTCAATGCTTTTGGTGCTTACTGCAAATTAACCAGGAAATGAATCAATTTTGTGTGAGACTAAGTTACTTATTACTTTTTTTTACAGTGAGGCGATCCTTCAAGTTTAAGTAAAGTGATAAAAAGCATGAACAGATCGTACATTTTAATAAAATATTTTGATGAAATATCATTTGGATTATTACATTCTTTAATAATTGGACATAGAAAACAAAACAAGCTGCAAACATAAAACAGAGTTATCTACCTTTAGCCAGATATTTAAAAAAAAAAAAGGGCAGAGTAATCTCCCTTGATTCAGAATTCCCTGTCCTGAATATTTTCTTTTTTCTATTACTAATGTTCACCCTATAAAAGGCCCAAAAGCTACTCAAGGTAGATAGTTACTGTGTGGCGTATGAGCGTAAGAAAAGACTAGAAGTGCAGTTTAAGAGGTTATGCAGGAAATAATAAGTTTAACCCTACACTTGAAGACGTTAAGATTGTAGTGATTGGGAAAACAACTTGCTTGGAAACAAGAAAAAAAAAGACACTTAAATTTTTTAAAGCCTAAAAAATTCAGATAATTTTAAGATTCTACTGAAATTTTTGGAAACAATTTGGTAATAAATAGAATTATTTTAAAAGTTTTTTTTTTATTTTATAAAAATATTTCTAGAGTTATCATTGAATTAAATATACATGCACACACGCAAATGTAGACACAGAATTTAAATAAAATTGCATCACGAGGGTTAATTTCTCTTTTGTTCAGGTAACAACCCCTTGGGGAATGTGTATAAGTTAAAAGGTGTTGCCCTTTTAATAACTCCTTTTGAATTTAAACCAAATATGTTTTCTCCTAAATGTAGATTATTTTAAATAAACAAACAATTTAGATTTTAAATTTGATTGTCTTGCCATCAGTGAAGTAATAAAGAATGAACTAGTACCATATAATATGAACTGATACTTTGGTAAGACATATTTAGGAGAAAAATAAGACTGTATAACAATTTTTAAAATTCTAGAATTATTTTGACTTCACTTTACCTAGCCAGACCTCAAAAAAATGATAATTCACAATGCCCATAGTTCACATTTCCTTATCTCCATATTCCCATAAATTAACCAGATGGCTCTCCCACCAGTGAAGGATTCCTTGCCAGAAATGCAAAATAATGATAATTATAAAAATTGCAGACAACTGAGATTATTGTAGAAAAGGGACATCTGGTTTCTCACTAGTCCTCAGCTTCAAATTAATTTCACTCTTACTAGTTTTCAAACCTTGAACTAACCCTTTTCTAACAAACCTGTGACCATCCAGTTTGAGTTAATAAAAAAAAAGAACATATCCAACCATCACCTATCAGCACACCAATCTTGTTCTGGATAGAAAGGTACTTAATGCTGATATCTGTACTTGAAAATACATACACATACAATGGCTATGCGCAACACAACGTGTACCACAGCCACATGCTTGCTAAAGACAGCTGTCCAAACAATTTCTGCTATAATGAACAAATTCATTACAATTGTTGTTTCTACTGTTGAGAACATGTGTAAAAAAGAGGAAGTCTTAGGGAAAATAGGAACAAATAAACTTAACTTAAATTTACAATTAGAAAGAGAGTTTAAATAACTTGAACCCATAACAAGAAGAGACTCACAAGACATATTGAAAGCAAGAGGAGGGTAAAAATGAATAAGCTACTTAATGAATGTGTAGAAAGATGTGTTACGAGAATGCATTTCTATAATAAAGGATTCCACTGAGTTCTACTTGTTATTACAAAAAAGTTTTCATTCATGAATTAGTTGTAAAGTAGAGAAATTAGAAATAGAATGTTTGGAAGATTCTAGATCATTCTAGTATATTCGAGAAAAATCAAGATGATTCGAGAAACATCTAGAAATATGCAAATTAGGTGTTAGCCCCTATAAAAATGAGATTTTGGAAAAGGGTTGTCAGTTGATGAATTGGAATTTCTGCTGTTATCAACTCCGGCTTTTGATTCAAGGACTATTATATCCAGCCGAAAGAATCTCAATAAAAAGTTGCCGACCAACCAAAACCCAAAAGAGAATTTCATGGAACAAATTTGGTAAATAGAATTTTGACTAATTTTCATTGACCAAACTAAAAATTTATATTTATTTACACACCTTTGTGGATTTCCAAATATAGCACTTAGATTACTTCACTAGCCCTAAAGTGATAAAGATATTTGACTCCCTTTACTTCACCCTCGTAACACTTTGCCAGTATCTCTGTGTTTTCTGTTTTGTAAGACACAATTGTTAATCCTGTATGTATTTTATGTTCTGTTTTAGTAAATTAAATATTTGTTTGTGATTTAGCTCTGTGTTGTGGTAAATCATTTTTTTTCCCTTTGTTACAATTATCAACACGTAACAGATGGCAGAAGAGAGACAAAGAGCAATGGTAAAAATTCAAAAGTTACACTGAGCAACAAAAAGCAGGAAGCTGTGGAAACCCATGATCATCCACATCATGAAAAAACTGGCTTGGAACATTCAATAACTTAAAACAAAGTTAGTATTTTTTTCCTAATCACTACTCAAACCCTGAGTTTTCTCCAGTTGCAATGAACGATTGTGAAGCTCCATACTTTGGACATCTCTTGGGTCTCAAGTTTACCTCCAGACCTCAAGTGGAACTCTCTTGTGTGTATATATATGTGTGTGTGTGTGTATATATATATATATATGTGTGTGTGTGTGTGTGTGTGTGTGTATATATATATATATATATATATATATATATATATGTGTGTGTGTGTGTGTGTATATATATATATATGTGTGTGTGTGTGTGTGTGTGTGTGTGTGTATATATATATATGTGTGTGTGTGTGTGTGTGTGTGTGTGTGTATATATATATATATATATATATGTGTGTGTGTGTGTGTGTGTGTGTGTATATATATATATGTGTGTGTGTGTGTGTGTGTGTGTGTATATATATATATATATATATGTGTGTGTGTGTGTGTGTGTGTGTGTGTGTGTGTGTGTGTGTGTGTGTATATATATATATATATATATATATATATATATATATATATCTGATTAAAACAAATGACGTCATATATTAAGAAATGGACAAGGTCCGACAATCTATTTATTAAAGACATTTTATTATGTTTAACGTTGTTATTTTATAGATACAAGTATTTAAGCAAATGCTCTGTTTATGATAAACAGTATTAAATAACATTTACCGGCCTGAATGTACATAATAAACATAATAAAATGTCTTTAATAAATAAATTATCGGACCTTGTCCATTTCTTAATATATGACGTCATTTGTTTACATTTCGATACGCCAGAGCAGTTATGAATGTACGAGATTCATGGAAAATTGGAGTTTATAAGCAGTAAATTCGACCTTGTCTACCGAACGCTTCTTTGTAGCCCAGCGGTAAGGCACGTCAGCGTATATGACGGTTCCGTATAGGATGCAGGTTCGAATCCTGTCAAAGAACGAATATTTTCTATGAAAATTTCTCGGACATTCAGGCGGTAAATGTTATTTAATACTGTTTATCATAAACAGAGCATTTGCTTAAATACTTGTATCTATAAAATAACAACGTTAAACATAATAAAATGTCTTTAATAAATATCTGATTAAATAAATCAAAGACACTATAGTACTAATAATATAATACTAGAGGACATATAGTCACATCTGGTCTGGTGCTCCTGCTATATATTGAAAGATTCTAGATAAAATATAAAGTATCTGCAATGTTATTGGTCCTGACCTTGCATCTTGACTTCAGTCCCTTCCCCACCACCATAATGTAGCTTCCCTGTGCCTTTTCTATATAAATACTTTTATGGTAATTGTTCTGATGGACTTTCTGCTATGTTACTCATATTTTATGAATTTAAGCGCAGTACTAGATTGGTGCCAATGTCTCATCATTTTACAGTTGAAATGGCTAGATGTAAACGTAAGTTCTTTGCTAACAGTTTCTTTTCTTGCACTTCTTAGCTGTGGAACTCTCTCCAGGCTTTTTCTTTGCCAGTCAAGTTTGATCTTCAAAAATTTAAATCTATCTTCTTAATTCTTGTTCTTATCTTGTCCTCTCTCCTTAATAGTAGCTTTTCTCATATTCTCAAGTGCGCAGTGACCCCCCGCATCTTAGTGACTTTATTGCTCTGCTTGGAGTGAAATGATTAAAAAAAAATGTCAGTTTAGACGAAAACATTGGGGTATTGCTATCATATCTGAACTGGTGTTGTATGATCTTCACTAGCCAATCTTGACAAAATCCAGATATTTATAGTCTTTTGAGGGAAGATGTATTTTCAATTCTACAACCTCTTTCCCACAGATGCGGAATTGCAAACCTAACACCACTCTATTGTTATTTCCCTTGCAAATGGTCAGATGACCGACACTCTACCAGTTCTACCAGTTCAAACTTTTACAACTAAAAACATACCAAGCTACTACCACAGATTTGAATCACCCTTATTTCCTCCATATTCCAAATATAATGAATAAAGTTCTACTCAGCTTTTCTTCCCAAGAAATGCTACTTTGTGAAACAGACTCCACATGGATGCTGTAGTTAAATGAGTCTCTATTTCTTGGACATTATTCATACAATACAATATACCACTTGTTCAAATCACCATTCTTGAGGTCCGCACACTTCACCAACGTAAATCCGTTTTCCCTACTCACTGCTTCATCCCTCTTTTATCAGGCCAACACCACAGCTGATTAACCAATTAGTGTTCTTCGCTTTTGTTATCAGTTACCCAGGCAAATAGCCTCCTCCAGTCTGACTAACCAGCACACGACTAGCTATTGGTTGAACCATACTAAGCTGTACAAAGCATATACTGTTAGAACAGTCCAACATGAAGAGTGGAGATTAAGCCATTTTCATGGAACAAAATGCTGATGCTACATGCCGTGTGTTGAAGTAAGGAACTTATTTTTCTTTGCACCAGATGCAAGCCACTCTGGCTCACTTACTTCTACATGATTGTTCACCACAGATGCTTACCTGAATCTTAAACTCTTCAAGAGGTCAATCATTACCTATCCTTATAGGTATTCTCATAATCTTCACTTTCTACCACCTTCTCTTTCACTTGTATCTCACCATATTCATCAACATTTTAGCAGTAATACTCTACTTTGAGTGCCTCTTAAGCTTTGGTTTGGTTTGTTTTGTTTTATGGCATATCAACTTCAATGGGTTATTTAATGCAGACAAGATTTTTATTGATGGTAATATTTTTTTTCCAAAAAAGTATTGCTGGTAATAATTTTATTTTTCCAAAAATGTATTGCTGGTAATATTTTTTTTTTCAGAAATGTATAATAATGTATTGCTAGTAATAATTTTTTCTACAAAAATTTATTGCTGGTAATAATTTTTTACAAAAATGTATTGCTAGTACTAAAACCTATTTTTACACTTTCATAGTGTTTTGACACCAGTTTGGGGATTAACTATTTGCCCATAGCTGGGACCCTAACAGATGCTACCACCCCAGGTCAGGGTGGACCTGGGAACACCAGCAATTAAGAGGTAGTTCTACACTCCTCAAAACCTCCCGATTAAAGGCGTTGCTGTTGCATTCCATGTTGTCACTGGATACCAACACCACTGCATAAATGGAATTACAAAAAGATGGTTTCTTTTTCTTACTCGTTTTTATTAAAGGAGATGAAGAGACATGGCGGCTTGGATTCTAAGAGGCAGCAGGTGGAAGGACTTTGAGTGGATGCATGTCACTAGTTGCTATGGCGTCCCTCTGTATGTGGTCTTAGCCTGTTTCTCAAAGCTGGGTCTGAGAAGAAGCATATCCACACTTCGAAATTCTTTAAAATTTTAAACTCATATCCAAAACCCAGACAAATGCATTCCATCACTGTCAGAATGTCCTGCCCACGGGGCACTCTGGTCAATTACTTGACCATTCTAGCCCTGGCCTTTGCATTCTGTATCAACACATAGCTGTGCTCATCGTTTTATATTAGCAATTTATTAGTAAAATTTTAAGTCCGTCATCACAACTAACTCAAAAAGAAAATAATGACAAAATCAAGATGTTGACATTCCACACTACTTCAAATAAAAGGTTAGGAAGGAAACCTCCATCAATAATGGAAAGAGTGATAATAGCTACTGGGCTTGAGAAGAGAAAATAATGACATAATCAAGATGTTGATATTCCACACTACTTCAAATAAAAGGTTAGGAAGGAAACCTCCATCAATAATGGAAAGAGTGATAACAGCTACTGAGCTTGAGAAGAGAAAATAATGACATAATCAAGGTGTTAACATTCCACATGACTTCAAACAAACATAACTGATCTGGCATCTCGGCTTCAGTCACTTTCCCATCACCATAAGGTTGCCTTCCTGTGCTTTTTCTATATATACTTTTATGGTAATTGTTTGCATGAGCTCTTCGCCATGGTACTAAGACTTTTTGAATTTAAGTACAGTACTAGATCTCATAAATTTACAGTTGAGCTGGCTAGATATAGCCATAATTTCTATGCTAAGCATTTCTTTTCTCACACTTTTTGCTTGTGGAACTCTGTTCCAGCTTCATGCTTTCCAACAAACTTTAATCTCAAAAAATTTAAATGCAATGTCAATTGTTATCTACTGTCCCCCTGATTACTCTTTTTTCTTCCTACTCATTAATAATGTTTCTCTTCCTAATTCTTCCCCACCTTGTAACACCTTGTGCCTTAGTGGGTGAAATCTATTTAAAAAAAATGGTTAGGAAGGAAACAATACTGGAAAGAAACATGGCAGGTACCGGATTTGAAAAAAACTATTTTCCTAAAAAAATTGTTTTAAGAGAAAGCTTTTATAAATTTCAATTGACAATTGAACTGGCTGCTCGGTCAATGAATGCCAACTGGAAAGAGCAATAACAGTTTGTGGATTTGAAAAAAACTATTTTCCTAAAAAAAATTGTTTTAAGAGAAAGCTTTTATAAATTTCAATTGACAATTGTACTGGCTTTTTGGCCGATGAATGCTAAATGTTTCCTTATAAAGAAATGTCTAATATTAACATTACCAAGTAAAAAAAATTAACATTAAAAAATCAAGTTCTTTGAAAAGGTCGACAGAAATCAATGCTGAAATATACAAAGAATAACAGAGACTGTTCAGAGAATGGCATTTCAGATATGACCATCTGTGGCCAACAGCTGCTACACTGGTCATAGCAAAAGACGACTCAAATCGTTTTTGTCCTGACATCATTTATTTGAAGACATTATGAAAACATGAGTTTCTTGAATACACATCCTGTCACTTAGTTTCACAACACATAAATACATACATACATACATATATGTTTTACCAGTTTGTGACTAGAAGGGATAATTCTGACGAGGATATAAATCCCGGAAGAGCTAAATGTAGATTACAGAGCATTATAATGATAATAAGAAGAGGGAGACTTTAATTATCCATTTTGTTTATAATTTTTATTTTGTGAACACCGAGATGTTCCACTCATCAGAACAAAAACGTGCTCTGCAAATGGAGAGTACACCGGACGGACACTTAAGCTTGGTAGTAGGGAGGGAAGGCGAAAGAGAAGGGTCGGGTAAAGATAGGGCTGAGAGATTAGTAGTTAGTAGTGGTCAGTTTCCTCAACCAAGAATTTACTCTACACTTTTTAGATTTTAATATTGGTTTGTATGTTACTTTGACCGATACCATTTGTTGATTTTATGCAGGATAAATCAGGTCGATTCGGATTAATTCTTTCTCTTTCCTCCCTTTTAAATGTTTTTTCTATTACTTTGTCATCCTTCTTTTCTTCCTTCTGTCTTTTTTAAGTTTAAAAATGTTAAGATTTCTTTTTATTTTATCTTCAAACCCTTTCTAAATCTTGGAAAATTAATCTCTCATGGGGATTAATTTCTTATGGGGAGAAATGGCCATACAAATGGAGTATTGAATTTCATTTATATGTAATTTATCTATATAGGCACTGTAATAAATACATTGAGCTCTCTTTGTGGATCAGTTTTAATATTTTATATTATTAGGATTCACTTGGATTACTTACCTATAGATAAATATACATACATAAGTGCATACACATACATATATATTTATGAATAAAAAATTCCAAGAGGATAGAATCCAGGTAGAACTCAATGTCCAGGACAGAGTAAGGAGATAATAAAAAGGCTTAAACACTAATATTCCATGGTCATAATTTATTCCATTGGAATTGTAAATACAATCCAATTCATCAGACCTACAAATTTCAAATTTTAGTTTTTGAATTTGTAGGTCTGATGAATTGGATCGTATTTAAGATTCCAATGGAATAAATTATGACCATGGAATATTAATGTTTAAGCCTTTTTATTATATATATATATATATATATATATAGGCAACATAGCTTCATTCAAACATGTTTCATTGAACAATATCGATATAGTGTGTCTATTTTTATACTGATCCTGTCCAGTTCTCTAATCAGTTTCTTGATGTTAAGATGAAATTCATCAAGGAAGCTGCTGTAGTTTTTTTTTTTAACCCAAGTACTATTTTTTGATATAATGGATATCAGCTCAGAGTGAGAATTTGGAGAGCCGAGTTTGAATTCCAGTCGAGTCTGTTATATTCACTTCTGCACAAATCCCCTTTGGGGAAGGTATGAATCCATCTTTTCTTTCCTCCTGCTATGGGTTGAATAACAGGACAGACTTGGTTCTTAAGCATTGATTGGCAACCAGTCTACTGCAAAAAGAAATGGCAGGAAAAAAATCTGCCTCGTCAGTCATGTATCAAAAGACACATGATTTCCCAATCATGTATCACGTATGGTACTTAACTATTTTTTTAAAAAAAAAAACAAGTACTATTTTCTTTCTTTTTTTTCTTAGATACCTTCACACTCAGTAACCCTTTGCATCTTAGTGGTTTTATTGCTTTGCTTGGGGTGAAATGATTAAAAAAATAAAAATGCAAACTTACCACCAATCTGTAATAAATATTTCTTCAGAGGCTGCTTCTAAGTTATCCGCAACCGCTTCAAAGTAAATATCACCATCAACAAACCTAAAACAACAGAAAATACTGCAAGTTAATCAAATTCCAAGATAAAACATTCACATTACCATTTGATTCATTAAATTGGTACATTTCTATAACAATGAATATTTGTCATATGTGATTCATGAACTGTCTATATTTCTGAGATGAGGTATTATGTACATTATTTACATTATTTGGACTATTGTCCTCATGTTTGTTGCCATATTTAATGTTTCGGCCGTTGTACTCTCCAGCCTTCTTCAGGTGTTTGGAATGTCGAACTGAACCCTTTATTTCGCTCACTGGGGTAGACTGTTCTAGTTCCACGTGCCATGTTTAATGGATGTCAGTTATCAGTTATCTCTGGTTAATTCCCCTCTCCAAGTTCTCCACTGCATTGAAAAAGGGTATTGAACTCACACTCTTTGGGTTATGTCAATGGATCTAACCAACATCTTTATCCACTGAATAAAGGCGTTAGTTAGATCCAGTGACAGGACCCAAAGAGTGTGAGTTCAATACCCGGTTAAGGCAGTGTAGAACTTTGAGAGGGGAATTAACCAGAGATAACTGATAACTGACATCCATTAAATATGGCACGTGGGACTAGAACAGTCTACCCCAGTGAGCAAAATAAAGGGTTCAGTTCGACATTCCAACCACCTGAAGAAGGCTGGAGCGTACAACGACCAAACGTTGTAATAAATATAGCGACAAAGATGACCGTGTGGGTTTAGTGCTGTTGGATTAGAAGCACATGCATTTATTTCCTAGTAGAAAGTCCAACTACAAGAACATGGCGGACTCAAGTTAAGTCTAACTGAAGATGTTAAGAAAACAAACAAGACCGATGTATATATGTCAACAAATATATGTATTAAACAACAATTTTACAAGTGACATAGACATTAACATTTGTGTTAGTGTGTGAATGTAAAGAGTTTGTATTTTGGTGAATGTTCGTACATACATGTACGTGTGTATAATGAAGAAATGGAAAAAAAAAAACAAGGCAAGAAGTCGCACAGTATTTATAGTGTAGGGAGAATGTCCCCTAGTGAACAATTAGGGAATTAAAGAGGAGCTAACTCTGACAAGACCATGATAGGGGTAGTAGTCATGTGAGAAATTAGGTCAGTGTCAGTCTAGTGTGTTCTTTTCAGCCCAGAAACAGGGCAAAAATATCAGCAGTCAGTGGCCTCTTAACTGTTTCTTCACATGTCATGCATGGCTGGTTTCTATGCAATAGCATTCTTTTGTTCTGTCTTCTTTTGCTGTCCTTCTGGTCCCCCTCTGCTCTTCTGTCAGGTGTGTCAGGTTTTTATCCGTTTTGATTGGTCTCAAGAATTTGGCACAAACATTAAATGCCCCTTTGTGTCAATTTTTCTGAATTAGCCAAATTATTTTATTTTCCAGCATTCTTTTCTTTTTCATTTTTTTTTTTTATAACAGAAGTTATGCATATAGCCTGATTTTTGGTATTTTTAATGCCTCATTTGAATTTTTTATTTTTGGATACATATTTTTATTTTTATCAGGACTCACTACAAATTTAAGGTCAATAAGGAGCCTTTGTTCTAAAAGAACATGATCTGTGAGGGGGCATTGATTGATTTGTTTTTTTACAGTTTATCTATCCTTTGTGGGTTATTTAAAGCCAAAACATATTTCAGATTATACGACATTGCTTATAGTACATCTGAGGGAGTAATTAAGTGAGGGTAGGGTATGACATTAATAGCCAAATAATATTTCAACTCAAGTGATAGAAGCAAAGTTTATGAGGATAAAGATGATTGGTTTTTGAAATGAAAAAGTTTTGGATGATCACTTTCACACTGAAAACTCTGGTTCTCATTCAGTCACCGGATTGATTGATTGATTGATTCATTCATTCGTTCATTTTCATTTATTAATTCATTCATTTTCTATGGCTTATTAACCCTTTGCAGGTTATTTAAAGTCAGAAAAAATTTTTAGATTTTTTGAGGGGGTGAGAGGGAGATAATAATGGTTTAGTGATACAAGTCTTACTAATTAACCCATAGCTGGAGGAGAGCAAGGTGAATTCATACCATTATAATGAACCAAACTGAAATTGAAACTCAGCTTTCCTATTAACAATTCTGAACCATTATCCATTACATCACCCTCACCTGCAAGCATACAGCAACTAATATTCCCAAGCAGTCACCCATCCAGATTCTAACCAGGTTTGATGTTGCTTAACCTTGGTGATCATATTAGGACCTGTGTTTCAACATGATGTAGCTGTAAGCCTTAGTCACTGGAGTGTCAAGCCTGGTTAGTGCTTAGATGGTATGAGACAACCTTCTACAATATTAAAAATGTTTTGGTTTTAAAAAACACACAAATGTTTTTTAAACTGTAAACAATAAATCGATCAGACATTCACTTTCACACAAATACCTGCCATTTCTTCTCCTCCTAGTTATGGGTTAAATAGTAAGCCTAGCTGTTCTCTCTTTTTAATAGTTGTTTTTTTTTTTTTCTTATATTCTCTAACACTCAGTAACCCCTTGTGTCTTAGTGGCTTTATTGCTTTGCTTGAATTGAAATGATTAAAAAAAATTTTAAAAATAAAAATTGTCCACTTTCTTATTTTTGCACTTGAGACATTTTGTCCAGGTTTCTGATACATGTGACAGAAAATATTTTTGCTGGGTGAACTGGAATTATATCATTTTGAGGTGGCTAGATATTTACTGAATAATTACAAATTTAACTTTGGCAGCCGAAGCTTTTATGGCCTGGTTAACCACATGTAAAGCAGGTTAACGACATTATCAGTTTGTGGCTTTGGTCTTGGCCTTTGCATTCTAAAGACCATTATGGTATTTTCACTGTTATTCTCTTCAATTACCTCAGTTTCCTCGAAGCATCATAATGCTACTTTAAATTCACACAATGTTACTATTTTGTTTTTCTGAGTAATAACAGATGTGAAAAATTTAAATATAGAGAGAAAGCCTTTTCGGATCATGGCTATATCATGGTGGAATAG